>JACRUU010000002.1:7753687-7758687 GCA_030449085.1 Kryptopterus vitreolus | reverse complement strand
TCTAGCCATGTATTTTTTTTTCTATTTTTTCTTTAGAAGCAGCCCCACGGTGCTCAGAGCAGCCGACGAGAGGAAACAACTCAGAGCTAATGAAAGCAAAAAAAAAAAGTGCACGACTGCAGCGCTCTGATTAACGACAGAGCTCAAACAAAGCACCTTGATTGCACGGTATTACGTACTGCGAGACATAAAAGAGGTGAAATATTAAGGTTAAAAGGTTAAATTTCCAGCCAAAGGTGTTTGGGAAAAACACAACAATGTCCACATGGCACACATTTGCATTTATATCTAAATTTGAAAAAAATCGATGACAAATATGCTAAAATGTCACGAATTGTAGCTTTCGTTTTGTTGTTTGAGCGTGTAATAGGTGAATATCTCTAAATACCCATCATGCTGCGCTTTATGTTAGGTCTTTGTCGAGACATGTGCCCGAGTACAAAGCATCCTAAAAATAAAGCATTGGAATCAATTGAAAAATAGTGGCTTTGAATAACTTGTAATCCTTCCTCGTTTACATTTACAGCATTTAACAACAACAAAAAGTGCGCTTAGCTTCTCTATTTTTTCTTATTCCTTTGCACTTTTTTTGCCAAAACAGGATCAGGACAGGGGGCCCGGTGGCTTAGTGGTTAGCGCGTTCGCCTCACACCACTAGGGTCCGGGTTCACTTCCCATCTCGGCCATGTGTGTGTGTAGTTTGCATGTTCTCCCCGTGCCTCAGGGGGTTTTTCTCCGGGTTCTCCGATTTCCTCCCCGTTCCAAAAACATGCACGGTAGGTTGATTAGCACCTTGGAAAATTGTCCCTAGTGTATGAATGTGTGAGTGATTGTGAGTGTGTGTGTCCTGCGATGGGTTGGCATTCCATCCAGGGTGTATCCTGACTTAATGCCCATAGACGCCTGAGATAGACACAGACTCCCCGTGACCCGAGGGAAGATCGGATAAAGCGGTAGAAGTGAGAAATGAGAGGATCAGGACTTTGCATGTTTCCATTCTACATTTGTTTTAACTTCAGATCCTTTAACACAATTCATCTGCAAACTTATATCATTCATTCATTCATTCATCTTCTACCGCTATATCTCACCTCCCTCGTGTCACGGGGAGTCTGTGTCTATCTCATGCGTCTATGGGCATTAAGGCAGGATACACCCTGGATGGAATGCCAACCCATCACAGGGCACACACACACACAAACATTCACACACACACACACACACACACACACACACACATTCACACACTAGGGACAATTTTCCAAGGTGCCAATCAACCTACCGTGCATGTTTTTGGACCGGGGAAAAACCGGAGAACCCGGAGAAAAACCCCCTGAGGCACGGGGAGAACATGCAAAAACTCCACACACACATGGCCGAGACGGGAATCGAACCCGGACCCTGGCGGTGTGAGGCGAACGTGCTAATCACTAAACCACCGTGCCACCGTGTATATATATATATATATATAATGGTTAAATTAGAAAATAAATATATTTGATACAACCCTGGTAGCCTTGTTTTTGTTATTGCTTCTATTTTAGATTTTTTATTTTTTTTTGCCAGATACATAAATGACATTTAATCAAGTCAACTTTTCACTCTCTAAAAGTGTTTCATCATTAATTCATTTGTTTTATCACTTTTGGGCTACGTTTTATTTTAAACAAATGTGACTAATAGACCTCTGTAGGCGATAATGATCAAATCTCAACACATACTCTATTAAAATGAACTCATTTGAAGACTGTTTGCTCCACACATTGCATTTTGAAAAGTCCTCAGCATCGTGTAAAACACCTTCCATGTAATATGTTGCACTCTTCTTTTGCATGCTGTCGAGAAAAGTAAAAAATGAAAAGTAATAAAATATTTACATATACCATATTCCTCTTCTTCTTCTTCTTCTTCTTCTTCTTCTTTCTTGTTTTGCTCCTCCAAAAAAATCATGGTATATATAATGTGTGCAAAAGTTTTAGACAGGTGTGGAAAATGCTGTAAACAATCAATGTTTTCAGAAATATAAATATGATTGTTTAATCATTAATTCATTCATTCATCTTCTAACCGCTATATTCGATTCTTCCCTCGGGTCACGGGGAGTCTGTGCCTATCTCAGGCGTCTATGGGCATTAAGGCAGGATACACCCTGGATGGAACGCCAACCCATTGCACATTCATACACTAGGGACAATTTTCCAAGGTGCCTACCGTGCATGTTTGTGGACCGGGGGGGAGGGGAAACCGGAGAACCCGGAGAAAAAGAAAAACCCCTGAGGCACGGGGAGAACATGCAAACTCCACACACACATGGCCGAGACGGGAATCGAACCCGGATCCTGGAGGTGTGAGGCGAACGTGCTAACTACTAACCCCCTTATGATTGTTAATATTTTGTTTACAAAATGTAAAGTGAGGAAACAAGAGAAAAAATTTAAATAAGATCAATATTTGTTGTGAGTAACGTTCAGAAGAAGTAGAAGTAGTGGAAGTGATGTACACAGAGTCCTGATCTCTACATGTTGTTTGGGATTCTGAAGAGACAGAAGGATGGAAAACGTTCTCCACAGAAGATCTGTGTTTACTTCTCCAAGATGGAACAAACAACCAGGTCCTTCATAAACACTGTGTGTAAGTGTACATAGAAGTGTTACTGCTAAGTGTAATAGCCTTTATTTGTCACATATACATTACACGTAGCATATCCCAAATCCCCGTTGATTGGCAGAGCCAGGGTTGGAAAATTAAGGGTCTTTCTCAGACCCAAGGGCGGCAGCTTGGCTAGTGAACCCGGATTTTCCTATAGCAGCCCAGGCTGAATGTGTGAGTGTGAGTGTTTGTGCAATGTGTGTGTGTGCCCTGCGATGGGTTGGCATTCCATCCAGGGTGTATCCTGCCTTAATGCCCATAGACGCCTGAGATAGGCACAGACTCCCCGTGACCCGAGAGGAAGATCGGATATAAAAAGCGGTAGAAAATGATGAATATATATATAGATATATATATATATATATATATATGATATGTGACAAACAGACAATGAATTGTGTGTTTTGTTAGTTATGAGTATACAAAATCGAAGAAGCTTCAGGACAGATGTGTTCAAGGAAAGAATCGGCAGATGAATATCCTTGTGTGTGTGTGTGGTGTGTGTGTGTGTGTGTGTGTGTGGTGTGTTGACAGGACATTATTCATGAATCACACACTCTGGTGCTCATGATATTTCTCACGCTCTGTTGTTTGTAATGTTTTTATGATTTATAATCACACACACGCATCAGTGTCACGCAAATGAGAATGGGTTCCCCTTTTGAGTGTGGTTCCTCACAAGGTTCCTTCCTCATATCATCAAAAGACATTTATTTTTCCCTTGCCACAGTCGCTCAAGGCTTGATCATTGAGGAGCAATACACATCATTGTTATTCTACAAAACTCCAACACCATAAATCAAGCTACCACTAGTGGGGCCCTTGAGCAAGGCCCTTAACCCTCAATTGCTCAGTTGTAAGTCGCTCTGGATAAGGGCGTCTGCCAAATACTGTAAATGTAATTGATATAATTTATGAATTTAAAGTTCATACTCGTAATTATTTTAGATTTCCTTCCTTCATTCCCATGTTTTCATAGTGCATTCATGTACTGTGTCGGTAAAATTAATATATATATACTATATATATATATATATATATATATATATATATATATATATATATATTATATTATATATTATATAATAATATTTATGTTGCCAATATTTCCTTTGAACAATAGGTACTGAATATAATAAAATATGCAAAATAAATAAATAAAAAATACATTGTGCCTAAAACAATGACTTTTTGACATCACTGTCATATTGACTGATAAACATACTATTGTTTCTAATCAATATATAAACTTAGATCACTTTGCCACAATAAATAAATAGGCAAGTGTAATATTTAATTTAAGTTCTGTTTGTCATATTTACTACCAAGTGAAATCCTGATCCTGTTCCAATTCATATTTATACAGAAATATGCTAAATTCCCAAACTTTTAAGCACCCTGTAGCTAAAGATTAAAGCTGATATGTGGGGAATGGCCATGAATGTGACTTCATGCCATAAAAAAAAATATTATATAATATATATATATATATATATATATATATACCTCCAGGGTCGGGGTTCCCGTCTTGGGTTCGATTCCCGTCTCGGCCATTGTGTGTGTGGAGTTTGCATGTTCTTCCTCGTGCCTCAGGGGGTTTTTCTCCGGGTTCCCTGGTTTTCTGGTTTCCCCCCGGTCCAAAAACATGCACGGTAGGTTGATTGGCACCTTGGAAAAATTGTCCCTAGTGTGGTGAGTGTGAGTGATGTGTGTGTGTGATGGTGTTATGGCATTGGCATCCATCCAGGGTGTATCCTGCCTTAATGACCCATAGACGCTTTGAGATAGGCAACAGACTCCCCGTGACCTGAAGAAAAATCGGATAAAGAGGTAGAGGAAAGATGAATGAAATGATGTATCTATATATATATATATATATATATATATATATAATATATCATATGGCCTAAGGGGGCATTGCTGATTTAAATAATGTTTTTGTCGGCATCGATGTAAAACTTCTGCCTTTCGGGTATTTTAAAATGAAGCATCGATTTTTAGACTCGAAGGTCTCTCGCGAGTTCCCTTGCTTAGGAAGGATATCTTTACTTTCGGGGGGGTGAATTTTCTGCTTTTCCGAATGTCCGGTTTACCTGGAGCTATGTGGCGATTTTTCCCTTAGCCAATGTCAGGCGTTTCTAGTCTGATTGGGAAACGAGGGAGCATAAGGTGTTTCTTTTTCATTCTTCACGAGGGGTGTAACGGTAAGGGGGGTGGATTAAGGGGGGGTGGGGGGGGTACTTAATAAATATACCTAAATAAATAAGTAGTGGGAAAAAAAACTAAAACTTCGATTCGAGTTTTTGCTTGAACATTATTTACTCGGGGGGGTGAATTTGCTCGCGTTCTCT
>JACRUU010000002.1:7746187-7748687 GCA_030449085.1 Kryptopterus vitreolus | reverse complement strand
TTTCAGAAATGTAAATAGTGCAACTATGATCAATACAAATTAAATCTACATGTCTGGAGAAGTAAATGTGATTTTTATTTCTCTTTTGGAACGTCCCACTCCACATTTAGTCTGAGATATAATAAACCCCTCTGTATCCGATCTTCCCTCGGGTCACGGGGAGTCTGTGCCTATCTCAAGCGTCTATGGGCATTAAGGCAGGATACACCCTGGATGGAATGCCAACCCATCGCAGGGCACACACACACACACACACTCACACACACACACATTCATACACTAGGGACAATTTTCCAAGGTGCCAATCAACCTACCGTGCATGTTTTTGGACCGGGGAGGAAACCGGAGAACCCAGAGAAAAACCCCCTGAGGCACGGGGAGAACATGCAAACTCCACACACACACATGGCCGTGACGGGAATCGAACCTGGACCCCTGGAGGTGTGAGGCGAACGTGCTAACCACTAAGCCCCCGTGCCCCTTTATGGGAAGATGTTACACAAAATTTTCAAATCTACCTTAGATTTATTTACTGCTGTGCTTAGTGTTTTTAGTGTAGAGTTCCGGCGTTCCTTTGTTAAATTACGTTGTTATGTAGCACCTTGGTCCTGGGAAAACTCTATATGGTTGCAATGGCAATAAAGCCTTGGCACCTGAACAGCTATGGGATTAAAACCCTTCCTCAGGGTTCAGCTGGAGTAAACAGTGGCAGCTTGTTGTGTCTGGGATATGGACTTGTGTACTGTTTTGACCCACAGTGCAGCGCTAACCGCTAAGAAAACATAGTCCACGAAGAGCTCAACCAGCCACAAGTCGATCCGACAGTAGAATCCTGTGGTCAGGCATGTTATCCATTGCCCCACTGTCCCACATCACTTTGTTCAATGTTATATATTATACGTTTGCTTGAAACAAGCATTTTTATCTAATGTGTTTTTTTCATACAAACTAACCTTATAAAAAATGTCAGTAGTTTAAGATGGTAGGTCAGGGGGTTCGAGCCACGGAATCGCCAAGCTGCCACCCATAGGTCCTTGAGCAACGCCCTTAACCCTCTGTACTCCAGGGGGCGCCTGTATCATGGCTGACCCTGCGCTCTGACCCCAGCTACCAACTTCCAAGCAAGCTGGGATATGCGAAGAAAAGACTTTCCCTCCTGGGATTCAGTAAAGTATGTAAAATACAAATAAATAATGCACGGCATTGCAGTTACATCTTCACTCGTCCCTTTACATCATCTCGTGTCGCAGTATATAACAGTGCTACATATTTACTGCATCTGTTTTCCTATGCGTTATAAAAATCTCTCTCTTGCTCAGGTGAAACATTTCAGTTTGTTATATAGAGCTAAAAAAAATCTGTCTGAATACAGAAGTGCATTTATTGTTCCTGCCTTATTCTTCTTTATTATGCAGAAAAAAGAACATCTCGTGGGTGTCTTTGCGATTAACAAGTCAGGATGAATAGAATATGTTTGGGAAAAATACTGCACTATATAAGACCACTCGTGGTTGTATATTGTGAATTGGCTTGTGTGTTAAATGTCCAATGTGGAACGAATAGATTAGGTTAGATTAGATTAGATTAGATTTAACTTAATTGTCACTGCACATGTGAGTCCAAGGCAACGAAATACAGTTAGCGTCCAACAAGAAGTGCATTTCGCAGTGGTAATATATATATATATATATATATATATATATATATATATATATATATATATATATATATATATATAATAAACCCCTGATATAGGTTTTTCTCCGGGTTCTCTGGTTTCCTCCCGGTCCAAAAACATGCAGGTTAGGTTGATTGGCACCTTGGAAAATTGCCCCTAGTGTATGAATGTGTGTGTGTGGTGTGTGTGTGTGTGTGTGTGTGTGTGTGTGTGTGTGTGTGTGTGGTGTGGTGGGTTGGCATTACATCCAGGGTGTATCCTGCCTTAATGCCCATAGACGCCTGAGATAGGACACAGACTCCCCGTGACCCGAGGGAAGATCGGATAAAGCGGTAGAAGATGAATGATTGAATGAATGAAATGAATTGATATATATATATATATATATATATATATATATATATATATATATATATATATATATATATATATATATATATATATATATATATATATATAATCAGGTTTTTTTTTTCTCCGGCTTCTCCTCCGGTTCTTCACGGTCCAAAAACAAGCGCGGTAGGTTGATTAGCACCATGGAAAATGTGTGTGTGTGTGAATGTAAGTGTCCATGGTGTAACTGTAATCCCTGGACATTGCCACCTCATCAAAACAGGGTGTATCCTGCCTGGACTGATGCCACAATTAGCATCACAAGCCATTGGGCCTATATATATGCTCCAGGTAATCACTGAGGTGTGTATAGGCACAGACTCTCCCGTTTTCTATGTACCTGATCCTGAATCTGTGCCAATGGGAAGATGGGAAAAAACGGCAGAAAAATTGAACAAATGAATGGATCAGTGTATGCTTTTGTCCAAT
>JACRUU010000002.1:7728687-7733687 GCA_030449085.1 Kryptopterus vitreolus | reverse complement strand
AAATTACACAGGCACGTTTTTTTTATTTCCTCATAGCGCTAGTAATAATTTTCAAAATAACTTGTAATGACTTGATACAGGTCCCCGTTTTTGTGTTCCAGCTAAGGGACTGGGATTAGCCCGATGTCTCCGTCTTTTAATTGAAACCGAATTCATTTTTACACTGAGTACTTAATCCATTTTTTGACAGCCCTCCATATTATATCTATATATATATATATAGATATAATAGACTTCCCAGTCTTTTCTTCCCCTCCCGTTGCTCCTGCAGCAAATCCATTTGACTTTAAACAGAAGTCCATTTATTAAATCTTTTATTAGGCCCTTTCATTATGTATGCTTGTAAAGATCTTAATAGAGATGTGAAATAATGAAATTCGGCAAATTCTTAAAGTGTTCATAAATCTCCATAACTTGTCTTTCGCAAAGAAAAACCATGTTTTTGCAAGGGCCCTGATATTTTATTCATGCTCTATGTAAATGTTCCAGTGGTTTAATTAAGCTTGTATGATTCAGCTGAGCTCTGTCAGATACGTTCTCTCGCTTTTTCTATCCTCGTCTCTCCTTGGCCTTTTTCCTGTTCAAACTTTTTCGCCGTAAGAGTGAGATCGAATATATAGGAGGGAGGGAAAAAAAAAAAAACTCCCAAAGACTACAGTCGAGTTCTTCTTTTTATCTCTAGCTAACACCTGAATGAAGATGATTTCAGACCCTGGATGTTGCTTTGGGTGCCAGTGGATTTCAGACTGTACTTCTCCATGCTTGGCTAACCAAGATCAACAGTATATGGAACTTTAAGTTTCTTCTGTTTGGTTTCAGCTGCTTGGTCCACACACACACGCGCACACACACACACACACACACACATATATATATATATATCTATATATATATATATATATATATATATATATACCTCATACCTCAGGCGTCTATGGGCATTAAGGCAGGATACACCCTGGATGGAATGCCAACCCATCGCAGGGTGCACACACACACACACACACACACATTCACACACACACATTCACACACTAGGTTTAGAAAATTTTCTAAGGTGCCAATCAACCTACCGTGCATGTTTTTGGACCGGGAGGAAACCGGAGAACCCGGAGAAAAACCCTGAGGCACAGGGAGAACATGCAAACTCCACACACACCTGAACGGGAATCGAACCAGGACCCTGGTGGTGTGAGGCGAACATGCTAACCACTAAGCTAATATATATATATATATATATATATATATATATATATATATTATATATATATATACATATATATATATATATATATATATATATATATATATATATATATATATATATATATATAATAAAAAGTGCTGTAAACAAAGAATGCTTTCATTTGAAATATAAATAATGATTGTTTATTTTTGTCAATTTACAAAATGCAAAGTGAGTGAACAAAATGGAAATCATATCAATATTTGTTGTGAGTAACGTTCAGAAGAAGTAGAAGTAGTGGAAGTGATGTACACGATCCCCACAGAGTCCTGATCTCTAACATCATGGAGTGTGTGTGGGATTTACATGAAGAGACAGAAGGATGTGAGAACGTCTCCATCCACAGAAGATCTGTGTTTACTTCTCCAAGATGGAACAACCGAACCAGCCGAGTTCCTTCATAAACATATATATATATATATATATATATATATATATATATATATATATATATATATATATATATCTATATATATATATATATATCTATATATATATATATATTATGGCTGAATAATAATACAGTATTAATTGATCTCAAGCTCCACATTCGTTGCAACAGAAAGGTCATGTTTTAGATTTTTTTAAGGTGATCATGAAGGAAAGCTTACATTATCTGTCAGTAACACTGCCACTAAGTCGCCGTCACTAAGACCTGTGCTTGTT
The DNA here is from genome assembly GCA_030449085.1 of Kryptopterus vitreolus. Taxonomy (NCBI): domain Eukaryota; kingdom Metazoa; phylum Chordata; class Actinopteri; order Siluriformes; family Siluridae; genus Kryptopterus; species Kryptopterus vitreolus. The sequence goes on along the minus strand of JACRUU010000002.1, from coordinate 7,731,775 downwards.
CATGTTTGGCGTTGTTGGAATCTCGGTCTAATCCACTGGGGAGATAAATAGTGCTTTTAGGAGGTACATCCTGCTCTTCGTGGATTTCCTTGTCTTCTTCCACTTAAATGAGGGTGTATCTGAAATGGATATTCAGTGCCGCCCAGATGCCACCCTTTTCACTCTGTTTCTTCCTCATGTCATTTCAGGGAGTTTTTCCTTGGCACACTTACCTCTGGCTTGTTCATTATGGACATTGAGACAATCGTATTGAGATAATGTGCATTAAAAAAAAGCACTACACCAATCAAAAATGCATTGAAATTAAATCGAGGAGAGGCTGTAGAATGCTTAGCCTGTGAATAAAGTGGTTGACGTTAAGCTTTTAAACTCAGACATGGTGTGCGTAGGAATGAAGGTTTTGTGAAGTGGTGTCTCTGTGTTTAATGCTTTAAGCCATTGATTAAATGGTCATTCATTCAAATCCCAGCCCTCCCAGAGTACCACAACTGGATCTTTGCGCTAAACCTTCGTCTGCATCTTGTCACAATTTTACTTCGCTTTGGATAAAAGCCTCAGCCAAATGAGGTAAATGTCACCCATTATTATAAGTTATTATATTCATTATTGAGTTCTTAATGAGCCGTAGTCACAGCTGGCGTCTTTTACATCAATATTGACGCAGCGGAAGTTATTCATAAGTAGAAATGGCCTGGGAAGGCGATTTTCTGTGCAGATTGTATAATTTACAGACAGGTAATTCCTGCCTCTGGGAATTATTAGATCTATCAATGTGTGTTTATATGATTTATGGTTTATATGAGATTATATAAAATTATTACAATTATTATTGACTCTGAGAATAAGCGATGCTGATGTCCCTGTTTTTTGTTTTTACTGTTATACATAATACATAAGTAAGAAACAACTTACAAAATGATTTATATATTATAGTCATAAAGTTATACAGTAATTATAGTATATTTGGAGTATGTAGTATATAGTATATCCTCTGGGGCGCCATAACTCCATAACTCTGTGCTCTGACCCCAGCTTCAACAAGATGGGATATGTAAAGAAAAGAATTTCCCTCATGGGACACATAAAGTATGTAAAAAAGAAATAAATAAAAAAAAAGAATATATATATATATATATATATATATATATATATATATATATATATATATATATATATATATATATATGCATGCTTAGGGCTAGAGCAAAAATCATGGCCTGATCTGTTCAGTAAGGACGGTAGCCTCTTGAGCTAAAAATAATGAGACAGTTAAAGTAAAGTCACCATGCGACGGAAGTGTGTTTCGGGTTGGTTGGGAAAGCTGGCTGCAGATAGCAAGCAGACCGAAGGTTCACACATGGCTGGAGCACATCCGTAATGGGCCTAAGCTCTATCGACTCCAGATGAAGAGAGTGATGGGAATAAACGTGCTGTGGAGGGAGATTTTTGTGAAGGGTTGAGAGAGGTGATTTGAGGGAGGAATGAGTCCATGGGGAAAAGCCAAGTCAGTGTAACAGCTGTGGGTGTGTGTCACAAGGGACTAAGAGAAACCATACTCTCAAAACACATCAAAATCACCCATTCGGGCAACATTTGCCATCTGCCATATGTTACAGCAGCATACTCACAATGAATATGAAGCACCGTTGACACGTTTTCTTTTCTTTTCCTTTCTTTTTTTCGCTTATTTTTAAAGGATTGTGGACGTGATTGGTGAATCATCAGGGGAAGAAGAATGGTGTCAGCTCAGCATTGCATCTTTGCCAGGTGTGTGTTAGTATGGAACTAATGCTTCTGTTACTTCTGCTGAGAAAAGAAAACAATTTCCATGTGCACAATATTGTGGAGTGCTCAAGTGTCAATGCTGGTTACACTGCAATTGTATTATATGCTGCGAATTTACTGCTCAGTTTCTTGACTATTTTGAGGTAAAACCTAGTTGGCTAGCTTTATAATAATGATCTTAGTGTTTTTCCTATCTACCTTCCCACCTACCAAGTGGTTGCAGCGCAGTCATAGTGAGCGCCGACCTTCATTGTGCCGAAAAGCCAAAGCCACATTATGTGCACATTAGGAGTTTTTCAACTGGTGCTATTCTGACCAAGTCTGTGTCATTACCACATCTGTCATAGGGGCAATTACTTTTTCACCTATGGCCAGGTACGTTTGGACAGTTTTATTGGCTTATTAATTGACATCATTTAAAAACTGCATTTAGTTTTTATTTTGGGTTATCTAGAATAGAAGAGCCTTTATTTGTCACATATACATTACAGCACAGTGCATCTGGGAGCTCGAACCCACGACATTCCGATCAGTAGCCCGATCAGTAAATTAACATGGTTGGGGGTTTGAATCCCGACTCCGCCATGTGTATGTGGAGTTTGCATGTTCTCCCCGTGCCTCAGGGAGTTTTTCTCCTTGATCTCCGGTTTCCTCCCCGGTCCAAAAACATGCACGGTAGGTTAATTGGCACCTTGGAAAATTGTCCCTAGTGTATGGATGTGTGTAATGTGTGTGTGTGTGTGTGTGATGGATTGGCATTCCATACAGGGTGTATCCTGCCTTGATATCCCATAGACGCCTGAGATAGGAACAGGTTCCCCGTGACCTGAGGGAAGATCGGATAAAGCAGTAGAAGATGAATGAATGAATAAACAAACAAACAAACAAACAAATACATAAATTACAAGATGTCAGATGCTTTCTCCATAACACACTACCAGCCAAACTGCTAGATCTGAGCAAGACTCTTAACCCTTTTCCGATCCAGTAGTGTTATATCATGGCTGAGTACGTGCTCTGACTCCCGCTTCCTAACAAGGAATATGCAAAGAAAAGAATTTCATTCGGCATTAATTCATATGTGACAAATACAGGCTTGCTCTAATTAGTTAACTGCACAATTGGCAAATATAAAAGAACATCCTAAACAGAGATACATTGGTTGCAGTATAAAAATAATAAATATAATAATAATAATAATAATAATAATAATAATAATTCATTCATTCATTCATCTTCTAACGCTATATACGATCTTCCCTCGGGTCACGGGGCACCCTGTGCCTATCTCATGCGTCTATGG
>JACRUU010000002.1:7718687-7723687 GCA_030449085.1 Kryptopterus vitreolus | reverse complement strand
CGACTTCTAAATGAGTAGTTGAGGGTTAAGGGCCTTGCTCGTGGTGGGATTTGAACCTGTGTTCTTCCAGTCCAGAGGCCAAAGCCTTAACCATTGAGCTACCACCTCCCATTCTATTGTGGCAGGTCTAACCGCATTGCTGTAACAGTGGTTTATCTTAATATCGATCTTGCATTACATCTAGAACACAGGACCGGCCTGGGAAAAGTTGCTTGAACCCTTGAAGCCGTGCTACCATGATGAGAGCTTAGGCTTAGACAAATTCACTATGTAGGGATAAAGCTTATACCAAAAAATGCATCCAGTAGCAGTTTTAACCAGCCAGATTAAGACGAGAGCTGCTTAAGAGTTGGAACTTTGAATCAAAATAAGTGAAGGGATTGCATTTCTTTCAGGCCGTGAAAAGTATTTTAATGTTACAGTATGCAGTGAAAAGTTGTTTTTTTCTTCTTTTTTTTTTCTCGTGCATGTGCTATTTTATCATAATCCATTCATCATGTCATTGAAAAAGCAATATTTGGTGTTGAACAGAAGGCAATATCTCATCTAAGCGCATAGTCAGAGACTGAATTGTGCTAATTGCCATTTAAAAACAAAATAAATTTAAAAAAAAAAGACTCGGTTTTAAATATAAATCGTTCAATTTTCTATCTGACAGCAGAGTGAATTGTGCTAATTTCACGCTAAAACAAATGACTTGTAAATAAACCCTAGTTAGCAAATGAGAATTTTAATCGCCATAGCCCATGCCTTCTGCTGGATTCAGGCCACCACAATGTGGTGTGTACAACCCAATGGGAAGAAGTGGCTCAAGTATTCGAGATGATTGCCACATGTTTGCACGGGAAAGTGTGAAGGGAGGTTTTGCCTCTGGTGGTTAATGGTTTGCCTACCAGCAGAATGAAACTTTAGTTTAGTGAACATTTTACCACTTTATATAAATTCAGCCCAGTATGAATGTTCATTCATTCATCTTCTACCGCTTTATCTGATCTTCCCTCTGGGTCACAGGGGAGCCTGTGCCGTCGTCTATCTCAGGCGTCTATGCGCATTAAGGCAGGACAAACCCTGGATGGAATGCCAACCCACTGCAGGGCACACACACTCACACACACACACACACACACACATTCATATGTGTGTGTGTGTGTGTGTGTGTGTGCCCTGTCATGGGTTGGCATTCCATCCAGGGTGTATCCTGCCTTAATGTCCATAGACGCATGAGATAGGCACAGGCTCCCCGTGACCCGTGGGAAGATGAATGAATGAATGAATGAAAGGTTCAGGATTGTCTTTTTAACTTCAATAGCTAACTCATAGTACGACATGCAGTGAAATGCTTCTTATGACCATCCAGCATGTAAACATAAAAGACAAAACAAATGGAAAATAATAAACTAAAATAAAATAATAAAATAAAATAAAAACTAAAATAAAAAAATAAACATAAACATCTTAATAACATAATTTTGCAGTGTATTAATATGTATATTACATACCGTATAGAAGAATGACTGTAAATGTATACTGTAAATATATTACTTTAGTTTATTTTCTGTGAGCTATAACAGGTGCTTTAAATAAAAGCAGTGTGTATTTGTATGTGAGGGAGGTGGTATAGCCCAGTGGTGGGTTAAGGTGTTGGGCTCTGGACCAGAAGATTACAGGTTTCAAACCCCACCACCACCACCACCAAGCTACCACTAGTGGGCCCTTGAGCAAGGCCCTTAACCCTCAATTGCTCTGTTGTAAGTCTCTAAATGCTGTGAATGTAAATGTATGTATGTATCTATGAGTGGATAGAAACCCCAGATCAGGCAAAGTAACCATTCCTGAGATTAGCATACCCCGCCACCCTGCCTTTAAACTGTAAATTGCATTAAACAAACAAATAAATAAATAAAACTGTGGCCACAGAATGATGTAACACACTTTATATTGCAAATATTAGAATAAAATATTCTGGGGAGAAAAAGACTGCTCGTCACAATGATATATGACTAGTAAGTTTTATTATTTTTTTTCTCCATTTGTTAAATCTTTCTCTTAGGAACAATTTTTGTGTGACCTAATTTTACTTGTTTAATATCGCTAGGAAATCCCATGATGCACCTGCCAAATATTTAGCAGTTTAAAAGAGGGAAATTAATCTTTGGCTGTTGGTATAATTATTGTGGTTATGTTTCGAAATGTAATAAAGACAATGCAAAAATAATTATAATAATAATAATAATAATAATAATAATAATAAATAAGGGGCACTGTGGTTTTTAGTGGTTAGCACGTTCGCCTCACACCGCCAGGGTCTGGGTTTGATTCCAGCCTCTGCGTGGGTTTATTCTTCCTGCTCTTCCGTCCTGCCTCAGGGGGTTTTTTCTCCGGGTTCTCCGGTTTCCTCCCAGTCCAAAAACATGCACGGTAGGTTGATTGGCACCTTGGAAAATTGTCCCTAGTGTATGAATGTGTGTGTGATTGTCCTGTGATGGGTTGGCATTCCATCCAGGGTGTATCCTGCCTTAATGCCCATAGACACCTGAGATAGCCACAGACTCCCCGTGACCCGAGGGAAGAACGGATAAAGCGGTAGAAGATGCATTAATGAATGATTGAATGAATGAAGAATGATAATAATAATAATAATAATAATAATAATAATAATAATAATGTGCAAGAGACTCAAATTGTTTTCTACAGCAATACCATATGACACTAGATGGTTCTCTCATCAAGCTCATTTATAACCATAAAGTTGTGTAAGAAAATCTAAATGCATTCAAACATGATACAAACAATCTGGAACACAAATAAACACCAACCGCATCATCCAATTGCAAGTAAATGATTCATATCGTTGTGATGAATCATATATATATATATATATATATATATATATATATATATATATATATATATATATATATATATATATATATATATATATATATGCCTTTACCATGCTGACACACATTCTGCCTGTGTGTGAAGCTGCAGAAGATATACATTTTAATGAAATAGTGAGGTGGCACTCGTGCATCTTAAGGTCACGAAAGTCGTAAATTCAACAGAAAGATAGAAAGGTAAAATGTCGTAGGCTTAATTCAAAATGTATGCATTAGCTCACATATACACATATATAATGTATATAAAATAACTCGATCTATCAAAACAGGCTTTTTTGTCACAGATAAATAAATGTATGCATACAAACTATTGTGTCGTTCACCTGACACGCTTTGACATAGCTCATTGTAGGAATGGTATGTGGTGTGATGAAAAATGTATGTAATGCTTATGAATGTGTAATAAACTGGATCCCTTTTCTAACCGCATGTGATGTGTAATTCCCTGTAATGTCACCTGGATACAATCTCTAATGAATGTCTAATGATATCTGTAATGGCACTTATAGTAATGGTAATGTATGTGTTTTGTTATATGAAGTTTTACCAGTAAACTAGTTGCAAGGAGTCTTTACTTTAAACCAGTGCGCTTCTCTAACTGACGAATTTGCACAATAAAATCCTGTACAAATATTGAAACTAATATTTTGCCCCACTTAGTGGTTAGCACATTCGCCTCACTCCAGGATCCGGGTTCGATTCCCATCTCAGCCATGTGTGTGTGGAGTGTGCATGTTCTCCACGTGCCTCAGGGGTTTTTTCTCTGGGTTCTCCGGTTTCCTCCCGTTCCAAAAACATGCACGGTAGGTTGATTGGCACCTTGGAAAATTGTCCCTAGTGTATGAATGTCAGTGTGACTCTGTGTGTATGTGTGTCCTGAGATGGGTTGGCATTCCATCCAGGGTGTATCCTGCCTTAATGCCCATAGACGCCTGAGATAGGCACAGACTCCCCGTGACCCGAGGGAAGATCGGATAAAGCGGTAGAAGATGAATGAATGAATGAATGTATTCATCCTGCCTGTTTAAATCCTGCATTTGGCTCCTCTATTATTATTGTCTATCTCTCACCATATGATATTAGAATCAACACCAGTCTTCTCGGAAAACATTGCAAATAAGCATTTTATATTTGTTTTTGCTATTGTCAATAAAGTGTGTGTGTGTGTGTGTGTGTGTGTGTGTGTGTGTGTGTCCAGTCACTTTCTGTTGAGGAGTCTGATGGCTTGGGGAAAGAAGCTGTTACACATTCTGGTTGTGAAGGCCCGAATACTTCTGTACCTCTTTCCAGACAGCCGGATAGTGAAAAGTGTGTGTGTGTGTGTGATCATCCACAATGCTGGTGGCTTTTTACAGATGCAGCATGTGGTGTGAATGTCCAGGACAGAGGGACCCCGATGATCTTGTTAGCCGTCCTCACTATCTGCCTTTAGGGTCCGAGACGGTGCAGTTCTCAAACCAGGCAGTGATGCTCAGGATGCTCTCGATGGTTCCTCTGTACAAGGTGGAGAGGATGTGTGGTGTCCTCAACTTTCACCTAAAGTAAAGATGCTGTTGAGCCTTCCTAGAAATGGAAGCGATGTTGAGGGACCAGGTGAGGTTCTCCGCCAGGTGAACACCGAGGTGTTTGGTATTCTGTACAATATCCGCGCAGGAGCCGTCGATGTTCAGCAGGGAACGATGGTGTTTTGTCCTCCTGAAGTCAACAATGAACTTTCACGTTCATCCCAAAGGTGATGCTCTATAACTGACAAACCTTCACTCCAACCCATATGCTAATGGAGGTTCCGTGGGGCAATGTCATGCTGGAATAGGTTTGGGTTTTCCAAGTTCAGGTGAAGGGAAAGTTTCCTATGCAATTGTCGGAACAGTCGGAGAAAGATCCGACATTGAAAAGAACCACATGGAAAAGTCCCAGTACTTTTGTCCACACAGTGTATTATAATAATGAGGTCACTTCATTCCACTGAGACATTCGCAAGCGCCAGCCTATTGCCCGCTAATGCGTTTGTACGATTTTAACATCGAGGAAATGAATGAAGAGAAAAGGCAGCACATTTTCAGCCAACGGATAAAGAGAAACTCCGAGCGAGGGGAAAAA
>JACRUU010000002.1:7641187-7713687 GCA_030449085.1 Kryptopterus vitreolus | reverse complement strand
TCTGATCCCACATCTTTTTTTTTTCAAAGACAAAACAAAGAAATATTCCCTTACATGATAAAACACAAAGAAGACGTTTTGTTTGTACTTTTTATACAATAAAAAATTTATTTTTTTTTTATTGTTCAAAATTAGACTGGAAAGCACTTGTTAACACGGAGGATCCGCGTCCTCATGGACAGTCAGGCTAAAGATAACCGATTATTGTGGATGAATCTGGATTCATTATTATTTTGCTAGAACATTGTTTAGGACCACAATGACCATTTTGGATTCCTGTACATCCTGAAACATTTGGAAATAGTGTTGGGGAGTCACTGGTTACATGTAATAGCGTTATGTAATTTATTTACAAAATAAAAGTAAGCACAATACGGTAACAAAAAAAAAATACAATAAAAATAAAAAAAAAATTAAAATAAAATATAAATATAACCCACTTTTTCCGAGGGTTTGAAATATTTTTTCCTTAGAATGTTAAATTCAGTAAGTGCCACCTAGTGGACAAATAAAGTAATCAGTTACTATACTTTTATAAAATAATTGAAAAGTTACACTACTCAAGACATTTTCATTCATCTTCTAACGCTATATCCGATCTTGTGCCTATCTCAGGCGTCTATGGGCATTAAGGCAGGATACACCCTGGATGGAATGCCAACCCATCACAGGACACACACACACACACTAGGGACAATGTTCCAAGGTGCCAATCAACCTACCGTGCATGTTTTTGGACCGAGGAGGAAACCGGAGAACCCGGAGAAAAAAACCCCCTGAGGCACGGGGAGAACATTCAAACTCCACACACACATGTGCGTTGTGAGGCAAACGTGCTAACCACTAATCCACCGTGCCCTCAAAACATTTTAAATAGAGTCATTTGTAATCTGTAATCTATTAACAATTCCAAAGTAACCTTCCCAACACTGTTGATAATCCCAGTAATGATTAAACTGGAATTACTCTTTTAACACCCTTTTAACACTTCTCACATATACTGGCCCAGTGAGTGTCAGCACTGGTTTGCTTATTAGAGATAAACATATCGAATAATTTGCGATTTTTCAATGTATGTACTCAACCTATTTATGCTTCTTGTAAACGAAAATGCTTTACAATTAAGTTAATTAAATAATACAATTAAATAAAGTATTATGATGTAATTTCTGCAGCAATGTTGGAGAAATTTTATCATTATGATGAGATATGATTACGCAATGACATTTTCTTTTTGTGATGAAGGCGAAAAAAATGGATGAGTTTAAATAAATATATTTGATTGTAATTAATTGCATGATTTTCATTAGTTGTGATTAATGCAATTAATATAATACACACTCATTAATAAATAATATTAAAAATACACACACATTTTTAAAGAATATATATATATATATATATTATATATATATATATATATATATATATATATATATATATATATATATATATATATATATATATATATATATATATATATAGCGTGGCATGGTGGCTTAGTTACCGTGGTTAGAAGAAAGTGTTTTTTTTCGGGTTTTTTTCTCCGGGTTCTCCGGTTTCCTCCCCGGTCCAAAAACATGCACGGTAGGTTGATTGGCACCTTGGAAAAATTGTCCCTAGTGTATGATGAATGTGAGAGTGTGTGTGTGTCCTGTGATGGGTTGGCATTCCATCCAGGGTGTATCCTGCCTTAATGCCCATAGACGCCTGAGGTTCCCGTGACCCGAGGGAAGATCGGAAAAAGCGGCGGTAGAAGATGAATGAATGATATGAATATATATATATATATATATATATATATATATATATATATATATATATATATATATATATATATCTATATATATTATATATATATATATATATATATATTTTTAGATATATATATATATATATAGTAAAACCAATCCTTCATTTTTACACTTCCCCTTTACTCACACGTTTGCTGCTTCACTCATGCGTGATCATTTCAAGTGCACACTTTCTTTTCACACCACTTGGGAATAAAATTCCAATACAATAGATACAACGACAAGGTCAACCCCCCACCCATCTGACATATCTGAACTGAGCATCCCACTTTCCTCCCCCCCCCCCCCCCCCCCCCCCCCCCTTCCCCAGGAGAAAAACCTTAGTCTCAGACTTGAAGGTGCTGACTTTCATTTCCCACCATTTCACACTCCATTTAGAATGGAACCGAGGCTACAAGGAAAACAGTGTTTTCAAATAACAGGGATGTTACTTCCAGCTCTTTTTCCAGGACATCGTGGACATCTTTTCAGCCTCGGGCGTTTCTGTGAATATCCTGTTATCAGGATAAATGGGACAAGCAGAGATGGCAAAAAAACACTTTTGAAAAGCAAACAAACAAAAAAAAGAAAAATCGATATATATATATATGTGTGTGTGTGTCTTAAGTCCATACAACTCATGCAGGCTTACTTAACAAACATCTGTTTAGGCAGGTTTGGAAAAAAATGCTGTAAACAAAGGATGCTTTCAAAAATTGTAGTGTTATTATTATATAATTATTTACTTTCAACAATGAAGTAAATGCAGTGAATGAAGAAAAGAGAAATGGAAATGAAATCAATATTTACCTTCAAAACAGCAGTAACACTTCTATGTACACTTACACACAGTGTTTATGAAGGAACTCGGCTGGTTGGTTTGTTCCATCTTGGAGAAGTAAACACAGATCTTCTGTGGATGGAGACGTTCTCACATCCTTCTGTCTCTTCATGTAAATCCCACACACACTCCATGATGTAGAGATCAGGACTCTGTGTGTGTGTGTGTGTGTGGGGGGGGGGGGGGGGGGGGGGGCATCACTTCCACTACTTCTACTTCTTCTAAACGTTACTCACAACAAATATTGATTTCATTCAGATTATTTACTTGTGTTTGCTCACTTTGCATTTTTTATATTGACTAAAATTTTAATTATTAATATTTCTGAATGGGGCAACGGTGGCTTAGTGGTTAGCACGTTTCGCCTCACACCGCCAGGGTCCGGGTTCGATTCCCGTCTCGGCCATGTGTGTGTGGAGTTTGCATGTTCTCCCCATGCCTCAGGGTTTTTTTTTCCGGGTTCTCCGGTTTCCTCCCGGTCCAAAAATATGTGTGTGTGTGGAGTTTGCATGTTCTGCTTGTGCCTCAGGGGTTTTTTCTCCGGGTTCTCCGGTTTCCTCCCGGTCCAAACACATGCATGGTAAGGTTGATTGGAACCTTGGAAAATTGTCACTAGTGTATGAATGTGTGTGTGAGTGTGTGTGGGTTGGCATTCCATCCAGGGTGTATCCTGCCTTAATGCCCATAGACGCCTGAGATAGGCACAGACTCCCCGTGACCCGAGGGAAGGTCAGATAAAGCGGTAGAAGATGAATGAATGAATAAATGAACATTTCTGAAAGCATTATTTGTTTGCAGAACAATTTCACACTTACCTAAAACTTTTGCACAGTACTGTATATTTATTTATTTGTTTGTTTGTTTTAGGTAGTTAACTAGAGTGCTATTTTGAGATCCCAAAGGTGTTGAGTGCTTGTTGACTGCTTTTCCTTTACTTTCTAACTCTAACTGAATTTAGAGCAGGTGGTTATATATTTACATTTGCAGCATTTGGCAGACACCCTTATCCAGAGTTACAACTGAGTAATTGAGGGTTAAGGGCCTTGCTCAAGGGCCCACTAGTGGCAGCTTGGTGGTGGTGGGGTTTGAACCCATGATCTTCCAGAGTCCAACACCTTATTCACTGGGCTAGCACCTCCCTATTTATTATGGCTAGATCTTCTGATAAAGCACTCCATCTCATTCCTTCTTGAATAAATAACTTTTACTTTGTTTGTGTTTGAGCTTATTGTACTGTTGGTAAACAAATGCGGATGCCACTAAATGGAAACCTGGTGTGATATCATGTTGCTGCAAAATGCTGGTGTAGTCATAATGGTAAGCACCAACAAAACCAGTCTTACACCATCATACTCTATATTTCGGTGTGGAAAGCAAACATTGTGAAATGTGCTAAAACCCTCATGATTGGCTGATTTGCAGAACTGCAGGAAATGTGCAGGTCTTTACGGAGCGTTTAGATTATGTATATATGCTGTATATAAAAATTTATTTAAAAATGGTAATTTTTCTACATTTTATTTGTGCTTTATTTAAGTATTCTGAATTCTCTATTGCAGTTTACATGGGAGGTTGTAAAAAAGCATTTCACTACATATCTGTTTTATTATTATTTGTTAACTTTGTTAACGGGGGCACGGTGGCGTAGTGGTTAGCACGTTCGCCTCACACCGCCAGGATCCGGGTTCGATTCCCGTCTCGGTCATGTGTGTGTGGAGTTTGCATGTTCTCCCCCCGTGCCTCAGGGGGTTTTTCTCCGGGTTCTCCGGTTTCCTCCCCCGGTCCAAAAACATGCACGATAGGTTGATTGGCACCTTGGAAAATTGTCCCTAGTGTATGAATGTGTGTGTGTGAATGTGTGTGTGTGTGTGTGTGTCCTGTAATGGGTTGGCATTCCATCCAGGGTGTATCCTGCCTTAATGCCCATAGACTCCCCGTGACCCGATGGAAGATCGGATAAAGCGGTAGAAGATGAATGAATGAATGAACTTCTAAAACGTATGATTTTCCTTTTTATGATGGTTCACTCTACATTCATTCATTCATTCATTCATTCATTCATCTTCTACCGCTATACCCGATCTTCCCTCGGGTCACGGGGAGTCTGTGCCTATCCCAGGCGTCTATGGACATTAAGACAGGATACACCCTGGACGGAATGCCAACCCTTTGCAGGGCACACACACACACACACACACACACACACACACACACGCACACACACACACACACATTCACACACACATTCATACACTAGAGACAATTTTCCAAGGTGCCAATCAACATACCGTGTGCATGCTTTTTGGACCGGGGGAAAAGAACCCGGAGAAAAACCCCCTGAGTCACGGGGAGAACATGCAAACTCCACACACACACGGCCGAGACGGGAATCGAACCCGGACCTCTGGCGGTGTGAGGCGAACGTTCTAACCACTAAACCACCGTGCCCCTATTTGAACAACAAATAAATCTGTAAATAATCTTTCGTCAGACATCACAGTCGGAATGGTAAAAAAAAAGAAAAAAAGAAAATCCGGTATAATAGAACTTAATTATGCTTTTCAATCCCAAAACGATGCATAATGGCAGGCAATTATTAAATAAGTGCAAGGAATGTTTCTCTTTAAATGATTATGCATGGTGATTTTGACAGACCCTTTCTTGTGAACATACATACTTTTAGGATGATGCCTTGCTAACACTCCGTCTGTTCTTTGGAGTGACAACTCCTACAGCTTAATGAGAAATTTAACATGGAACTGAGCCTGATTACCAGCCGCAAATTAGCCATAATGCACCTAATCAGAGGAGACGCCACATCGGCAGGAGAAAAATGGTAAACAGCCGAGTGCTCTCACTCATGCTAATTACAAATTACCTGCTGCCTTGCATTGTCTTGTTTAGGGGGGGGGGTACCCATGGAGTGGCATAAAAATTATTAAAATAAAAAATAAAAAGTAAATATATATATATATATATATATATATAGATATATTATATATAGTATTATATATATATATGTATTTTTTTATGAAATATATTACAAAATGTACTCTAGTAGGAAAAAGAGTGTTATTTGACTTCTCTATGAGAATATTAAGATTGTGTCACCAGTCAAGGTATATAAAACTTGCATAACGCTTCTTTGGGTCAAAGTTTCTCCACAGCATAGTCATAGTTATCCATTCATTTTACAGTATAAGTTAAATGTGAAATGAATAAATAGTTTTTAAAACTTTTAACAATTTCATATTTTATTGTCATTCAAACACCTACTGAAATACAGTGTTGGGGAGGAACTAGATACATGTAACGACGTTAGGGAATTTAATTACAAAATAAATGTAACAGTAATTCGTTACAGTTCCTGGGAAAACAAATGTGTAGTTAAATTACAGTTACTTATGAAAATGTTAAGGGGCAAGGTGGTGGTTTAGTGGTTAGCACGTTCGCCTCACACCTCCAGGATCCGGGTTCGATTCCCGTCTCGGTCATGTGTGTGTGGAGTTTGCATGTTCTGCTTGTGCCTCAGGGGTTTTTCTCCGGGTTCTCCGGTTTCCTCCCCGGTCCAAAAAAACATGCACGGTAGTTTGATTGGCACCTTGGAAAATTGTCCCTAATGTATGAATGTGTGTGTGTGTGCTATGCAATGGGTTGGCATTCCATCCAGGGTGTATCCTGCCTTGATACCCATAGACTCCTGAGATAGGCACAGACTCCCCGTGACCCGAGGGAAGATCGGATAAAGCGGTAGAAGATGAATGAATGAATGAATGAAATGTTAAAGATTACAAATAAAGTTACATCTGAACAATTCCATGTAAAATAGGTGATTTAGATTACTGCAGTGTTTAGTGGGGTACGGCTGATGCCCCGGGGGTTGGGGGGGGTGTGGTTTTGATCCTGGGGAATATGCTTTTTTGACGTACTAGAATAAAGTATAATTGCACATCCACTACAGTGGGTGGCAGTGGTGCTCTTATTCTCTTAGTATGCGCAGGGAGTACCATGACGAAAAAATACAGTGAAGCGTATGCAGAATGTTAACTTAAAGCGCCACCTAGTGGACAAAGGAAAGTAATCAAATGTAATCAGTTTATTTAAAGTTACACTACTTATTAAATTTTGAACAGGTTCGTTTGCAATCTGTAATCTATCACATTTCCAAAGTAACTTTTCCCACACTGCTGTAATAGCCAATGTCGTTGGCTCACTCTAAACGAGTTGCTCATTTCATAAAATGGTGGACTTCTGATTTCTGGTCATGAGCTAAAATCCCAGCATTCCCAAGGCTCTGCATCGGGGCCATTGAGCACGCCCGTTACCATTCAGTGTACGGTTATGTAAATAATATATACTAGACTTGCTCTGTTTACAAGAAAGTACTTCATTTATCTACATTAACACACTGTCACCTTCAAAACAGTCCCCCTTGCACAACGATACAGCGCTCTGAGCATTCCTGCCACGTCTTGTTTTTGAAGTACGTCAAGCATCTCATGCGATTCACACTGGATCTCTGCGACGGTATCACCTTGGTGTTGGATCTTCATTTTTCAGAGGGCCGCAGAAGCCAAATCTGCTTAACAGGATGGTAGGGAAGTGAGATTGTATGGATTGGTCACTGGCTACCGTCATGCCGTCATGAGTTCCCGAATGGTTTTTGACATTTTCGGGGGTTGAGCTCATCAGGGGTCTTCCTGATCTCCCGTCCTTTATCTTCTTCCCTGCTAAAAGCGCGTGTGCCACTCAAAACGCCTCAAACGACTCATTGCAGCATTACAGCTGTCAAATAAATGTCATTTATGCCATATTTGTTGGAATGATGGAATTGTAGATGTGGTAATGCATGTTGACAAAATACGATGAGCTATGTGCTATTTTTGATGCCATAATAAACATTCATTCATCTTCTACCGCTATATCCGATCTTCCCTCGGGTCATGGGGATCCTGTGTCTATCACAGGCGTCTATGGGTATTAAGGCAGGATACACCCTGGATGGAATGCCAACCCATCACAGGACACACGCTTACACTCACACACTAGGGACAATTTTCCAAGGTGCCAATCAACTTACCGTGCATGTTTTTGGACCAGGGAGGAAACCGGAGAACCCGGAGAAAAACCCCCCCTGAGGCACGGGGAGAACATGCAAACTCCCCACACACATGGCTGAGACGGGAATCGAACCTGGACCCTGGCGGTGTGAGGCGAACGTGCTAACCACTAAGCCACCGTGCCCCTCATAATAAACATAAACAAAAATAACTATGAGTATAATGAATAAACTATGAATTATAAATTAATGCCAGTAAAAGTGCTGCTCTGATATATAACATATATTTTATTTTGCCATTTCCATGAAATCACAGTCTTGGCCTTTCACCCAGTCATTCCTCCAACCTGTTATTGGGCTGTAACCTGTAACAGTGTGCAGCTGATCTGAGGTCAGCCCCTGATTATTTCACCTATTTATTTTATACTTTCTGTTTCTTTGACCTCTTCGTAAAATGTTTTTAATGTTTAGTTTCCTGTATTCCCTGTTCACTGTGTCTAGTTTATTGTGTTTGTTGTCCGTGATTAGATCCATGTCATTGTTTCTGTTTGTGATATGGTCTATCATGAACATACTTTTGCCACTAGAGGTGCCCATTGTCTTCCATTGCTACCTATTAATTGTGTCATTGCTGCCACCTGTGTACTCCGTCCCCTCCCCCTACCTATTCCTGAGTATATTAATGCTGCCCTGATGCTTAGTGTTTAATTTTGCTGGGCTGGCTTTTTCTCAGGCAGGTATGCTGCTCTGTTTAATTTTATTAATTAATTAATTCATTCATTCATCTTCTACCACTTTATACGATCTTCCCTCGGGTCACGGGGAGTCTGTGCCTCTATCTCAGGCGTCTATGGGCATTAAGATAGGATACACCCTGGATGGAATGCCAACAGGTTCGCAGGGCACACACACACACACATTCACACACACACACACACACACACACACACACACACACAATAGGGACAATTTTTCAAGATGACAATCAACCTACCGTGCATGTTTTTGGATCGGGGGAAACCGGAGAACCAGGAGAAAAAACCCCTGAGGCACGGGGAGAACATGCACAAACTCCACACACACAGGGACGAGACGGGAATCGAACCCGGACCCTGGCGGTGTATGAGACGAACGTGCTAACCACAAAACCACCGTGCCCCATGTTTTATTTTTCATTCATTCATTCATCTTCTACCGCTTTATCTGGTTTTCCCTCGGGTCACGGGGAGTCTGTACCTATCTCAGGTGTCTATGGACATTAAGACAGGATACACCCTGGATGGAATGCCACCCCATCACAGGACACACACACCCACAATCACACACACACACACAATAGGAACAATTTTCCAAGGTTCCAATCAACCTACCGTGCATGTTTTTGGACCGGGAGGAAACCGGAGAACCCGGAGAAAAACCCCTTGAGGCACGGGGAGAACATGCAAACTCCACACACACATGGACCGAGACGGGAATCGAAACCCGGACCCTGGCGGTGTATGAGACGAACTGTGCTAACCACTAAACCACCGTGTTTTATTTTATTTTATTTACTTATTTATTAAATCTAAGGTCCTACTTTTTTTGTGATTTGGACTGAATAAAATACAAAATGTCACAGACACACCAAATGAATCATTGTTTTTATTTGAAAAAATAATTTGATTTGAAGGGGCACGGTGGCTTAGTGGTTAGCACGTTCGCCTCACACCGCCAGGGTCCGGGTTCGATTCCCGTCTCGGCCATGTGTGTGTGTGGAGTTTGTGCATGTTCTCCCCGTGCCTCAGGGGGTTTTTTTTTTTCTCCAGGTTCTCCGGTTTCCTCCCGGTCCAAAAAAAAACATGCATGGTAGGTTGATTGGCACCTTGGAAAAATTCTCCCTAGTGTATGAATGTGTGTGTGTGTGTGTGTGCCCTGCGATGGGTTGGCATTCCATCCAGGGTGTATCCTGCCTTAATACCCATAGACGCCTGAGATAGGCACAGGCTTCCCGTGACCCGAGGGAAGATCGGATATAGCGGTAGAAGATGAATGAATGAATGAATGAATTTGATTTGAAGCCAATGTCTTTACTGCAACATTTCCCCACATTAATACAACACCCAATTACTGTTTTACCTTCCAACCAAGCGTTCTGATTTTTCCTTTTTTTTTTTTTTTAATATATGACGCAAAGATGAATCCTGAGAAAAATGAAGCACTATATGTATAATTCGAATACAACAGGAGACAAATATAAGGCCACGGATTGGAGAAACCGACGTAAACAAAACGAGCATGAAGTTCATGACGGCTTGCATACCTTTTTATTAAACGCATCAGAAATCATGCGTTAATCAGAAAATTAATTTATCTCCCTCTCCCAGGAGGTAATTAAGTGTGGAGGACAAAGGCATCGTGTGACGTTATGAGTAATTGGTTGGCGGCATTTGTAAAAGGAGACTTTCTTGGGGGGGAAGGGGGGGATCACTGGCTGATTAAGACAATAGCTGCAAGGTGTAGAGCTGGCAGGAAAAAAAAATGTCAGCAATGTTTTTTGACGGTGTGTCATGGAGAAAAAGCAGCTAAAACTCTTTCCCTCCGCTCTCGCTACACCTGCGACTAAAGAACACCTGCGTTATTAAACACTATGACTCATCCAGGCCACTGTTGATTTATTTTATGGCAAAAAATAGAGAGGCCCGGAATCAGAGTTTATACTCTGAAATGTCTCTATGTGTAACACTTCTGTAATTAGAGAGTGGCTTATTCACTACCTAATTGAGTCATCAATCTAATCAGTTACTTGGTGTGAGATGGTGGCGCTTTGCTGAATATTACAGATGGTCGAATCTGTTCTAGATTATTGCAGCCTGCCCTCCTTCTGGAGTTGTAAAAGTTTTCGGCAGAGCTTGGGGCACATGCTAGTGTATAGCACTAAAGTGTTAACGGAAACTGCTACAGGGCTGAATTGTGTTATTTCTAATAAGAAAAGGTACCATTTACATTTGTGGCATTTGGCAGACGCCCTTATCTAGAATTGAGGGTTAAGGGCCTTGCACAAGGGCCCACAAGTAGCAGCTTGGTGCTTCGTTTTGGGATTTGAACCCGCGATCTTCTGGTCCGTAGGCCACTTAACCACTGAGCCACCACCTCCCTAAATACTTATATAGAATGTAAACAATGGCATCATCCAGCTCTTTATATTCCTTATATTGCCAAAATGCACTTATTGAACATATCATTAATATGGTTGAACATGCATTATATAAATAGTTGATTATATTTGTAGTTTATTCCCAGTCTGTCAGCATTATGTTTGAGGGAACGAAAAAATCTAGCATAACGCATTATCTACCGCTATATCCGATCTTCCCTCGGGTCACGGGGAGTCTGTGCCTATCTCAGGCGTCTATGGGCATTAAGGCAGGATACACCCTGGATGGAATGCGAACCCATCGCAGGGCACAGACACACTCATATTCACACACACATTCATACACTAGGGACAATTATTCCAAGGAAACCGGAGAACCCGGAGAAAAACCCTCTGAGGCACGGGGAGAACATGCAAACTCCACACACACATGGCCAAGACAGGAATCGAACCTGGAGCCTGGCGGTGTGAGGCGAACGTGCTAACCACTAAACCACCGTGTCCCTTTCATAACGCATTAAAAAAAAAAAGTTCTACATTGATTAGCGTTTTAACGAGGGAAATAAGTATTTGATCCCCTATCCATCAGTAATATTTCTGGCTCCCAGGTGTCTTTTATACAGGCAAGATTAGGGATGCTCTTTAAAGAGAATGCTGCTTATCTCAGCTCTTTACCTGTTGTGGCGACTCGCTCGCCGCTTCAGGCTGAACACAGATATGGAGAGACGTAATCTGAGGGAAAGCGATGTTTATTGATGGTAATGAAACTGAAAGTAAAGGGGAGAAAGTGTTCGTGTCCGTTATACAGGAGCAGGTGAGAAGAGGCTGGAGAGGGAGCTCGGAGTCGCGTTCCACGATGTCCGGTCCCGATCGGTGGGCGGCTTCTTCTCTTTAGACCTCCATCAGCGCGTAGTGGTCAGGTTCTTTCCTGCTGCAGGGCTGTGGAGGCTGCCAGACACGAGGCGCTGCTAGGCTCTGGCGGGGAATAACTCATCCGCAACTCCCATCTAGCTTGTAGTATAAGCTCAATCGCTGTTTTTGAAGATAATGGATGTGCCACTCTGGGATAAGATCGTCTTGTTGAGTACACGCCACCTCTTTATCGTCCGGGCCGGGCTGTGCTGCCTTGGCGCAGTCCCTCTGCGTCCTGCTGTGAGGCGAGTTCAAAGAGCTCGCCTGTTTCTGTAGATGCGGCTGAGGCCCATCGTGAACACTGTATAAGAGATACCTGTCCACAGAAGCAATCAATCTCATTCCAAACTCTCCACCCCGCCCAAGACCAAAGAGCTGTCCAAGGATGTCAGGGAAAAGACCTATACATGTCTGGAATAGACTTGACAACAATCGGTGCAATTATTTGTAAAGGGAAGAAACACAAGATAACTGGCATTTTCCATTGGTTTGGGACTCCATGCAACATCTCACCTCGTGGAGGTTCAATGATCATGAGAATGCTAAGGAATCCAGAACTACATGGGAAGAACAAGGATTTCAAGGCAACTGGGACCCTAATGGATCTGCACCTTCTTACCCCCGAAACCTCATCACCTCCCTGAGAGCATCCAGCACTGCTCGCCTGGTTCCACCGTCTCTCAGGGTAAAAGGTAAGACCAGCTCAAGGCTCTTCTCTGTTCTGGCACCGAGGTGGTGGAACGAACTTCCACTGGAGGTCCGAACAACGGAGACACTGCCTACATTCAAACGTCGATTAAAGACATACCTCTTCCAACAACACCTATCCTAACATTCCTTTTATTCTCTTTTATCTCACTGTCCAGAAAAAAGGCCACTGTCTATCCTCGTGTACTTAAGTTTGTATTTACCTTTCTTGACTAAATCTTATCCTTAGAGCGAGACCTAAAGCACTTCCTGTGCGTCGCCCTGGATAAGGGCGTCTGCTAAATACCAGCAAATGTAAATGTAACTGTAGTAGAAGGACTATAATCTGACAGAGCCTGCAAGGTTCCTCTGATGCCACTACCTCCTCTAGAATATCATCCCCACGTCAAACATGGAAGTGGAAACTTTTGAGGTGTTTTACGGCTAAGCGGACAGGACAACTGCATTGCATCTAAGGACCGATCGACATGGCCATGTACCATCGAATCTTGAGTGAGAACCTCAGCCTGCCAATGACCCGAAACACATGGCAAGGGCAACAAAGGAGTGGCTCAAGACGAAGCACATTAGTCTGGGAGTGGCCTAGCAAGTCTCCAGACCTTAATCTCATAGATAATCTGTGCAGGGATCTGAAGGTTTGAGTTGGTAAACATCAGCCTCAAAACCTTAATAAATTGGAGAGGTCCGCATAGAGGAGTGCTACAGATTCCCTATGAGATGTGTGTAAACCTGGAGGCCAACTACAAGACAAAGGTTTTAAAAATACTCTGGTAAAAGTTGAAGTACTAACTACACTTTTCCTCAAGATAAAGAAGGTTGGGCTCTGACATGTATTTGAGTAAAAAGTGGGCATTAATATGACCTGATTTAGTGCCACGCTGGTAACTGGACCTCGCATCATACTGATATATATATATATATATATATATATATATATATATATATATATATATATATATATATATATATATATATATTATACCTACCATAAATGAATATTTTTCATGTATCTCATACTCTAACTGTAACAGATGTTATAATTATATACATTTTAGTCTGGAAAAGTCTTCTTTTAATATTAGTTCCTTGTTAATTACAATGTTATTTGTTTAGTGGTTGTTTTAATTGTAAAATATGGGACGTGGCTCCTTTAAGAATTGTGTTCCGGTTGATTTTCCATATAAACTGGTGATATGTTATCGGTGTTTAGGTTTGCGTTCACAAAAATGCGCTTTATTGCGTAATACGGATTTGGGAATGTGATGTGCTTGCGTAAGGTTCCATACGGTAATATACACTAATATAGTGAGGAGATCGTACCTGTTGTGAATGCGCAGCTAGTAGGTGTAATTCGGGTAAATTTAGGAAGCGTGAGTGGATGCACTGGAGTTTCTTTATTTGTTTATTCTTGTCAATTTGGGTTAACGAAATAATAACGCATTAACTTTGACAACCCAAGTAAAAATAGATACATTTAAAGAGAAGGGAAATATTCAAATATACACAAAACTGTGCAGAATTCATGGGTAGTAATGATGAACCTTTAGACTTAATAAGACAATGGCATGGCTCACAGTGGTAGCTAAACACTTAAGGCTCTAGGTAACTGATTAGAAGGTCAGGATTTCAAGCTCCAGTATTGCTTAGCTTCTACTGCAAATTCCTCTGCACTACTTCTCTTCTCATCCTGAGGTTCTGCCAACTCCTGTTGTGCCCCAACCCATGCAGATTATGGAGCGTCAATGAGTTGACGCCAAAACAACTAGACCCTGCAAACTTCGCCAACTATCTAGAGATGTACCAACTCCCTTTGGATCCGGAGTTATGGGAGGTGGTAGCCCAGTGGTTAAGGTGTTGGAACTCTGGACCAGAAGATCACAAATGGGTTCAAACCCCACCACCACCCCAAGCTGCCACTAGTGGGCCCTCTGAAGCAAGGCCCTTAACCCTCAATTGCTCAGTTGTCGCTCTGGATAATGGTGTCTGCCAAATGCTGTAAATGTATGTATATATTTCTGTATATATATATATATATATATATATATATATATATATATATATATATATATAACCCATTTCAAATGACAAAGGTCTATATTATGGTTACATCACAAGTAGAAATTTTTGTATAAAACATGTAATGAGTTCTCTCACAAAAAGTGCTGATACCCGAAAAATCTATAAAAGTATAGTAAAAAAAATTGTACTTCATTACTTTCCAACATGGCAAACATGCATCTAAATCATCCACCTAAATGTCGAATGGGATGAGTTCTGAAAGCATGTATGCATCTTCTGATCAGGCATCCCCAAACTTTTCTCTATACAGTATTTGTCATTACAAAAATGTCATTACAAAAGAAATATCTGATCATTGAACGTATCTTTACCCATTTCAGGCTTATAGTTTTCTCAGGGAATTAATACTTAATGATGTGTTGATAGAAATGCCTTTTTCACAAAAAGCTTGAACTACGTTTAATGATCTTTTATCTGGTCTGTAGTGACCCTTAATTTAGAAATGCTAGTTAAATCTGTATGATATTTCTGCTTGCTGAGATGTTTTATTGTGGTGTATTAGAACCCTTTTCTTATGTAAGCTTTCTAAGTTCAGAGTCTAACACTGAGCGAAAACCCTTCTAGAGAGGTTTTAGATTACAAGTTAGATACTTTCCATTTTATTATTAGTGCTTAATTAAGTTAATGGGGAAATGCTAGGTCTTTTAGTCTTTGTTTGAAGACAGTGATTCAGCTATTTCCACAGCCAGAGGGAGTTCATTCACCACCTGGGTGCCAGGACAGAGGACATGCTGAATGTTAATGAATGTTTTCCTTTACTTGTTGTATCTTCAGCTATAGAGGCTTTTGTGAGCCTTAGGAGGAACTGCTTCGAAGTGATGCTTTACCCTCCAAATTTCAGATAATGCCAGGTTTCTTTGCAAGGCCACCTTTAGAACATTAACAGCTGAGGTAGGACACATTATAGAGAATATGTTTACTGGTATACGATGATGAACAGTATATTTGCTAAAATGGGTCTTTGAGGAAGGCTTATGAATGCTTGTTGGTGAAGCTTAGTCTGTCTAGAGACTGCACCAGAACCTAGACAACATATGGGAAAACTCATTTTGACACCATGAATAATGCTGACATCATTTTTCAATATGTTGTGTTGGGGTTAGTTGGGAGTGAGATAAATCAGTTGGTGAACTAGATACATATGATCGAGAGGACATGCTAGACAACCATCTAGAGATGTACCACAACCATCTACAGATGTACCCGCTCCCTTGGACCCACAACCATATAGATATGTACCAGCTCCCATTGGACCCACAACCATCTAGAGATGTACCAGCTCCCATCGGATCCACAACCATCTAGAGATGTACCAGCTCCCTTGGATCCACAACCATCTAGAGATGTACCAGCTCCCACCCACAACCATATAGATATGTACCAGGATCCACAACCATCTAGAGATGTACCAGCTCCCATTTAGGATCCACAACCATCTAGAGATGTGCCACCAGCTCCCTTGGACCCACAACCATCTAGAGATGTACCATCTCCCATCGGATCCACAACCATCTAGAGATGTACCAGCTCCCATCAGATCCAAAACCATCTAGAGATGTACCAGCTCCCTTGGACCCACAACCATCTAGAGATGTACCAGCTCCCATTGGATCCACAACCATCTAGAGATGTACCAGCTCCCTTGGACCCACAACCATATAGATATGTACCAGCTCCCATTGGACCCACAACCATCTAGAGATGTACCAGCTCCCATCGGATCCACAACCATCTAGAGATGTACCAGCTCCCATCAGATCCAAAACCATCTAGAGATGTACCAGCTCCCTTGGACCCACAACCATCTAGAGATGTACCAGCTCCCATTGGATCCACAACCATCTAGAGATGTACCAGCTCCCATCCGGATCAGGATCCACAACCATCTAGAGATGTGCCAGCTCCCTTGATCCAATACCATCTAGGAGATCCACTCCCTTTAACCATATAGATATGTACCAGCTCCCATTGGATCCACAACCATCTAGAGATGTACAGATGTACAGCTCCCATCGGATCCACAACCATCTAGAGATGTACCAGCTCCCATTGGATCCACAACCATCTAGAGATGTACCAGCTCCCATTGGATCCACAACCATCTAGAGATGTACCAGCTCCCTTGGACCCACAACCATATAGATATGTACCAGCTCCCATTGGATCCACAACCATCTAGAGATGTACCAGCTCCCATCGGATCCACGAAACCATCTAGAGATGTACCAGCTCCCATCAGATCCAAAACCATCTAGAGATGTACCAGCTCCCTTGGACCCACAACCATCTAGAGATGTACCAGCTCCCATCGGATCCACAACCATCTAGAGATGTACCAGCTCCCTTTAGATCCAATACCATCTAGAGATGTGCCAGCTCCCTTTAGATCCAATACCATCTAGAGATGTGCCAGCTCCCTTTAGATCCAATACCATCTAGAGATGTGCCAGCTCCCTTGGATCCACAACCATATAGATATGTACCAGCTCCCTTGGACCCACAACCATCTAGATATGTACCAGCTCCCATCGGATCCACAACCATCTAGAGATGTGCCAGCTCCCTTGGACCCACAACCATATAGATATGTACCAGCTCCCTTGGATCCACAACGAACATTAAAACATTTAAACATTTGTTCATTGAATATTGACATTGGGATAGTCTACTTATTTAACACATCAAATTATGACACCTCCATCTAATAGCTTGGGTTCTATATGGGAATCCCTATGAATCTATATGGCACCCGGTGAACATCATTCCCATTGTCACCCCCAGTGTGTCAAAAAAATGGCTCCAAGGGATTGTGACACTTGTGACGATTAAGGAGTAAAAATGTGATTTTCAAAAAACATGGAAAGTAATCAGTAATAGTGGATTTTCACGTGCCTTACTTGTCAGATGAAATGTCTCTAGGTTATACATGCTAACCCTGGTTTCCTGAGGGAGCAAGTCTCTGCACCGCAGTAACGCTTCGGGAATGTTTCAGCGTGATATGCTCTGAACAGATATGTGTGAAATCTTTGCCATGGATGACATTACGTACAGGCAGCATAAAAGCACATGAACTTGCATCAGCTTCAAGTGATGAAGCATGCGCTGCAAGGATGCAGGCAGTATGGCCTAGCAACACAGAATCTCGTTCCCTCAGGGAACCAGGGTTTCGTACTTAACCTAGAGACGTTCCCATTCACGAACCCGAGCTGCATCAAGTTCATTTATTTCTATAGCACTTTTCACAATGGACATTGTTTCAAAGAAGCTTCATAGAATGTCAGAAGGTTTATCCATGAGGAGCAAGCCTGGGGTGACTATGGCAAGGAGAAGTCCCCTTAGCTAGTGTGAGGAAGAAACCTTTAGAGGAACCGGACCAAAAAACCCATTCTCATTTGGTGATATAAAGTGTGTGATTATAAATGATAGAAAATACCAGAGTGAAAAAACTGCCATGAACATTGAAGTGTGTGATTGAGAATAATGTCCTAAGACAAAGTAGACCAATGTCAAAACTCCACATGAAGTGGGGTCCCAAACTGGTACAGCTCTGGGTTGTCGAGGGGCCTGGTACATCTGGAGGATGTACATCTGTGGATTCAGTGGGATACATCTAGTGATGTACCAGCTCCCTTGGATCCACAATCATCTAGAGATGTACCAACTTGGGACCCACCTCCAAATGTACTAGCGGGCCCAGACCTATAAAGAATGCTAGCGAGAGAGTTTCCTCTTATCTTTTCATTTTTAAAAAAACACTCTCCAACAGCATGTTCCCTCAAGAGCTGACTAGCAAGCTCTGCTCCCAAGCAAGCTAAAAGATAGCTTGGGTATCCTAACCCGTAATAAAAAAGGGGACACTGCCTGAAAGCTTGCCTCTTTTCTTTTCTTAAAGAAATATATACAGTGGTGTGAAAAACTATTTGCCCCCTTCCTGACTTTTTATTCTTTTGCATGTTTGTCACACAGAATGTTTCTGATCATCGAACACATTTTAATATTAGTCAAAGATAACTCAAGTAAACACAAAATGCAGTTTTTAAATGAATGTTTTTATTATTTAGTGAGAAAAAAATCCAAACCCACATAGCCCTGTGTGAAAAAGTGATTGCCCCCCTTGTTAAAAAATAACTTAACTGTGGTTTATCACACCTGAGTTTTTCTGTAGCCACCCCCAGGCCTTTCAATCAAGAAATCACTTAAACAGAAGCTACCTGACACAGAGAAGTAGACCAAAAGCACCTCAAAAGCTAGACATCATGCCAAGATCCAAAGAAATTCAGGAAGAAATGAGAACAAAAGTAATTGAGATCCATCAGTCTGGTAAAGGTTATAAAGCCATTTCTAAAGCTTTGGGACTCCAGCGAACCACAGTGAGAGCCATTATCCACAAATGGCAAAAACATGGAACAGTGGTGAACCTTCTCAGGAGTGGCCGGCCGCCCAAAATTACCCCAAGAGCGCAGAGACAACTCATCCGAGAGGTCACAAAAGATCCCAGGGCAACATCCAAAGAACTGCAGGCCTCACTTACCTCAGTTAAGGTCAGTGTTCACGACTCCACCATAAGAAAGAGACTGGGCAAAAACGGCCTGCATGGCAGAGTTCCAAGACGCAAACCACTATTAAGCAAAAAGAACATTAAGGCTCGTCTTAATTTTGCTAAAAAACATCTCAATGACTGCCAAGACTTTTGGGAAAATATCTTGTGGACTGACGAGACAAAAGTTGAACTTTTTGGAAGGTGCGTGTCCCGTTACATCTGGCGTAAAAGTAACACAGCATTTCATAAAAAGAACATCATACCAACAGTAAAATATGGTGGTGGTAGTGTGATGGTCTGGGGTTGTTTTGCTGCTTCAGGACCTGGAAGGCTTGCTGTGATAGATGGAAGCATGAATTCTAATGTCTACCAAAAAATCCTGAAGGAGAATGTCCGGCCATCTGTTCGTCAACTCAAGCTAAAGCGATCTTGGGTGCTGCAGCAGGACAATGACCCAAAACACACCAGCAAATCCACCTCTGAATGGCTGAAAAAAAACAAAATGAAGACTTTGGAGTGGCCTAATCAAAGTCCTGACCTGAATCCCATTGAGATGCTGTGGCATGACCTTAAGAAGGCGGTTCATGCTAGAAAACCCTCAAATAAAGCTGAATTACAACAATTCTGCAAAGATGAGTGGGCCAAAATTCCTCCAGAGCGCTGTAAAAGACTTGTTGCAAGTTATCGCAAACGTTTGATTGCAGTTATTGCTGCTAAGGGTGGCCCAACCAGTTATTAGGTGCAGGGGCAATTACTTTTTCACACAGGGCTATGTGGGTTTGGATTTTTTTTCTCACTAAATAATAAAAACATTCATTTAAAAACTGCATTTTGTGTTTACTTGTGTTATCTTTGACTAATATTAAAATGTGTTCGATGATCAGAAACATTTTGTGTGACAAACATGCAAAAGAATAAAAAGTCAGGAAGGGGGCAAATAGTTTTTCACACCACTGTATATAATTGAACAGTGTGTGGGATTGCGGTTGTATCCAGACTCAGCGGTGTTGTTTTTACGCGACAAAAAGTGGCACTGTATTGATTTTTAAACCCTGCAACATTTCCGTGCCACTTGAAAAGTGTGGTTACATTCAAATAGTACCCCGTGCTCCAAATTCAGCTTTCCACTGCCTTTTTTTTTTTTTTTTTAAAGGGAATCAATGTTAAGGAGGGGAGTCTTGGCAGTCAACAGGAGCGTTAACAGAAAATGGGTTATTTAAACCCACATGCGCAGTTCGAGAGGCTTTACTTAGTGCTACTGTGGCTCAGTTTATTGAGTGCTGAGAGAGATCAGTAGTGGCACACGCTCTTGTGGGGCTCGTGATAATAGAACGCTTTCATGAAGCTTTTTATTCGCTGCAACCGACACACATGATGAATGGACGATAGGTCTGAGGCTGCTACTGAATTTATTGCCGGCCTTTTTGTCACTTTTTAAATGCCTCCGTAAATATCTCTAATATTTCCTGCCTGTACGGATTTTCATATGTTTGCATGAGAATTTTGTATTTTTTTTTTTTACCTTCCTATTTTGGTGATTTTATGCAATTTGATATTAAGACTTTGATTGTGTGATATGACTCACAGACTAATCAATTATGTATTGTAGCAGGGAAAATGTTATCCACAAGAGGGAACCGTAACTCGCATAGTGTTTGTTTGCATCACTGTTTAAACAGACTACCAATTTGCAGGTAAATTAAATAAAAGATCCAGAGGAAGCCTGTCACGAATTTTAACATACGATTTCAACAAGCACTGCTGTGTTTTGTGCTTTTGTTTGAGTTTGACTTTATTTAAATTTTTGTTTAGTTTTATCTGTACAGACGTTTTCTCATTTATGTGCCCATGTGACTAGATTCAGTGGCACCCAAATGAGTTCTTCTCTTCCATATAGTCGCCAACTCGATTTGTGTTCAGAGGATTATGGGTTAATCCCATAATAATTTCAACGAATCTTTTCCCTCTATTTGAATCAGAGAATAAGAGTCAGGGTGGAGGGGGTAGATCAGTGGTCTAAAGCACTGGGCTGCTGATCAGAAGATCCGGGTTCGACCCCCAGTTTGACCAAGCTGCCGCCCTTGGGTCCTTGAGCAAGACCCTTAAGCCTCTGTGCTCCAGGGGCGCCGTATCATGGCTGACCCGGCGCTCTGACCCCAGCTACCAAACAACAAGCTGGGATATGTGAAGAAAAGAATTTCACTGTGCTGTAATGTATATGTGATAAATAAAGGTTATTCTAATAATAAAGGCTATTCTGCTATTCTAATAAATGCGTGCCTCTAATTAATGCATTCTAATTAATTACTTTTTTAATGTATTTCGACTGGAAGGACCTACTGACGATGGTGAGTAGTTTACATAATATAAAGTAATACATTCAAGGATAAAATCTTATTTTAAATGCTCTTTAACTATGTTTTTTCTCCTTGATACTCCTGTATCAATCTATAGCTTTCCAATGGTACCTCCCCTCTGCCGCTCAAAGGAGGCTAGTTGGCGGGTACAACCTCAACTGACCTACAGAGGGGGGGCTCACAGGCTGGTACAACCTCAACTGAGCACAAGAAGTGGAGCTAATTTGGGATAAATTTTACAGAGCTCATGTGGATCTGTTTGCAACTCACGAGACTTTGTACTGTCCCCTCTGGTTCCCTCTATAATCACCCAGCTCCTCTTGGACTGGATGCAATGACACAGCTTGGCCGAGGCTATGACTGTACGCCTTTCTCCCGGTAGCTGTGTTCCCAGGAGTTCTGGGAAGTTTGCCTGGAAGGAGTTTCTCTCCTCCTGGTAGCCCCTCGGTGGCCAAGGCTATGACAGTACGCCTTTCTCCTGGTAGCTGTTTTCCCAGGAGTTATGGGAAGTTTGCCTGGAAGTAGATTCTCTCCTACTGGTAGCCCCTCTGTGGCCGAGGCTATGAGTGTATGCCTTTCTCACAGTAGCTCTGTTCTCAGGAGTTCTGGGAAGTTCACCTGGAAGGAGTTTCTCTCCTCCTGGTAGCCCCTCGATGGCTGGATCATCCATGATTTGTAAACCTGGTAGTACTCTTATATCGGACACCCTGGGAGATCCCTCTGAGGAGTGACCTACAGTCTCAGGTGGAAGGTGCAATAGTTCACCCCTGCATCGAATTGTGGAAGCTGTGGCTTTGGCCCCTGAATGGGCATGACTCCTAGAATCTGCCCTCTTGACTGAGGTTGTTGAGACTGTGCTTCACTATAGAGCTCTTTGTTCTATACCTGGTGCACTACACACAAATTGGACCCAGTTGCCCAATTGGTTCAGTACTTGGAGTTTCTATAAGAACAGTACGCCAAAGGGAAAATGCTCCTTGAATTTGAAAATTCTACATGTTGGCCAAATCGCCCTGTGAGCCCCCCCGGGGGGGGTGGCAATCCTGGGGTGAGAACCCCTTGGTGCCTGTCTGGGACTTAGCCGTAGTGCTTGAGAGTCCCTGAAGATGTTTCTCTTTAAGCCAATACTAGAAGAGACTTTAAGGTTTCTGACAGTCAAGACTACAAGCTCTCTCTGTAGGTCCTTCACCTTGAGTTTACCTTTGGTAGTCCCTTGTTGAACCCAGAATTTGGTAAGGTGCCCTGTCACACCTCATCCCATAAGGATACAGGTATTCTATCCTCCTCCATTCAGGTCCTCTGACCATGAACTCCTCAATCAGGTGTGTCCTGTCTCAGCCATGGACAACTATGTCCCTCGGACGACCCCATGGAGGAAATCAGATCAGCTCGTTGTGTGCTACGGTCCATTTCAGGAAGGGGGATACTAATGGCTGCCTCTATAGCTCTGTTCTCTGGAATCCCACTCCAGGATATTTGTAAGTGGCACCAATGTCCTATGCATCAAGGTTCTATAATCTGGACCTTGATGCCACTCCTGGCACCTCCATGAATTCACACTTGGCAGGGACTGGTCAGCATGGTGTGATTTGTTCCCACCAACGCAACATTGATTTCCAGAATGTGCGTGTCAGTAGGTTACGTATGGTTCCCAGGTTCCCTGAGGGAATGAGATACTGCATCTCATGGACTCTATGCAGCGCTTATTTCACTATCGAGGCGGAAAGCGTCTCCATTCCATGTACTTTTATAGCCAATACTTCCAGGTGTGCCATCACGTGGTTCAGAGCCAGAAACACACAATAAGCGTTAATATTGTCAGTGAGGCAGCATCTCATTCCCTCAGGCAAACCTGGGGTTACAAACATTACCTATTGACGTTTTACTCAAATACACAATGTGAAAGAATTCATTCCTTTTTATTTACAAGTGAATAAATAACTTAACTGGTAAATGCAGCAAGTCACCAATCAGGGTAATTTGTGTCTGTAGTGATGGATGAAAGACAACAACAACTCCACCTTGCTGTCAGTGTATTGGAAAAACATTCCCTCTTCTCAATGTTTTAAAGAGCCCGAAAGCAAATAAACAACAGGTGGAAATGCTGCAGGTCAATGTGTCTTAAATTCTACTCATGCATGTCAGGACAGCTGAGAGGATTATTGGTACCCCAGTGCCCACCCTACAAGCCTATCTTCAAACTGTTGCCTTCTGGATGGTGCTAGAATGCAGGCTACAGCCAGGCTTTTTCCTGCGGGTTATATTCAGTCCTGGACAATTAAAATATTCATAAATATATATTGTCCATCATAACTGATACATTTATACACAGAATCCAAATGGTATATTTGTGAACTGGACACTTTCATATAACATCAGTATATTATATTAAACAATGTTTATGAACTATTTTTGCCCATGTATATATATATATATATATATATATAGATATATATATAATATATATATCTATATATATATATATATATATATATATGGTGTGTCTGTGTCTGTGTCTCAGGCGTCTATGGGCATTAAGGCAGGATACACCCTGGATGGAATGCCAACCCATCGCAGGGCACACACACACATCTCATACTCACATTCATAACACTAGGGACAATTTTCCAAGGTGCCAATCAACCTACGGTGCATGTTTTTGGACCGGGGAGGAAAACCGGAGAACCCGTCGAGAAAAACCCCCTGAGGCACGGGGAGAACATGCAAACTCCACACACATACATGGCCGAGACGGGAATCGAACCCGGACCCTGGCGGTGTGAGGCCAACGTGCTAACCACTAAGCCACCGTGCCCCCTATATATATATATATATATATATATATATATATATATATATATATATATATATATATATATATATAGATATATATTTATATATATTTATATATATATATATATATATATATATATATATATATATATTAATATCCTTGCATGTGTACACATCACAAAGCATTCTTCTGTGATCTACTGTGAATACTGTAATATGCTATTATCATACATTATGTAGGCTCTAGAATCAGTTGAATATAATATGTATATTTTGTTATGCAAATAAAAACAATGAGCATTCATTGCATTCATGAGCAAAACATCTTGTTTTGGACATCACGAAAATAAACCAGTCAATGTTCTAGAAAAATGTTTAAATTAAATTTTCATTGCAAACTGTGCAATGGGGATATAGATGTATTCTAAATAATAATGTTTAATTATATTATATTTAATGCACACACTTCAGACAATTGGGGCAATGAGTCAATAACATTGAATAGCGGAATAAACATACATATTTGTTTTCTTTAATATTAGATGATGTGCAAAGTTCTGGTTTGTACCCATTTTGGAAGATTTTATAGAATTCTTATTATGAACCATAAGGACATATGTATCTTATTATAAAAGCAATAAAGGGAAAAAGTAAGCATTTATTGTAATCTAATATAAAATAAATAAGATATCTGCGTACAATATTGGAAATGATAAGCTTCACAGTTTATCTATATTTGAGATTATTGTCTGTACCAAATATAATCATTAATAATAATAATAATAATAAGAAGAAGAAGAAGAAGAAGAAGAAGAAGAATAGACACGGTGGTTTAGTGGTTAACACGTTCGCCTCACACCTCCACGGCCTGGGGTTCGATTCCCGTCTCAGGCCATGTGTGTGTGGAGTTTGTGCATGTTCTCCCCGTCCCTCAGGGGGTTTTTCTCCAGGTTCTCCGGTTTCCTCCCCCGGTCCAAAAACATGCACGGTAGGTTAAGTGGCACCTTGGAAAATTGTCCCTAGTGTATGAATATGTGTGTGTTTGTGTCCTGCAATGGGTTGGCATTCCATCCAGGGTGTATCCTGCCTTAATGCCCATAGACGCAAGAGATAGACACAGAACTCCCCGTGACCCGAGGGAAGATCAGATATAACGGTAGAAGATAGAATGAATGAATGAATAATAATAATAATAATAATAATAATAATAATAATAATAATAATAATAATAATAATAATAATAATAATAGTAGTAGTAGTAGTAGTAGAATATGTATTTTATTTATATATATTTATATATATCAAAGGATTTGTGATCATATTTTTTTGTGGTCAGTATTTTTTATTGCAGGTATTGTGATAAATAACAGTAATCATGAATATAAATCATTGAATGTTTTTAGCATTGATATCACCTACTATTGAAAAAAATGTTTTAATTGAATTTTTGAAACATATTGAAGCAATTGTATTTATATTTCCATGCGCTGACACGTGGAATCTTTATCCGGTGATCAATGATATCATTTCTCACACTGCTTTGGCTCTTATA
This sequence comes from Kryptopterus vitreolus, assembly GCA_030449085.1. Classification (NCBI taxonomy): domain Eukaryota; kingdom Metazoa; phylum Chordata; class Actinopteri; order Siluriformes; family Siluridae; genus Kryptopterus; species Kryptopterus vitreolus. Next base: position 7,687,917 of record JACRUU010000002.1, on the reverse strand, counting down.
CAGATCCAGACAGTAAGCAATGCAGGAGTTTAATCTCATGTGCTTTTATGAGAACGTATTTCACTACTGAAAGCCACTGCGTTGCTATACATCACCGTGACATTATGACACGGACGGAGGTGAGAAAGCGCACGGGAGAAAATATAACCTGTTGTGTGTGCCGCAGCAGATGATCTATACAGTCCTAGAAAAAGATTATTTATCACGTTCATAATTAAAGGCAATATCTCAGTGGACAATCTGTCATGTGATGATTAATCAAGTCCCATTACAAAATCCCTGGACTCCGAAGTCCGAGCAGCAGGTGGTGCTCATTCCAGCTTAAACACTCTTCTCCAGGCCAGGTTTGCATGCAGTACCAGGAACAGAAAATGCAGCCTCTAAAAGTAAAGCCTGATTTAGAATAATGGAGTACCACAAGGCTCGGTTTTAGGTTTCCTTCTGTTTTTGTCCTACAGGGATAGAAGAAATGATTATTTGACATTGGTTGATATTTTTTTGTTATTATTTATATTGATTGTTTAGAGATATTCACATCCAAAACACATAAATCGAGGGTAGCTTGCCATATTAGTCATTGTAATACCGCTAGTAATGTATTACCTATGAGGGTTTAGTTTAAATTCTGTACGGTTAAGGGGAAGAAATGCAAAACATACAGTAAAAGTGTTGCTTTTTTATGAACACAGGTCATTATTATTAATATTTGTGAACAACATAAAAAATAAATACCGCTTGGTTTAATTAAGATATCAATTAAAGTGAGTAGTTGATTAAATTGTATAAAATACACTGATAAGATTAAATGAATGGAAATAAATTCTATTAAAATAGCTTGTTAAACCCCATTTGGGTAATATATATGTGTAGTTAAATGTGTTTTACATTTAATATTTAATTTTCTAAAGATTCAATGATGCCAAGCTGCCCACTGTAGGGCCCCTGCACAAGGCCCTTAACTCTCTGTGCACCTGGGGGCCTGTATAACAGCCGCTCCTGTGCTCTGATCTCTGGAATACGGGAAGAAGAGAATAAATCTTAATTATTTCATTATGGATTCTACATAACTGTTCTACTTACTTCAGCATACTTTAGCAAATGTTTTCATTCCTCCCCTCCTTTATTCATTCAATTGTCTGGATTTGTTCCTTTTAAGAGAAATTCTTGCCTCAATACTCTAAAGAATACATAAAAAAAATATCTAGTGCTGGAATGTCCTAAAATGTTACAAGTGGCAGCAATTTTACAAAATCCATATTTTCCGACATGCTCACTACTAATCCTGTTTCCCGGTATGGAGTTAGTGACCACAGTGATGCAATCATCGAATTGCGAGGCGGAGACTAAACAAACTTGAGGTCAGGGAATGCATAGTATGACTGTTTTCCGCACGTAAAAAAAAGGATTGCACTCGTCACACAATGTGCATTGTACAGAAAGAGTATGTAGGTATATATATATATATATATATATATATATATATATATATATATATATATATATATATATATATATATATGTGATGGGGGCACGGTGGCTTATGGTTTAGCACGTAGCCTCACACCGCCAGGATCCGGGTTCGATTCCCGTCTCGGCCATGTGTGTGTGGAGTTTGCATGTTCTCCCCGTGCCTCATGGGGTTTTTTTTTCTCCGGGTTCTCCAGGTTTCCTCCCGGTCCAAAAACATGCACGCTAGGTTGATTGGCACCTTGGAAAATTGTCCCTAAGTGTATGAATGTGTGTGTGTGTGAGTGTGTGCCCTGCGATGGGTTGGCATTCCATCCAGGGTGTATCCTGCCTTAATGCCTGAGACGCCTGAGATCGGCACAGGCTCCCCGTGACCCGAGGAAAGATCGGATATAGCGGTAAAGATGACATGATGAATGAATGAATGATATATATTGTGATGACGCAACACGCCGCCGAAACCGAGCAATCGCTCCGAGCACCGCTACCCCACGGGTGCTGAAAGGACAGCGCCACTTCAGCACCCGTGTTGTGGAACAGCAGAGAGCACATGGCCAGGGGGCGGTCCCACGAGATGGAACGCGGCTGGGACGCAATCACCTAATCAACCCCCCTTCACCCTCTTGGAGGAGATCCAACTGTATAAAAGGAGCACAGAAGCACAAGGAAGGGAGAGGAGGTAATGAAAGGTCGGAAGGTTTTCCTCACGTGTAAACTTTGTTCCCCTAGGCGGCAAGGACAGCAGCAGCAGCAGCAGGTTCAGCAGCAGCAGCAGCAGCAGCAGCGAGAACGACAAACACGCCACGTCTCTCCCCAGGCGGCAGCAGGATCGCCTCACCCCGCTCCGAAAAGGTTCGAGCTCCCGGGTGAAACGAAGGACACCGCGTCGTTAAACCGCCCTCGGCTCTCGAAAGGAAAATACATGGGCAACGCGCTCAGAGGACTATAACCCCTTCCTTCGCACCACACCCCCCCTCACTGTGAAATAAATACGCACGGTGTGCTGGTTGTTCACCCTATAAATCTTGTCTCTGTCTGGTGCTGTGTTCTCGAAGGTAGAGCGGGTCGCTCACTACAATATATATATATATATATATATATATATATATATATATATATATATATATATATATATATATATATATATATATATATATATATATATATATATATATATATATATATCTATATATATATATTGGTAGGTTGATTGGCACCTTGGAAAATTGTCCCTAGTGTATGAATGTGTGTGTGTCTCCTGCGATGGCGTATCCTGCCTTAATGCTTCCCATAGACGCCTGAGATGGCAAGGCTTCCCGTGACCCGAGGGAAGATCGGATATATATAGCGGTATATAGATATATGAATATATATATATATATATATATATATATATATATATATATATATATATATATATGTATTACATTACGTGTCTGTTACATGTTATGAAGTTCAAATCAGAGCACAGGGTCAGCCGGAGTCCCCCTGGAGCACAGTGTTAGGGCCCTGCAGTGGCTGTTTGGCAACAATGAACTCTTGACCTGTTGATTATTACCCAGGGCCTTAACCACTGAACTACTTATTTTATGCACTATATCGACATCTGAATATTATACTGACAACGTTCTCCAGGACTTTCCATAAAGCTTAAGGACATGGAATTCAAATTTCCCTTCATAGGAGCTAAAAGGACCTGCTCTATCATGTGTTTATAATAGAATAGACTTTATTTCTCACATATACATTACAGCACAGTGAAATTCTTTCTTCGCATTATTCCAGCTTGTTTGGCAGCTGGGTTCAGAGCGCACAGCCAGCCATGATACAGCACCCCCTGGAGCACAGGGGGGTTAAATACCTTGCTTAAGCACCCTAGAGTGGCCGCTGGGTGATTTCTGGGGCTCGATTCCCGACCTTACGATCAATAACCAGCGCTCTAACCACTGAGCTACACCGCTCCCCGCTTTGTCCATAAAGCACTATAAAAGAACCCTCTCACCAAGATCCAGGCCACATGCAAGATTGAAATGACTGGACTAAATGGACAAATCCGCCCTGTCTCAAATCTCATAGCAAAGCATTCTCAGAAGAATGAGTTGGTGGTGTGGGATGGCATGTAAAAGAAGAACCAATACATGGGCAAGGGTCCATATTTTGGCCTTATAGTAGATTATTTTTATTTTTATTATTTTTTTTTATTTTTAGACCTAAAATGCCCCTCCATAACATTCATTCATTCATCTTCTACCGCTATATCCGATCTTCCCTCTGGTCACAGGGAGTCTGTGCCTATCTCAGGCGTCTATGGGCATTAAGGCAGGATACACCCTGGATGGAATGCCAACCCATCGCAGGGAACACACACACACACACTCACATTCTCACACACACATTCATGCACACTTGGGACATTTTTGGCCTGGGAGGAAACCGGAGAACCCGGAGAAAAAAAAACCCCTGAGGCACGGGGAGAACATGCAAACTCCACACACATGGACGAGACGGGAATCGAACCCGGACCCTGGCGGTGTGAGGCGAACCTGGTAACCACTTAGCCACCATGCCCTAGTCATAACATGTCCCTCCATAACTTTATTAATAAAAATATTTATTATTTGAAAATAACTTCTTCTAAATGAAATTTAAAAAAATAATAAAAAAGTGGTGGGGCACAGTGGCTTAGTGGTTAGCACGTTCGCCTCACACCGCCAAGGTCCGGGTTCAATTCCTGTCTCGGCCATGTGTGTGTGGAGTTTGTATGTTCTCCCCGTGCCTCAGGGGTTTTTTTTCTCCGGGTTCTCCGGTTTCCTCCCGGTCCAAAAACATGCACGGTAGGTTGATTGGCACCTTGGAAAATTGTCCCTAGTGTATGAATGGTGTGTGTGTGTGTGTGTGTGTGTGTGTGTGTGTGTGTGGCCTGCGATGGGTTGGCATTCCATCCAGGGTGTATCCTGCCTTAATGCCCATAGACGCCTGAGATAGACACAGACTCCACCGTGACCCGAGGGAAGATCGGATATAGCAGTAGAAGATGAATGAATGAATGAATAAAAAGGTGCTATTGCACATGGTTTCACAAAAGTCCATTTGTTGCCTGCAAATCATCTGATGGCTGACCAAATAAAAGTTTATATTGATTTTTTGTTATCTTTAAGAAACAGAGGGATTAGCCCTGATGCCGCATCGATACTTGCTGTATCTGCTGAGGAGATACATATTCATTTAGCATTTATGTAAGGTATCTCCAGCACCTGCGCTTTCGAAACAATAACGTAGTAATCCTGTTTATTTACGCATTATAGAGAAGAGAAATTCTTCAATTCTTCTCAATAACATAACAAGCTGTTAAAGTTGGAAAAGAATGAAACATTCCAGTATATGATATTCTGTAACTGGTGAATAATCAAACACTGGTGTTTATAGCAACTCTGCATTACAGCAGGCCACATTAAAACACAACAATATTTATTATATTATACATTCATTCATTCATCTTCTACCGCTTTATCCGATCTTCACTCGGGTCACGGGGAGCCTGTGTCTATCTCAGGCGTCTATGGGCATTAAGGCAGGATACACCCTGGATGGAATGCCAACCCATCGCGGGGCACACACAGACTACGCCAGGTTACTTTTCCTGATTCCTAAAATATTTCAATACAGCCCACTCTTTTTCTGATACCTACAATCCAGAATGTTTTGGCAGCAATTCAATTCATTTTACTTTGTATAGAGCTTTTAAAAAGTGGACATTGTTGCATATTCAGTATACAGATAATGCAGTAAGAATGAAAAAGAGTGCTCTTTATAAGTGCATGTTTGGCCCTAATGGAATGAGGCAGTGGTGACTTCAGCACGGAAACTCTTCCTACGATGGCATGAGAGGCCACGATCAAATTCCTACTCCGAACAAACTCTTGGATCATAACTCGTTTGTAGGGTGGGCAGCGTCTGTATAATTATAACAAACAAAATACAGTTCAAGTCCATCTTTAAAGCTGTACTCCCTGTGGATCCCTGTAGAGGTAAAAATACTCTCTCTCTTAAATTTATTCAACTTTATTTTCTCGGTGGTCAAAGCTTCCATTTCCTGACGCTTACCACCTTCCCGCCTCCCCAATTCCCACATCCTGCCCTCCCACATCCATCCATATTGTTGATAGCCACAAACTTGCCCTCCCTTCATGATACCTGAACCCCACAGGGTTCTTCTCTCTTTCCAATGTCTACAAATTCCAACTCCTACCCTTCAAATGGCGAGTTTATAAGCAATGTGTGCATGTCAGACACTCACAGGTTCATCCCTATTCATTTTCAATGGGAAAAAATTCAGCCCCGGGTTCGGAATTCCACTGGAGGGTACCTTATAAAAAGAATCGGACACCTCACACCATCGATTATGTCATATTTGGATGAATAAAAACAGCTTTTCTCCGTAATCTATGATGCTCTCTCTGGTCTCTGGGTGCAGGTGTTTCAGCATCATTTGTCCCCTTCAAAAGTCCCCTTATATTTGATACCAAACATTCTGCTATCTTACAGAACATGAAATCGTTTTATTTATTTATTTATTTATTTATTTTTATTCAGATGCCTACAATTCCCTTCTTGGGAATTTTTAGAGAGACGGGGCTTCTTCATACTTCACCGACCGTGTCTGACAGAATACTTATTCAAGTAAGCGCTATTATATTGTTATCCATATCACTAACTACATGCTGACATCCCTATTCCTCCAATCCCTAAACAGGATTCTTAGTTTTGACCTGAAAGCTTCGTTCTCTCGGCCCACTTGTATCTTTTAGTCAGTACTCCCAGGCACTGACCAGGATGTCTGTAAAAAGCCCTTCGGAAGCAATCGGTCTTGAAAAAGACACTATAAAAATTCTATTATATTTTATTTGACCTGTGATACAGGAGCAGGGGGACCTAGAAGAAAGTCGCTTTGGTGATATAGTTGTGTGTGTGTGTGTGTGTGTGTGTGTGTGTGTGTGTGTGTGTGTGTGTGCACTTTGGATATCTGCCAGTTTGCAGCCGCAAATCCTGCACTTGATCCTATGAACAAACTACTTTTTGACCTTTCCCTCGGAGCAGCGCGCGCCACAATTATCTTACAAGCTTGCACTCTGTTGCACGAGATTGATGAATTCACAAATAATAGGTCTCCACTGTCGTTTGCATCTATTGATTAAATGTCAGCAATTAAAGCCAGCGGGTTCAATTGCAACAGACACCAAGAACAAATCTCAAGCTCGGGGGGGGGGGGGGGGGGGGGGGGGGGGGGGGGGGGGGGGGGGGGGGGGGGTGGGGGGGGGGGGGGGGGGTGGGGGGGTGGTGTTTGGTGGTGTGAAAAAAAAAAAGAAGGCTTTTTTTTCCCTGTGAGGTAAACGTAAACGAGGTGCTTATTTATTTACGATGGAACCATTGTAACTGTAGAGAATATAGGAGTACTATAAAGGATGTGGATGTAGTGTTTTCCCTATTTGCATATAAAAGAGGAATAAAAGCACTTTTTCCACCGTACGAAGACACGGCACGCGTGTATGAGAGGTTTAACTGCTTTCCTGATGCTTAAATTGGCGGACGTTCGAAATTGCAAGAAGCGGTGACAGACTGGGATGGAAATCTCTCTCAAATGTGTCTGATTTAGGGTGTCTAAGCAGAGGGCATGCCTGCCTGACAAATGTGATTATTAAAGAGCTATTATCCCGAGTGGAGGCTTTTGGAAGCGGGTTTGTACAAGACGGGCATGCAGAACGGGGGGGGGGGGGGGAGGGGGGGGGTGGGGGGGGGGGGGGGGGGGGGGAGGGATCAAATGCAAGAGGGAAATGTATGATATAAAATATATAAAATATCTATATAATGAAGAGTACATAGCAATTTCTGGCTAGAAATTACAAGGGGGAAATGGGAATTTGCCTAATAGCTAATGGAAAGGACACATCATCAAATAGGGTTCTACATAATCATGATAGAAATCAATTGCATCCTGTGTACTGTAAATCGTTCACTTCCGAATGGTCTTTTTTCTTTTTTTTTACCGTATGCATGTGTGTGTGTGTGTGTGCATTGTGTCTGCTACTCCTCAGATTGGTAATTATCTCTTGTCTGCAAGAACCCAGGCTCCCCAGGGGCCTGCTGTTGCCTGGGTCCTGCCTATCGAACCCTCTTGCCCCTGCACCAACAGGCGGGCTAATAACGATTCATGCAGCTGCCAATCTCGCCCGCCAGTTCCATCAATATTCCACAATGCCAAATAACCGCAATTAAGACAGAGATGTTAGTGACGGCAGCTCGGGTCAAGCACACACTCCCTCCCATCCCCTCCCCACAGGTCCCCCCTCCTGCATCCTGCTGACTTCATTCACCTGCGCACCTTGAAACCATCGGAGCGTGACTAATATCAATGCCACGCCGTATATGCAAATGGGGCGGATGGATATTTTTGTGTATTTGTTTTGTTTTTCCTTCCTTATTAAATGCCTTAATAATGATGAATGTGCCCCGCGTCTCGGAAGGCAATTCCCAGAAATGATGATGTTCACAAACGATGCCCTACTTTAGGGCACTTTTAATCTGGCTGATTAAGTTATATTACAGCGGGCTGGTGATGGAACTTTTTCTTATTCACTATATAGCAACTATGATGCATTATTCAGCCTCAGAGGACCTGTAATGCTAATGGGACATGTGGAGAATATGCACGACCTCATTCCTTTATCTGGACAGTTCCAGGGTAAATTCAGTGCACTGGGCGCATATATATATATATATATATATATATATATATATATATATATATATATATATATATATATATATATATATATATATATATATATATAAACACTGCCTACTGCCTTTTATTCAATGCATGTAAAGACCGGGAAATGCATTCATATTGTAACAGTGCCTACAAAGTCATACAGTGTATGAAGATGTATGACTGAAAAATGCCATAAACACAGATTGGCAAAGTGTTGCATCATTCCAGAAAAAAAAAAAACATTTAGTGAGAATTAAATGGGTCTGTTTGTTTGTTTTTTTTAGCTGTGGGTTTGAAATGACAACATTATGAGCGCTGAAGTGAATAATAGGACCTTCCAGTGTATGTGTGTGTGTAGTATATTATTAGGCAGCAAGTGACCATTGTGTCCACAAAGTAGATGCGTTTACAGCAGGAAGAATGGGCAAGCGTGAAAAGCTCGAGTGAGCCGAACTACGACGTCTAGAATCAGAGCATTGCGAAACCCTGCAGCTCTTGTGCGGTGTTCCTAATTTCTAGCTACCGAAAGTGCTCCAAGGAAGGAACATTTTGAACCTGTCCACAGGGGACAACCAAGTCTCACAGGATCTGTTCTATCAGACGAGCTCCTGTAGCTCAAAGTGCTGAAGAAGTACATGCTGTTAATATTCGATGGGTCAGGACTGGGGACTAACACGGTATTAGACGGGTGGTAATTGTGTTGTGTAAACAGATTGCATATATAGTTTGAGGCAGGAATCTGAAGAAGACTGTCATCTTGAGACTATGATACCCATCCTACGTTATTTTTTAATGTGCTGTCTGTTATTTTACACGTACGCCTTGTTGCATGTGAAGCTCAATGCACTAAATATAGCCGTATACACTATCTAGCAAACACTATATTCTGTTCTCATCCTAAGTGTCTTAATACACTAAGTATTAAGTATTGATCACTTTGTTTTGCTCATAGAATCCATTACAAGTTACAGTCATATCCTTGTTATTAGTATCAGGGTTATGGACCGGACCTACAGTTACATTTAAGGCGTTTGAGAAGATGCCCTCATCTAGTGCACCATATATTTATCGCATTTATGCAGCTGAGCAGTAGGGTTAAGGAGCGTACACGAAGGGTTCAATAGCAGCAGCCTATTCCCGGATCTGAACTCATGACCTTCTAATCAGGAGTCCAGCGTCTCAAGCACTGAGATACCCCCTTAGTTCACTACACTGTCACATGCCATGTCACATGGCTTTCCACACCTGATTGCATTCATGATCATGATCATGATTGTTTTTCATTGTTTGTTTGTTTTTTTTTTTCCAGGGCAGGTATAGAACACATTCTTGAGAAAAGCCTGAGTCATGAATTCCCATAATAATAATAATAATAATAATAATAATAATAATAATAATAATAATAATAATAATAATAATAATAATAATAATACCACTAACTACTACTAATACTACTACTACTACTAATACTACTACTAATAATAATAGTAACTAAATCAATAAATACATTTTATGTAAATACCAGAATGAGAACAAAAACAGCCACAGTTAAGAATACTGGCTTTTAATTGTAGTATATTAAGTACAAAAGAAAAAAAAAGGAATGATAATTGCATTTGATAAATATGATGGAAATGTAAGTTATAAAGGGGCACGGTGGCGTAGTGGTTAGCACGTTCACCTCACACCGCCAGGATCCGGGTTCGATTCCCGTCTCGGTCATGTGTGTGTGGAGTTTGCATGTTCTCCCCGTCCTCATGCCTCAGGGGGGGGTTTTTTTCTCTCCGGGTTCTCCGGTTTCCCCCCCGGTCCAAAAACATGCACGGTAGGTTGATTGGCACCTTGGAAAATTGTCCCTAGTGTATGAATGTGTGTGAATGTGTGTGTGTGTCCTGAGATGGGTTGGCATTCCATCCAGGGTGTATCCTGCCTTAATGCCCATAGACGCCTGAGATAGGCACAGACTCCCCGTGACCCGATGGAAGATCGGATAAAGCGGTAGAAGATGAATGAATGAATGAATGTAAGTTATACAATGGTTTAGTGGTTAGCACGTTCGCCTCACACCTCCAGGGTTCGATTCCCATCTCAGCCATGTGTTTGTGGAGTTTGCATGTTCTCCCAGTGCCTCAGGGGGTTTTTCTACGGGTTCTCCGGTTTCCCCCCGGTCCAAAAACATGCACGGTAGGTTGTTTGGCACCTTGGAAAATTGTCCCTAGTGTATGAATGTGTGTGTGAGTGTGTGTGTATGTGTGTGTGTCCTGTGATGGGTTGGCATTCCATCCAGGGTGTATCCTGCCTTAATGACCATAGAGATAGGCACGGGCTTCCCGTGACCCGAGGGAAGATCGAATAAAGCAGTAGAAAATGAATGAATGAATGAATGAATGTAAGTTACTAGGGAAAACATGTAATGTAACAATAAATGTAATGTAAGAATAAACATTAGTAATCTAACAATAAACAATCGTACTGGGGTTCCTGATCTTTCCAGTCACATCCAATTCTTCCCCAAACTTACAACAACGTTATACACAAAATATAGGACGTATAAGAGAGGGAAGATCTGCCTGGACCCCACACACACACCCAGCCCACTCTCTCCTCGAACTGTTGCCTTCTGGGTGGCGCTATAGAACAACCGTCCATCAGAACAGATATACTCACTGGCTATACTCGGTCTGAACAACACAAATATTCAGAAATACACACATCATATCTGTTTATACACAGAACCTAAATGGCACAATTGTAAAATACACACACTTGTAAACAGCATACCTGTACATTATGTAAATATTCCTACTCCGATATACAGTGCATTGTGATATAATTTCAGTTTTGTTATATTGTTCTATCCCATCTATAAGAGCGTTTCCGTTACGCTCTTATAGGCAAAAAAAGGCATGTGTTACAAAAAAAGGTTTTACGCTCACATGATGCGTTTTTTTTAAACTATGCGGAAAATGAATAATTCGCAAAACTGTAATGGAAACATTTTTTTTCCTGCATTTCCAGGTCACATGATATACCTTGCCTTGCCTTGCCTTGGGCAGGATGCTGCAGGTGCTACCAGAGGCTCTATTGCACTAGTGACAAATGCCGCCTCTGTGAACCCCTCCGATCATCACCAACGCGAGCCGTCACCGGAGTACTAGCAGCACTACATTTCCCATCATGCCTCACTCACCGCCATCTTGCACACACCTGATTACAATCACTCATCAGCCTCTCCATATAAGCCAGATCCAGACTTTAGCTCTTTGTGAAGTTATTGCCTGTTTCCTATCGAACTCTGAACGTGTACTCCTGTGTGTTATTCCGTGTATGACCTCTGCCTGTTCCCATGTTTTGCGATTCTCTGCTGCCTGCCTCTGGACTGTTTGCTATTGCTCACTGGACTATTGACGCTAACTGCCTGCCTTCTGACCTTCTCGCCTGTTACCTGTTGTGTTTTTGCTCATCTCTAATAAAAGCGCGCACATGGATCCTGAATCTCCTGAGTCTCTGTCACAGCACTGCACAGCTCAAAAAAATTGGACGCGTTCATCCGGAATGCACAGGTCCTCCATGTATAAGAGGACCGCCTCGCCATTAATGCTTGTATAACACGTCTACATCTCTGATTACAAATAAAAACGCCTGATGCGTCGGGTCTGATATCAGTAAGCCTGCCTATATCTGTCTCCATTCTGTTATGACTTCTCGTGAGCAGAAGGGTTTTTACTCGCTTGATATGTTTAATGGAAACATATGACGTGTCATTTCACAACAGTTTTTTATCGACATTTAGAAAATGTCGCAAAATAAGTTTTGCACAAATTTATAATTGAAATGCGCCTACTGTCTATATTGTTATCTGGAAGCTCTTGTGGCCAATTCAAATTCCTTCTGTGTATGTGTGTGTGTGTGTGTGTGTGTGTGTAAATATACTTTGTAATAAAGCTGATTCTGGTAAGCTGTTTTTGGATGCTAAAGTGTCTTTCGTGTTGCATTCATAATGATACCTCTTTTATATTTATTTATTTATTAATATATTTAATAGAAATGCTCAAACATAAGTGGATTCTGCGTTAATAAAAATAGGGCCTTTAAAATGTATTTATTTCTATTTGAAATCCACAAAACAATCTCTTCGCATCGTCATTATGCTGATGTGTTGACCGCTCGCTGCTGCTCATCTCTCAGACGAGACAGATGTGAATTTCGGGCTCCGCGGTCTCCAAAGGATAAGATTGTTCGCTAGACAGATGCCGCAAATGTTAGCCGCTGTCTGTAATGCGAAGTAGCCTTCAGCGACTCTGTCGTGAAAAAAAACGAGCGAATTTTTCTAAAGTTGTCTCGTGATGGCGCTTCCAATGATTTAGAGCCACCATTAAGGACAAAGTGAGGTTTCCCTCAGTGAGGTATCCCTAGTGTGTGTTTCCTCCAGCTACTTCTGTTCCCGTGGTACTCCTAACACATGCTGCTAGGTATGTGTGTATGTGTGTATGTATGTGTGTGTGTGTTAAAGATAAGTTTTGTGATTCGCTAGTGTCGAGTGCACTAATACACTCGGGTGTATTCGTGCCTTCTGTCCAGGGTTATAGAATTCTAGCCGGGATTAACGGAATGATCGTGTATCTCAATTTGACGACGCCTCGAACGAGGACGAGAGCGAGAAATGAGTAGGAAACAGGCACGGGCAACAGGGCGTAAATAACAATCATGATTCAAATTATACCAGGACGGAGAGCCGTATAATCCAAGCCGCTTCTGAAGAGAGATACGGCGGACACAGAGAGAGAGAGAGAGAGAGAGAGAGAGAGAGAGAGAGAGAGAGAGAGAGAGAGAGAGAAATTAAAAGCATCCCAGCAATTACAATGAACAGAAATTCAAGGAAGAACAAAGTTGTACTTTTGTTAATATTTGATCCTCTGGTGTATAATAATAATAATAATAATAATAATAATAATAATAATAATAATAATAATAATAATAATAATAATAATAATAATAATAACAATAATAATAATAATAATAATAATAATAACAACAATAACAATAATAATGTTGATGATGCTGATGATGATGATGATGATGATGATCATCATCATCATCATCATCATCATCATCATCATCATTATTATTGTATACACCAGAGTATAATAATAATAATAATAATAATAATAATAATAATAATAATAATAATAATAATAATAATAATAATAATAATTTATATGTTTAATTAATATGTTTATATTGAAAATTGATAACTCGCAAATTAAATAATTGAGCAAATTAATTCATTTTAAAATTATATCGAGTAAATACAAAAACATTTAAATAATAATTCTATATGAAGGAAATCCTGAACTCTGCATTTAAGAAAAAATGCAGTCATTTTGAGTGTTTGCACACCTTTCAGTAGTTTCCTTTTGATGTTTTCTACAATTTTGATAGACATTAACCATTGTTCTCCCTGCCATATATATATATATATATATATATATATATATATATATATATATCTATATATATATATATATATATATATATATATATATATATATATATTCATTCATCTTCTACCTCTATATCCGATCTTCCCTCGGGTCACGGGGAGTCTGTGCCTATCTCAGGAGTCTATGGGCATTAAGGCAGGATACAACCCTGGATGGAAATGCCAACCCATCGCGGGGCACACACACTCACACACACACACACACACACTCATACACAGACATTCACACACACACACATTCACACACTAGGGACAATTTTCCAATGTGCCAATCAACCTACCGTGCATGTTTTTGGACCGGGAGGAAACCGGAGAACCCGGAGAAAAACCCCTGAGGCACGGGGAGAACATGCAAACTCCACAAACACAATGGCCGAGACGGGAATCAAACCCGGACCCTGGAGGTGTGAGGCGAACGTGCTAACCACTATATATATATATATATATATATATATATATATATATATATATATATATAAGATATATATATATATATATATATATATATATATATATATATAGAATATATACACATATGTCTTGTTTGTTTTTTTTTTTTCCAGGGCATGCATAACACATTCTTGAGACAAGCCCGAGTCATAAATTCCCATAACAATTCCCCCAAAAAAAGAAACATCTAATTTTCCTTATTTTGCTTGCAAAGATAGAGAGATGACACATGACTATGGCTGAAGCCTGGCAAATAAATAAATAAACAAACAAACTCCCGAGTTGTGCTTTACTTTCCCCCCCTATCTCAGCCTCGCAGACGTTCCTTAAAATAGCAAATGTCTGAACTCCCTTCACCAGGTTTCTTCTGTAATGTGACTTCTTTTCATTCTTTTTATTTTTTGTATTTTTTTTCCCGCCGTGGCTAATAAACTCGCCAAACCTCGCCCTTTCATCCCGGCATTTGGAATGCAGGAAGTGTGTGGCGCTGATTACTTTTACACACATTGCCTTTGACCTTCTGTCAGCTAATTACCATAATGCCCATAATGGCAGCCTGAGGAGAATGAGGCACCGTCTCCTCTTTTGTGTAATTGTAATTGCGTTCTTAATTTCAGAGGTTAAACATACTGATAGCGTGCAAGGAGAAAGGCCTTGGCGGACTGACGCGCAGACGAGCCTGAAGAAAATTACTTACACAAACCTTGAAACACATTGTTAAGCCAGTCTGTGGGGTTCAGCTCTGGGGGATAATAAATGATGCTCATGGTTGCAAATTAGCCCCAATGATTTCATAGCGTTTATTTCTTTGTCGGACAGGTTTCATTGAGTCATTTGCATATTTACTGAAAATGCCTGCATATGTGTTTTAGTGCTTTAGGATCATTTTGAACGTTATTGAACATCCCTTTCCACATTTTGCTCTTTTAGTAGCATCGTCTCTACTGGGAAGAGGTTCCACTAGAGGATGATTGTATAAATATGTCTCTTACAGATGAAGGAAAGGTGAAAAGAACTGGGGTCCAGACCCAGGGAGGGGTGTAGCTCAGTGGTTTAAGGTGCTGTGATACTGATCGGAAGGTCGGGGGTTTGAGCCCTGGTATCGCCACTCTTGGGTCCTAGAGTAAGGCCCTTAACCCTGTGCTCCAGGGGCGCCATATCATGGCTGACCCTGTACTCTGACGCCAAACAAGCTGGGATCTGCAAAGAACGAATTACACCGTGCTGTAATGTATATGTGTCTGTAAAACTTTGAATAGGTTTTGGAGGTGGTATCGCAGTGGGTAAGGCAGTGGCCTCTGGACAGGTTCAAATCCCACCACCACCATCAAGCTGCCACTGGTGGGCCCTTGAGCAAGGCCCTTAACCCTCGATTGCTCTCGATGGAAACATGTCAATGTAAGTCTCCTGGTTCATGGTACTTTTGTCCAGATGATGTATTTTGGCGCAGCATCTTTTAAACAGCATCGAAAATATACCATTGAGACATGGATCATAAGGAAAATAACAGCACTGCTGACCGGTATATAATGCCTTTCCAACCTTGTCAAGGTTAGACTTTTACAGATAACAAGATTTTGTCTGGATAGCTCAGAAGAGAGATAAGGAATATACATTTTATAATCACATATTGATTTTTCGCCCCCCCCCCCTTCCTGTTTAAGTGGCATAACATCAAAATGGCATTGAAAAGTGCTTGGATCACAGTTTCCTCCTCACTGGGGTCACTGGATCATGTGGCCGTGATTTGTCTTTTTTTTTTGGGATTTCATTCGAATTTATTTGAATTAAATAAATGTATTTATTTATTTAATAATCAATCCTGTTATTTCTATCTTATATCACATCAATAAGTTTTTTATTAGTTCATTATTAAATTAGTAAATTAGTTTCATTATTAGTATGTATTCTATTACAACACTGCTATATATATATATATATATATATATATATATATATATATATATATATATTCTGATATTATATATATATATATATATATATATATATATATTTAATCATATTTATTCATAGTATTACACAATATGTATTGTATAAACTGCTGCATTAATTGGAAAAAAAATATTATATAATATTAATAAATAAATACATAATTTTAATAAAAAATAAATAAATAGAGTCAAGTTTAGGGCTGGTAGGGCACGGTGGTTGGTTTAGTGGTTAGCACGTCCGCCTCACACCGCCAGGGTCCGGGTGTTCCCGTCTTGGAGTTTGCATGTTCATGTTCTCCCCCCGTGCCTCAGGGGGTTTTTTTCTCCGGGTTCTCCGGTTTCCTCCCGGTCCAGAAACATGCACGGTAGGTTGATTGGCACCTTGGAAAATTGTCCCTAGTGTATGAATGTGTGTGTGAGTGTGTGTGTGTGTGTGTCCCTGCGATGGGTTGGCATTCCATCCAGGGTGTATCCTGCCTTAATGCCCATAGACGCCTGAGATAGGCACAGGCTCACCGTGACCCGAGGGAAGATCGGATATAAAGCGGTAGCGGTAGAAGATGAATGAATGAATGAATGAAGTTTACTGGTAAACCATTTGTTAAAATAGGTTGGATGTCTAACCAGAACGTTGTGAGTTTATATCTCGGCACCATCAAGCTGATACTGCTCGTGTTCTTGAATCACTCAGGATGCGAATATCTCCTAAATGCCTACTAAATAACTACAATTTAGAGACCACATTTTTTATGGCTTTTTCCGTGGTATTATATAAGTTCATGAATTCATCATTCATTGCGAGTACCTGTAGATTTTAATGTATTTCTTAAATTTCAGTATATGGCTGTATCTTTACATTCTTTTTTATGTATTAAACTGAGTTGGAAATACAATTCAAATGATTTGGGGCTGAAACTATAAAAATAGTAATTTATAGGAATTTGTTGACCCCATACAAATTTCTTAATTTTTTTCCCTTCCCATAACCCTGCAACTGTAATGGCTAATTAATTAATTAATATTCCTTTATTTGTTACATATACATTACAGCACAGTGAAATTCTTTTCTTCGCATATCCCAGCTTGTTGTTGGTTGCTGGGGTCAGAGCGCAGGGTCGGAGCCATGATACGGCGCCCCCTGGAGCACAGAGGGTTAAGGGTCTTGCTCAAGGACCCAAGGGCGGCAGCTTGGCCATACCGGGGCTCGAACCCGGATCTTCCGATCAGCAGCCCAGCGCCTTAGACCACTGAGCTACACCCCCTCCCACACTGAACTACCCCCACCCTATATATATGTTATAAAGCATTTATTCAGGATATTATTTTAAAAGTCTGTATGTGTATTTTGCATTTAGACAATATTATATTTAGTCATTGAGTGGCAGGTATAATCAACATTTAATTTGTATTTTTTTAATTGTATTAGTCTTTATTTGTCACTGAGTGAGTCTTTACTACTGCTAAATAAAAATAACAAAAATATGCAAATAATTATAAAAAAATATTGCTAAGTGTAGCATAGCTTATTTATTCTCTTTTTCTATTATAAGTCACCAACAACCTCAAAATGCACACTTAATGAAATAGTGTTGTGTAGCTGGGGGGCACGGTGGCTTAGTGCTTAGCACGTTCGCCTCACACCACCAGGATCCGGGTTCGATTCCCGTTCCCTCCATTGCCTGTCCGCCACCGCCGGGTTCGATTCCCGTCTCGGCCATGTGTGTGTGGAGTTTGTTTCGCATGTTCTCCCCGTGCCTTAAGGGGTTTTTCTCCGGGTTCTCCGGTTTCCTCCCCGGTCTAAAAACATGCACGGTAGGTTGATTGGCACCTTGGAAAATTGTCCCTAGTGTATGAATGTGTGTGTGAATGTGTGTGTGTGTGTGATGGGTTGGCATTCCATCCAGTGTGTATCCTGCATTAATGCCCATAGACGCCGGAGATAGACACAGACTCCCGGTGACCCGAGGGAAGATTAGATATAGCGGTAGAAGATGAATGAATGAATGTTTTGTAGCTAATTAGCCGCCCATGTTAAAATAAACTCTAGCACTTTCTTATGACATTTATTTAATTAAAATGCTTCACCATGATATATTTTATAGTGCTAAAAAAACCTGAATGTGTCCGTCTCAGGGTGGGAGTTAAGTAATATATATCACTGAATAAGCCGGTCCAGTGGATCTTGGATGCAGCTTGCTTGCCGATAGCATTTAGTCTGGGTTTCCAGGTCTTCACTTTGTTTGGGTTCCCAGGGTGAGTGGATCGTGTCATTGATGGGTTCCACCTGTACGCATTATCGGCCCGGGTTCGACGGTCGGGTTCATTTTCGATTTGGCGAGTCAGGGCTCAGCGCACAGCAGCCACCTGGCATGCAGGTAGCACAAACAACCTGAAGGCAGACGATCTTAATTCATGCCGAACATTTCAGCAAATTCGCAACAAGTTTGCTAAAGTAATACAATTGCGTAGATGTCACATGGTATTCGAACAAGCGTACTTAAATTATCAGTTTATTAAAAAATAAAGATAAAAATCAGTTCACAAGAACGAAACCACTTACGGCGAAGGGGCTGTAATTACGGACAAGCAGCGAGGAAGATATTCCGCGTAATCACACGCTTGACATGTCAATAAACAAGAACTTAATATTAAGTTAATCCGTCTGCACATCCATATGAACTCTAATCATTCATTCATTCATTCATCTTCTACTACCGCTATATATATATATATATATATAGATATATATATATATATATATATATATATATATATATATATATATATATATATATATATATATATATATCTATATATCGATACCTCTCGGGTCTACCGGGAGTCTGTGCCTATCTCAGGCGTCTATGGGCATTAAGGCAGGATACACAATGGATGGAATGCCAACCCATCACAGGACACACACACACACACACACACACACACACAACACTCACTCACATTCACACACTAGGGACAATTTTCCAAGGTGCCAATCAGACTACCGTGCATGTTTTTGGACCGGTAGAAAAAAAGAAAAACCCCCTGAGGCACGGGGAGAACATGCAAACTCCACACACACACACATGAGACAAACAAAATACACAGTGAGGGAGAAAGAAAAATGGTTCATTAACAAATAGATTACAGCATTATTGGCTATAATTGACTGTATTGACTATGAAAATTTAAATATTAGTTACAAAGTAAACAAATTCTAATTTGGTATTAAGACGCTGTTACTTTTTGTTAATTCGTGATTCTCGGAAAACATTCATTTGTTTCAGTGTGTTCTGTAATTAAAGTTAGGAGGTGGGAGCTCAGGCATTGGCCTCTGGACGGGAAGATCTGCAGGTCCAAATTCCGCCAACCTCATGCTCTGAATAAGCCTTAAGCGTTGTGACTTGTAGAAGTAAACTTTCATGCGGAAGCATCAATCAAAGAATCACATCTATGTAATTAAAAAAATCCAATAAAATGCTGTTAAGCTCCACCCACACACATGAGAGCCTTGTGTTCGAATGACAATGTTAACTTGAAAATATTTATAAATTCATTCATTCATTCATTCATCTTCTAAACCACCCCCCACCGCTTTAAATCCGATCTTCCCTCGGGTCACGGGGAGTCTGTGTCTATCTCAGGTGTCTATGGGCATTAAGGCAGGATACACCCTGGATGGAATGCCAACCCATCGCAGGACACACACACACACACATTCATACACTAGGGACAATTTTCTAAGGTGCCAATCAACCTACCGTGCATGTTCTTGGACCGGGGGGAAACCAAAGAACCAGGAGCAAAACCCCATGAGGCACGGGGAGAACATGCAAACTCCACACATATATGGCAAAGGCAGGAATCGAATCCAGACCCTTTAAATTAAAGTTCCTGCCCCCCCATCACTGTATACATATACATATACATATATATATAATATATATATATATATATATATATATATATATATATATATATATATATATATATATATATTAAAAAAAGGGAATTCCACAGGAAACACAAACTATTGAAAATGTATGGTCTAAATACTGCTGTGCTAAACATCAAGCTGTCCAGTCTTACAGAGCAATTCAATTTTGAGTGCTAAAAAAATGATTCCCTCACATGATTTCCTCTTTTAAGCTCTGTTTACAAGAAAGCACTTTATTTATCTACTTTATTTATCTAAATAAATATAGTATTGTGCAAAAGTTTTAGGCAGGAGTGAAAAAATGCCGTAAACAAAGAATGCTTTAAAAATGGAAGTGTTAATTATTTACTTTCATCAATGAATGAAATGCAGTGTAGGAAGAAAAATGGAAATGAGATTTGTTGTGAACACATTTTACCTTCAAAACAGCAGTAACACTTCTATGTACACTTACACACAGTGTTTATGAAGGAACTCGGCTGGTCGGTTGTTCCATCTTGGAGAAGTAAACACAGATCTTCTGTGGATGGAGACGTTCTCACATCCTTCTGTCTCTTCATGTAAATCCCACACACACTCCATGATGTAGAGATCAGGACTCTGTGTGGGTCGTGTACATCACTTCCACTACTTCTACTTCTTCTGAACGTTACTCACAACAAATATTGATCTTATTTCCATTTTTTTACTTTTGTTCGCTCACTTTGCATTTTGTAAACTTGACAAAAATAAACAATCATTATTTATATTTCTGAAAGCATTCTTTGTTTACAGCACTTTTTCACGCCTGCCTAAACTTTTGCACACAGTACTGTATATGAAGATATTTCCTTCCAGTTCATTTCCTAGCATGTAAACAGCATTCCATTGCTTTATTTACCTGCTTCGTTACTGGCCTTTACATGTTTATTGTATATACTGCTCTCACTGACAGTGTTACTGTTTACATGCACATTTTGCACATTTCACTTTTTATTACTACTGCATTTGCACATTAGACAAACAGTGTTCAACACTAGTTTGTAAATTAGTTCCAATGTATACAATTGCAGGAAGACTTTGCACTACATCACAGTTGTGGTTGTGCTTTATTTTATGTTGTGTTATGTCGTTGTTATGCACTGTCTAGTGTTGTCAAACACTGTCTTGTTCTGTTTTTGTGCTGTTTGCACCAGGTTGCACACGATGCACTTTACGTGGCTTGGACGAACTGTAGCTCTATGTTGTGTTATATGTTGTTTGTAGCTCTATGTTGTGTTATATGTTGTTTGTAGCTCTATGTTGTGTTATATGTTGTTTGTATCTCAATGCTGTGTTATATGTCATTTGTAGCTCTATGCTGTGTTATATGGCATTTATAGCTCTATGTTGTGTTATATGTCGTTTGTAGCTCTATGTTGTGTTATATGTCGTTTGTGGCTCTATGTTGTGTTATATGTTCTTGTAGTTCTATGCTGTGTTATATGTTCTTGCAGTTCTATGTTGTGTTATATGTTCTTGTAGTTCTATGTTGTGTTATATGTAGTTTGTAGCTCTATGTTGTGTTATATGTTGTTTGTAGCTCTATGTTGTGTTATACGTTCTTGTAGCTCTGTGTTGTGTTATATGTCGTTTGTAGCTCTATGGTGTGTTATATGTTGTTTGTAGCTCTATGTTGTGTTATACGTTCTTGTAGCTCTATGTGTGTTATAGTCGTTTGTAAAGTCTAGGTGTGTTATGTTGTGTTGTAGCTCTATGTTGTCTATGTTTTGTATTTATTGTGTTATATGTAGTTATGTGTTGCTTTTGTTGTGTAGCTATATGTTGTTGTTATATGTTGTTTGTAGCTCTATGTTGTGTTATATGTTATTTGTAGCTCTATGTTGTGTTATATGTCGTTTGTAGCTCTATGTTGTGTTATACGTTCTTTGTAGCTCTATGTTGTGTTATATGTCGTTTGTAGCTCTATGTTGTGTTATATGTTGTTTGTAGCTCTATGTTGTGTTATATGTCGTTTGTAGCTATATGTTGTGTTCATACGTTGTTTTGTAGCTCTATGGTTGTGTTAATGTCTCATGTGTGTTATATGAGCTCTATGTTGTGTTAGCTCTATGTTGTTTGTATATGTTGATACGTCGTTTGTAGCTCTATGTTGTGTTATATGTCGTTTGTAGCTCTATGTTGTGTGTATATCTGTCGTTTGTAGCTCTATGTTGTGTTATATGTTGTTTTATTGTAGCTCTATGTTGTGTTATATATTTTGTGTTATATGTTGTTTGTATCTCTATTGTTTATATGTGTTTGTATTCTATGTTTAATGTTGTTTGTATCGTTTGTAGCTTATGTGTTGTGTTATATGTTTTTGTAGTTCTATGTTGTGTTATATGTTCTTGTAGTTCTATGTTGTGTTATATGTTCTTGTAGTTCTATGTTGTGTTATATGTTTTTCTTGTTTGTAGTTCTATGTTGTGTTATATGTTGTTTTAGCTTGTAGTTCTATGTTGTTGTGTTATATGTTGTTATGTTCTTGTAGTTCTATATGTTGTGTTATATGTTTGTAGCGTTTGTATCTCTATGTTGTGTTATATCTTGTGTCTTCTGTTGTTTGTAGCTCTATGTTGTGTTATATGTTGTTTGTAGATCTCTATGTTGTGTTATATGTCATTAGCTCTATGTAGCTCTATGTCTGTTATATGTCATTTGTAGCTCTATGTTGTGTTATATGTTGTTTATGTAGCTCTATGTTGTGTTTATTATGTCGTTTGTAGCTCTATGTTGTGTTTTATATGTTGTGTTATATGTTCTTTTGTAGTTCTATGTTGTGTTATATGTTCTTGTATATTGTTCTCTTGTTGTGTTATGCTCTATGTGTGTTATATGTTGTTTATGTTTTTGTATGTTGTGTTATATGTTGTTTGTAGCTCTATGTTGTGTTATATGTTGTTTGTAGCTCTATGTTGTGTTATATGTTCATGTTTGTAGTTCTTGTAGTTCTATGGTGTGTTATATGTTCTATGTTTTGTAGTATGTGTTGTTATTGTTAATGTGTTTGTAGCTCTATATTGTGTTATATGTTCTTGTAGTTCTATGTTGTGTTATATGTAGTTTGTAGCTCTATGTTGTGTTTTGTTGTTGTAGTTGTTTATGTGTTATATGTTCTTGTAGTTCTATGGTGTGTTATATGTTCTTGTAGCTCTATGTTGTGTTATATGTAGTTTGTAGCTCTATGTTGTGTTATATGTTGTTTGTAGCTATGGGGGGATAGTTAAGAGGGGCTCTATGTTGTGGTTATATGTTCGTTTGTAGGGGGGGGGGGGGGGAGGGGTCTCTATATTGTGTTATATATTGTGTTTTATGTAGCTCTATGTTGTGCTATATGTTGTTTGTGGCTCTATGTTGTGTTTTATGTCGTTTGTAGCTCTATGTTGTGTTATATGTCGTTTGTGGCTCTATGTTGTGTTATATGTTGTTTTGTATAGTTGTTACCAGGGTTCTGGAGAAACATTGTCTCATTTCACTGTGTACTTCGTCAGCTATATATATAGTCACAATGACAATAAAACCTCTTGACTTGACTTGACATGGAATTGCGCAATCACTCAGGAAACATCAGCAAGGCTAAGATCTGGTTTTGGGTATACAGTGAAGCTTTTAGGTGTAAACATGCTAATTTTAATTTTTTAGGGAAATTGTCCCGATATTGCAACTCGTCAAAGCAATCACAAGTCAAAAACATTCAATAAAACATGCTTTTTTGATTCATCTGGGTGTCAAAGAGCCGTAAAGATGAATCTTTGTGATGACTCGGGAGCCACTTGATTGACAATCTTTAGCACTGGCAAAATAAAAAATAAATAAATAAAAAATCTTTCTCTTTAATAAGCTTAACTCGTTGCTCTTTATCAGAAAAGAATTAGCCTCCATGGCTTAGACATTAAGACCGCTTAATCATAGGAAAACACTTAAATATCTGTTTAAACTATAACGCAGATTAATTAGGGCTGCTGACGAGAAATATCTTGATTTGTTTTTCTTATACACGCACATGCACATGTTCTACTTTGAAGGCGGCAATTTAAATTCTTAGGGAGCTCTTGTGCTGTCATTATGGGAAACAAGGCTGTAATCAACCACTAAGACAGGCTCTAATTACCAAACACCCCCTTGTCTTACACTGACTGCAATCGTCCTAAATTGCACGCGCTGCTGAAAGCCCACATACCCTCATACACCCCATGCAACACCCTATTAATGTCATAGCCGCTTCACTTTTTCCCTTCATCGCTCCTCAACTCTGCAGGATACAGCACCTGGAGTTTGTCCCTGGCTCACACCCCATTGAATATATCGCAGTAATTTATACCCAATAAATATAGAGACACATTTTGTTAATACTTAATAACGCCTTGACAGGAGGAGCTGATCTCTTTTGGCAAATAATAAGTCGTCACTCGCTGATGTGGAATTTTCCACTGACTGATTATGATGTTTGTTTTGTTTTAACTGATGATGAAGTTTCATCAATATATTATATACATTATATATATATATATGTGTGTGTGTGTGTGTGTGTGTGTGTGTGTGTGTGTGTGTGTGTGTGTGTGTGTGTGTGTGTGTGTGTTTCTGTAGAAAATGTATGTGATATAATGATGAACGTTAATCAGTGCAATTGCCTGAAGTGAAATTCAGTGAATTTATTTAATTATTTTATATATATGTGTGTGTGTGTGTGTGTGTGTGGTGTGTGTGTGTGTGTGTGTGTGTGTGTGTGTGTGTGTAAAGAGAGAGAGAGAGAGAGAGAGAGAGAGAGAGTTAGAGACACACTGTTGAGAGATTGTATAAGGAGGAACCTTTAAGACTTTGAGAGAAGCCACAAAGGCAACCCTTTCTCATCTGGGTGAATATTCCATCATTGTTGAGACTATATCTGTTTTTCAATTTCACCCTAAAGTGAACCTAGGTAAAGTCGTAAACGTATGATGTCACTGTTTTACTGATCGGAGGGTTGAAGGTCCGAAGCTGCCACTTCTTGGTGCTCCTGGTCAAGCGCCTTAACCGTCTGTGCTCCAGGAGTGTTGTTTCATGACTGAGCATGCACTCATTATATTATATGTAATGTATAACACTATATATTTGTATCAGTATTAATCGTCAGATATGCATTGTTTTAACCAGCAAACTTAAATATAAAGATAAAACGTCTAGAGCAGAAGTGGGCAATTTTCCAAAGGGCCATATGGGAGACCTGAGGTGTGTTGGACTATAACCTGAACGTAACTTATTTTGGATATTGTGAATTGTTTACGGGGCAGGGTGAAGTGCTCTGTGTGCATTCTGTATCTATGCGCTATGTATCTCTGTCATTGTTCTCACAGCACAAACTCCGCAGCGCCTGTGCGGTAATACTTCATTCTGATACGATATACATTTACAATGCGTTTTGATTTGGAAGGTTCTGCATCAATCTTCGGCTGGCCCGCGGGCAGAAGTTTGCCCACCCCTGTGGTATGCATATATATATATATATATATATATATATATATATATATATATATATATATCTATATATATAAAGCAAACCAGTATTACAGTATAAACATTTTGGCAGGTACAGGGGTGTGAAAGTGTTTGCCCCTTTCCTGATATCCTATTTTTTTGCATGTTTGTCACACTAGAATGTTTCAGAAAAAAAACACATTTTGGAATTATTTTTTAATACATTTACAGTTATACAGTAATATATCATACATAAAAGCACAGATGAAATATGGGATGCCCTGTTCACTTGCATAAATGTCTTCATAATGATGCCTTGTTCATTTATGTTTGCTTAATAGTATGCAAAATAAAAATAAAAAAAAAACCTTATATACACTATTAAACATTGATTTTCTAATCAATGAAAAAAAACATATATATATATATATATATATATATATATTTATATATTAATATATATATATTGATATTTATATTATATATATATATATATATAAAACTAGACATGCAATTTTATTCTAAATCCTAAAGTGTGATGAAGAACATGCAGTTTACAAACATTTACAAAGCTAATCAGTGTATATCCTTAAGTATTCCTCGCCAAACGTAAACGACATTTTTTAATCCGAAATAACACGGGAACACATGAATCCTGCGTATCGAAGGAAAGCTACTTGGATGGAAGGAGATGGAAAAGAAGTCATCCAAAAATAGCTGAAGGCATGGCAGCTTATGCCGATACATTATCTGATAAAGAGCAAAGATGCCGCTTGCTGTGGCAGGACTGTTATCTACAAAGACAGAGAAAGTGAGAGAGGGACAGAAAGAGAGGGAGAGAGAGAGGGAGAGAGAAAGGGAGAGAGAGAGAGAGAGGCAGGTGCATGCCTGAGGGAAAGCTGATAGACAGATCTCCTTCATTTCTGTCTTTCCGCTATGAAGGTCACTATTACTGACATATTCACACTCAGAGCTGCTAATGCTTTAAGAATCTGAACATATTATTAAAATAATTATAATACTATATATGTGTGTGTTTGTGTGTGAGAGTGAGAGTGTGTGTGTGTGTGTGTGTGTGTGTGTGTGTGTGTGTGTGTGTGTGTGTGTGTGTGTGTATATATATATATGTATATGTATATATGTGTATTGTACAGTGTATTCATCTATTAAAAAGGAAATAAATAAATAGTACAAGTATCACTTTTTTGTTTTCCTTTCCTGCCCCCATTAGTAGCCACAGGGAAGAGATTGATTCAGGCAAGTGTGTCAGGTGTTGGGTTATCTACCTCTTTTACTCACCCAGGCCTGCCATACGCGCTCCAGCAGACAGGAAGCAGGGTAGGGGAGGACGCATGATGGAGCTGAGGGCCTTATCTCTAAGCACGGGCTCCATTGCTCTCACTGCGCCTGGGATTATTCACCGGAGAGACGTCAGCTAGAAAAATTACGCCGAGCAGCTTCCAGTGGTTCGCGGCATCACGGCGAGAGAGGCTTGCTTTGGGCTGTGACCATGTGTTCGAGTGGATGAGGTGGAGGGAGAAGAGGGAGCAAGGGTGCAGAAACAAGCGGAGGCCAGTATGAGAAAACAACGGAACATGTTTATAGTATTTATATCCTATTTGTATCTTGCATTTAATTATACGCTCATACACGTTCATACATGGTATTTGTTTATAAGTCGTCATTGTGTGCTTGTTTGTTTGTTGTATATATGTATATATATATATATATATATACAGACGTGGACAAAATTGTTGGTACCCTTTGGTCAATGAAAGAAAAAGTCACAATGGTCACAGAAATAACTTTAATCTGACAAAAGTAATAATAAATAAAAATTCTATAAATGTTAACCAATGAAAGTCAGACATTGTTTTTCAACCATGCTTCAACAGAATTATGTAAAAAAATAAACTCATGAAACAGGCATGGACAAAAATGATGGTACCCCTAACTTAATATTTTGTTGCGCAAACTTTTGAGGCAATCACTGCAATCAAACGCTTCCTGTAACTGTCAATGAGACATCTGCACCTCTCAGCAGGTATTTTGGCCCACTCCTCATGAGCAAACTGCTCCAGTTGTGTCCGGTTTGAAGGGTGCCTTTTCCAGACTGCATGTTTCAGCTCCTTCCAAAGATGCTCAATAGGATTGAGGTCAGGGCTCATAGACGGCCACTTTAGAATAGTCCAATTTTTTCCTCTTAGCCATTCTTGGGTGTTTTTAGCTGTGTGTTTTGGGTCATTGTCCTGTTGCAAGACCCATGACCTGCGACTGAGACCAAGCTTTCTGACACTGGCTAGTACATTTCTCTCTAGAATTCCTTGATAGTCTTGAGATTTCATTGTACCCTGCACAGATTCAAGACACCCTGTGCCAGACGCAGCAAAGCAGCCCCAGAACATAACAGAGCCTCCTCCATGTTTCACAGTAGGGACAGTGTTCTTTTCTTGATATGCTTCATTTTTTCGTCTGTGAACATACAGCTGATGTGCCTTGGCAAAAACTTCGATTTTTGTCTCATCTGTCCACAGGACATTCTCCCAGAAGCTTTGTGGCTTGTCAACATGTAGTTTGGCATATTCCAGTCTTGCTTTTTTATGATTCGTTTTCAACAATGGTGTCCTCCTTGGTCGTCTCCCATGTAGTCCACTTTGGCTCAAACAACGACGGATGGTGCGATCTGACACTGATGTTCCTTGAGCATGAAGTTCACCTTGAATCTCTTTAGAAGTCTTTCTAGGCTCTTTTGTTACCATTCGGATTATCCGTCTCTTAGATTTGTCATCAATTTTCCTCCTGCGGCCACGTCCAGGGAGGTTGGCTACAGTCCCATGGATCTTAAACTTCTGAATAATATGTGCAACTGTACTCACAGGAACATCTAGTTGCTTGGAGATGGTCTTATAGCCTTTACCTTTAACATGCTTGTCTATAATTTTCTTTCTGATCTCTTGAGACAGCTCTTTCCTTTGCTTCCTCTGGTCCATGTCGAGTGTGGTACACACCATATCACCAAACAACACAGTGATTACCTGGAGCCATATATATAGGCCCAATGGCTGATTACAAGGTTGTAGACACCTGTGATGCTAATTAGTGGACACACCTTCAATTAACATGTCCCTTTGGTCACATTATTTTCTGTGTTTTCTAGGGGTACCATCATTTTTGTCCATGCCTGTTTCATGAGTTTATTTTTTTACATAATTCTGTTGAAGCATGGTTGAAAAACAATGTCTGACTTTCATTGGTTAACATTTATAGAATTTTTATTTATTATTACTTTTGTCAGATTAAAGTTATTTCTGTGACCATTGTGACTTTTTCTTTCATTGACCAAAGGGTACCAACAATTTTGTCCATGTCTGTAATGTATATATATATATATATATATATATATATATATATATATATATATATATATATATATATATATATATATGTATATAATATTTATCTATCTATCTATCTATCTATCTATCTATATATCTATATATATATATATATATATATATATATATATATATATATATAGATAGATATAGATAGATAGATAGATAGATAGATAGATAGATAGATAGATAGATAGAATAGTTAAAAATAAAAGAATGTTGTGATGTAGCATATAACTATACATATAACATATAACTAATTTGCTGTTAATGTTATTTGAATTCAATTAAACAGCATTTATGCATTATTTATTTGTTTATTTATAGTCTGATATTAATATTATTAATATATTATATATGATATAATTTATTATATTTATTATGTATCATCTATTTACCTTATTGTTTATTATTATTTTTATTATTATTTATATTGTTTATTTAATTTTTTAAAATTTGTTTATCAGTTTCAGAATCTTGGTTTCGCTGACATCGCTGCGATTGATCTAAGGATAATCCTTTCTCCTTTACGAGATCTGTTTTTCTGTAGAAAGTGGACTAGAAAGTGGAAAGCCCTCCTCCTGCCTGACCTGGATGGATCTGCCCTACTTAAAACAAGCTATTAGCCGAACACTATGAATATTTACAACCAGGTGATGTCAAGGTGGTTTATGTCCTCAATATGTAAATATTTGCCAAATAAATATCCTGCAAGTTGTTTACTGCCATACACATGTTTTATTGACTGTAACCGGTGACAGGAACAAGGAATCATTTTACACCAAATGGGTTTTACAACGTTTGACTGTGTTCGAACCAAGCAGTGTTTGAACTAAATACAGGTGTATATATCTGTTTCTGTCCATGGAGTGCATTAAAGCTACCATATAACCACTGCCATTCTAATAACAACAATACAGTAAGTAAACATAAAAACATGATCACGACATATCTCTGGAACAAAACGCCGACACTGGAGACTCCTGTCAATCATCCATGTTTGCTGAAAGAGAAAAAGAATGAGCAGATGTGTGAGTATTTGAGGCACATGTTTTAAGCACATGTTTATTTAAGTGCGCGACTCAATAGGAAAAGGGCATTCGTGCTAACACAAACCTGCCATCCCAATTGCTGTTGATTTGTTTTTCTTGTTTATTAATTTTCAATGTACTGTATCTACATTATATTTATATTTCTATTTATTATACTATTATATAAATATATTATTCTACTTACGGGGCACTTTGGTTTAGTGGTTAGCACGTTCGCCTCACACCGCCAGGATCCGGGTTCGATTCCCGTCTCGGTCATGTGTGTGTAGAGTTTGCATGTTCTCCCTGTGCCTTAGGGGGTTTTTCTCCGGGTTCTCCGGTTTCCCCCGGTCCAAAAACATGCACGGTAGGTTGATTGGCACCTTGGAAAATTGTCCCTAGTGTATGAATGTGTGTGTGAATGTGAGTGTGTGTGTGCCCTGCGATGGGTTGGCATTCCATCCAGGGTGTATCCTGCCTTAATGCCCATAGACGCCTGAGATAGGCACAGGGACTCCCCGTGACCCGAGGGAAGATCGGATAAAGCGGTAGAAGAATGAATGAATGAATGAATATTATTATATAATTACATTATTCTACTTAAGGGGCACTGTGGTTTAGTGGTTAGCACGTTCGCCTCACACCTACGGGTTCGATTCCCGTCTCGGCCATGTGTGTGTGGAGTTTGTGCATGTTCTCCCCCGTGCCTCAGGGGGTTTTTCTCTGGGTTCTCCGGTTTCCTCCCCGGTCCAAAAACATGCACGGTAGGTTGATTGGCACCTTGGAAAAATTGTCCCTAGTGTGTGATTGTGTGTGTGTGTGTGTGTGTGCCCTGTGATGTGTTGGCATTCCATCCAGGGTGTATCCTGCCTTAATGCCCATAGACGCCTGAGATAGGCACAGACTCCCTGTGACACTCTGCTTGACCCTTCCTGATGGTTAAAGACGCCTCCACCTGGCCTTAGACCCTTTGGCGACACTTCCACTCTGCCGTGGAGATACCAATGATAAAATGTGAACACACAGACCACAGTTACCTTTACACGCAGTGGGATTTCTGATCTCCTGATATCTGCCTACACCCAAATGAGGATGGGGTTCTCTGTATGAGTCTGGTTCCTCTCAAGATTTCTTCCTGTTACCCTCTCAGGGAGTTTTTCCTTGCTTCGTCAACAAGGAACAATCAGGGATCATATATATATATATATGTATACATATATATATATATGTCATATATATATGTATACATATATGTATATACATGTATATACATATATATATATATATATATATATATATATATATATATATATATATATATATATATATAGACTAAATTAAATGATTATGTAAGCTGTATGTAATTCATTCTTTAATAATACTTATTATAATTATTTGTTTAAAATAGACACTGAACTGATCCCAGTTGTCTAGATGTTGAACTCTTGATGACTTTTGGACACTAGTACAACATTCGGAGCGTTTTCTCTGTATGATTTTCTTTTCAGTTAATAGCCCGATCTATATAATGGTGCATAAATTGGTCAAAATTGTTCCGTTTTCATTGTACCCCCTTGGTCGTAGAGTATAAAAAAACATCTCTGCTACCAGTGGTATAATAGAGGTTCTTGGGAGGGGAGGAAAAAAAAAACATTATTGACTGTATAATGCCACTGACTATAGATTTTGGCAAGTGCAGACTCAATAAAACCGTCAATAGTTGTTTTTAATCCCACATTTCCGGGAGTAGTTGTACAGAGGCCATGGAAAGCTGTAATATGACTGTGTATATGATTTTCAAACATCATATTTAACGTTCATGTGAGGGTCACGGTGATTTAGTGGTTAGCACGTTCGCCTCACACCGCCTAGGGTCTGGGTTCGATTCCCGTCTCGGCCATGTGTGTGTGTGGAGTTTGCATGTTTCTCCCCGTGCCTCAGCGGTTTTTTCTCAGGGGTTTTTCTCTGGGTTCTCCGGTTTCCTCCCAGTCCAAAAAAACATGCACGATAGGTTGATTGGCATCTTGGAAAATTGTCCCTAGTGTATGAATGTGTGTGTGTGTGTGTGCCCTGCGATGGGTTGGCATTCCATCCAGGGTGTATCCTGACTTACATTTACATTACATTTACATTTGCGGCATTTAGCAGACGCCCTTATCCAGAGCGACTTACAACTGAGCAATTAAGGGTTAAGGGCCTTGCTCAAGGGCCCACTAGTGGCAGCTTTGTGGTGGTGGGGTTTGAACCCATGATCTTCCGGTCCAGAGTACAACACCTTAACCACTGGGCTACCACCTCCCTTAATGCCCATAGACGCCTGAGATAGGCACAGACTCCCCGTGACCCGAGGGAAGATCGGATAAAGCGATAGAAGACGAAAGAATGAACGTTCATATGAAAAAAAAGAGGTGTTGAATGATTTATACATGTATTGATATCAGATTACAGCCCATTTCTTTTTTTTATATGTAAGCCTTTAGTCTCTGTATTCCGGTGAGTTTATTGAGATTAATGCTAATCATTATTCGGTGAGCTAAATTGTTGTATGGATCATTAATAGGAAATTAATTAATCTAATGTTGATTTGCTCTTTGTCCCCCGTCTGGCTTTCTCCCCCCCCCCCCCCCCCCCTTTTATCATTATTTTTTATTTCTCCTCCTAATTAGGGGGACAGATGGGTCTCCTGGATGAACATGATCTCAGGATGACGCATCTTCTGCACTTCTTTACATCTTAATTATCAAGGAAAGACGTAGCCGGATTACGCCCCGGCAGTGAGGGGACAGCGTGTGTTATCCGCTAAAGACATTGCGTGTCCTGTGATTACATGATTAACTTTCTGAAGGCACCGAAGGGACGAAAGAGCATGTTCGGTCGTATGGATAGGGAGTGCAACTATGGCTACCAAGAAACTTGAGGTAAAACAGAGAAATAAAGGAAAATGAACAATTCTCAGAGGAGAAAGAATGTGAATAAGACATGCAGAGAGAAAGAGAAAGGGAGAGACAGGAGCTTCATAAGAGGAGACACACAGCCTGCAGGTGATTTGTTTAACTTTGAAAGGTTCTTTGCGATGTGCTAAATTTGCTCCAAGCTACATGGCAGCAAATCATCATCCAGCGCTATTTTTTTATGTATTTTTTTTTTTCTTTCCCCACCACACATCGCTTGGGTAAAATGTGTGGCTAAAGACGTGAGATTGCCACCGGGGACTCGGAAACATGGCGGGTTTTGGCAATGTCAGCCGCAACAGTTACAAAATAAATTGAGCAAACATGTGTGCTTTATGCAAACTCATAAATCACCGACTGCAGTAGGTTTGAAATGGTCTTGTTCATCATTTTGCTCAGTGCACACCTGGTCAAGAGCACACACACACACACACACACACACACACACACGCAAAGTAGAGGAAACAGCGGAAAGACAGTCGAGGATTAGATTCCCGTCAAGAGTGTGTCAGGTTCAGGCAGGTTGAAGAAGTTTCTACCTATAAATTATACACAGCAGGTATATAACCACTCTCAGGGGCTGATGGGTAAAATCCTTTCTAATCCAGATTTAGAGTTAATCTACTGAGGTGTGCACCAGATCAGGCAAAGACACGCATCAATGTAAGCTCCTGCATGGAAGAGCATGGAAAAAACAGCATGAAAGTGCGACGAAACACAACATAAATGTGAAAGAGGAGATTCCAGAGGCTGTGTTTATAACTCATTATAACCTTGAGCTCATGCTTCCATAAATCACAAACTTTTACAATGACTGAGGGATATAAATGCAGCTGCTGCCCCACTGCTGCGCTCGATCCACCGGCTTCCTGTAGCTTCTCTCATGCATCAGATTCAAAACTCCAAAAATGGATCTGCACCTTCATATCCCAGAAACATCACCTCCCGTAGCCCACCTCGCTGCCTGAGAGGGTCTAGCACTGGTTCCACCTTCTCTCAGGGGAAGAGGTAAAGATCAGCTCAAGGCTCTTCTCTGTTCTGGCACCGAGGTGGTGGAATGAACTTCCCCTGGACGTCACTGGCTTCATCTTCAAACCACGACTGAAGACCTCGATCTCTATCAACAACACCTATCCTAACACTATGCTTATTTTGTACCTTATATATATATATATATATATATATATATATATATATATATATATATATATATATATATATATATATATATATATATATATATATAATAATATATGCTTTATTTGTCACATATACATTACAGCACAGTGAAATTCTTTTCTTCGCATATCCCAGCTTGATGTTGGTAGCTGGGGTCAGAGCGCAGGGTCGGCCATGATACGGTGCCCCTGGAGCACAGAGGGTTAAGAGTCTTGCTCAAGGACCCAAGGGCGGCAGCTTGGTCATACCGGGGCTCGAACCCGGATCTTCCGATCAGCAGCCCAGCGCCTTAGACCACTGAGCTACCCCCTCCCTCATATATATATATATATATATATATATATATATATATATATATATATATATATATATATATATATATATATATATATATATATATATATATATATATATATATATATATATATATATATATATATATATATATATATATATATATATATATATATATATATATATATATATATATATATATATATATATATATATATATATATATATATATATATATATATATATATATATATATATTATATATTATATTAATATGGGGGGCACAGTGGCCTAGTGGTTAGCACGTTCGCCTCACATCGCCAGGGTCCGGGTTCGATTCCCGTCTCGGCTATGTGTTTGTGGAGTTTGCATGTTCTCCCCGTGCCTCAGGGGTTTTTTCTCCGGGTTCTCCGGTTTCCTCCCGGTCCAAAAACATGCACGGTAGGTTGATTGGCACCTTGGAAAAATTGTCCCTAGTGTATGAATGTGTGTGTGTGATTGTGTGTGTGTGTGTGTGTGTGCCCTGCGATGGGTTGGCATTCCATCCAGGGTGTATCCTGCCTTAATGCCCATAGACGCCTGAGATAGGCACAGGCTCCCCGTGACCCGAGGGAAGATCGGATAATTTATAGAAGCGGTAGAAGATGAATGAATGAATGAATGAATGGAGACCTAAAGCACTATGTGTACGTCGCTCTGGATAAGGGCGTCTGATAAACGCTGTAAATCTAAATGTGAATATACAGTACAGAGGTGTAAAGGGAAACTGACAATGATACTTTGACAATGATCCCATACTTTGACAATGATCCCTTACTGGAAAACGTATTTCAAATTCCCACATGGCGTTAATAAAAGTTTCAGAGTATTTGATTTGAACAGTATTTGTGTTAAAAGTAGACGTCGGTTCTCAACACCTAGACATGATAGTGAAAAGCTGAAAACAGATGATATGTGAGGGTTTTGTTTCACAAATTACACATCAAATTGCACACCTCAACAGTGGATTAAACCAAAATCAGCAGAACACCATGTATATAACACACTTCAAACAAAAAAGAGACAAATTAGCAAAAATAATAATCATTACGGGGGCACGGTGACTTAGTGGTTAGCACGTTCGCCTCACACCTCCAGAGTCCGGGTTCGATTCCCGTCTCGGCCATGTGTGTGTGGAGTTTGTATGTTCTCCCCGTGCCTCAGGGGGTTTTTTTCTCCGGGTTCTCCAGGTTTCCTCCCGGTCCAAAAACATGCACGGTAGGTTGATTGGCACCTTGGAAAATTGTCCCTAGAGTATGAATGTGAGTGTGTGTGTGCCCTGTGATGGGTTGGCATTTTGTCCAGGGTGTATCCTGCCTTAATGCCCATAGACGCCTGAGATAGACACAGGTTCCCCATGACCCGAGGGAAGATCGGATATAGCGGTAGAAAATGAACGACCGAATAATCATTACCAAATAAAATTAGTCTCATGTCACAAGAGAGAAAAAAACATTAGTATTCAATGGACAACTAATATGTAAATAGTTTTAGATTAAGCGAAATGTCTCTGTTGCTATGCAGCCAGGTTCCCTGAAGGAATGAGACGCTCCATAATGCTTTGAGAATGCTCCAGAGTGTGAACACTGAACATGTGTAAAATCTTGTCGCCTTTTCATTGCAATGGGACTGAATTTACCAGCACCTGATGTCATGACCAGGTAATATAAAGTCACTTGCGATGGATACGATGCTAGCTTAGAGTGGAATTAAGCACCGCGGTGATGCAGGCAGTGGCAATGCGATGCAGTGCTTTGTTCCCTCAGGGAACCTGGTTGTGTATGCAACAGAGATGTTCCCCTTAAGGAACTCGAGCTGCTGGGCTTGACAAGGCTGGATACGGACGCCATTCCACGTTCTGACCCCGAATGGTGCCGGGATACCAGAGGCCTCGTACGCTGAGTGGATAGCAGGCATAATCCATCTACTAAGGAACTGCTTATTGGCAGGATCCTTCTCTTATACAGATCATAGCACACAAAAAGTATGTAGGGTAGCATCCAGGGTGGTGGACAGAGCACCTGTAACCTAACAAGGTTAAGGGGTCACTAGTCACTTCTTACAGTGGCTTGAAAGGATTGTCCTTCGGGCCTCAATCTCAACCTACCCAAAAACTTCTGGCACTTCCGGTACGACGCCATCGTGTTATCATCAGCACAGGAACAGAAATCAATTTGATGGCACATATAAGGACACTGGAAATCTGGGTCCGGGGCCAGATTGTTTCACGGCCCTCCCTGAAACTCTACAGCAAACTCTCAGTTCTATTTTTTGTTTTTAACTTGTTTTCCACTTGCTCTTGCTTACGATTCTCGGATTACATCCTCAGCTCTCCTGTGATGGCTCTCCGGTTTCCGATTCTTGCCTGGCTTTCGGATTACTCTCTTGGCTCACCTTTGACTGCTCTCTGGCTTCAGATTCTCACCTGGCTTCTGGGTTTTACCATTGGCTTCTTGGCTCAAGCTCTTGCCCCGCCTCCCAGCTTGCGCTCTAAGACAAGTGGCTTAACCCTGTGATTACCAGTTCCTTCTCTCTCCATTATTCTGTTGCTGTTCATCCTATCCACACTCCGATATAAGATTCTTCCAGTTAACCCACTGACACTCAAGCACTATGACCAGATCCCATGCAGACACACTGGAGGGCTTAGCTTTTGGTTGCCACAGAGGGAACATGTCACTAAGGGTCTAGAGAGCCTCTCAAGCAGAGAATGGTAATTTACCCAGCAAATGTAACCTCTTAAAGTTGAGGGGCAGAGCTTTTAGGTAAAGTGCTCCTGCACGTTCTCCAGTTCTGAACCAACCGGGCAGTAGATTGAGTAGAGATGGTGAGACTCACGCCAGGCAGAGAATGACTGATATTTACTTCCTGGTTGAGGGAGTCCCTAGAGTGGTGGATGGTCTCAACACCCACAATTGAGAGGCCGGTTTCTAGCAGCCGTGCCCAGTCCAAGAGGAGGTGGGCAAGTAAGGGAAAACCAGAGCAGACCGTGTGAAATCTTCCAAGTCACAAACAGATCCACCAGGGCTCTGTAAAATCTCCTCCAAATTTGTTCCACCACTTCTGGATGTAATTTCCATACTTTGTGCCTCAGCCCTTGTTTTGTCTTGCTCTGTGATGTAAACTGTTCTCAGGGAAAGGAGTTTCCCATGGGCCCACAGGAGGGTCTGAAGTGCCAATCTGTAGTAGTTGGCGAGAGCACAGGCCAGGCAATTTATATACCATAGAGAAGGACCGTTCCCCTCAGACCTTGAGTGGAACAGTCACTCATGGATGCTCCCAACCCCTGAGTGAAGCATGCAGTCATAAGCATTTCATGATGATACGAAGCTCCCAAAAATATCTTTCCCATTCACCAAGGCATGAAGGTCTCGCCAAGTGACTTCGATTTGCTTAAAGGGATTACCCCTGAGGGCAAGATCTCAGATCCTGAGCCACTATTGCAGGGGTCTCATGAGTCCCAGTGGAATTACAGTGGAAGCTGCTGCCATGGCTTGATCCGAGCGGGTGATAGGGACACCACTGCCATAGTGGTGGAGTTTTATAGCATGCATATGGAGGTGGTTTTCTGACCTGGAGAAAGAACACTCTTCCCGGAGTGCAAGTCGTAACCCCAAAGCTTTCATGTTGGTCAGAACGACATCTCAATGTCAGGTGGCCACCTGCTCTGATCGAGCTCACACCAACCAATTGTTGATGCATTTGAGTATATGGATGCCCTGGATTCTCAAAGGAGCCAAAGCAGCATCCATACACTTAGTGAAAATTCAGGGTGAGAGAGCCTAAACTGGTATGCTTTGACCCCAAAGTGACCACGTTCTTAAGGTTGATTATTACAAACAAGACCTCATACTTGATTTGGACTATAACCCACCTCAGTGTGAGCATCTTGTACCAGAGGGACAGTTTGAAATTGAAGATGGAGCACCATACTTCGTCCTTCTTGGAGACCAAGAAGTATCGTCTGTAAATCTATCAACGGCAAAACCCTCAGTAGAACCAAGAAGCCACCTTGGTGTCCCTCAGTGCTTCAAAGAGTTCACCATCCAATACAACACTCCTGGTAGGTTTACCCCATGTTCCCAAGCCTTGTCTTAATGCTGTCAGCCTCTCAAGGCTGATCTCTGGCATGTTGCAGGTTTTTTCCATGAGCCTCTGTGGAGGTCAGACGGCAGTGGATGGGGCCCCAGATGCATCGGGGACACACGTGTGTGGTAGGATTAATGTGAAAAGATGAAAAGGGGTTT
The DNA here is from genome assembly GCA_030449085.1 of Kryptopterus vitreolus. Taxonomy (NCBI): domain Eukaryota; kingdom Metazoa; phylum Chordata; class Actinopteri; order Siluriformes; family Siluridae; genus Kryptopterus; species Kryptopterus vitreolus. Next base: position 7,649,231 of record JACRUU010000002.1, on the reverse strand, counting down.
GAGATAGAGCATGTGTTGTAAGAGGAGAAACTCAGCCATCCCCAATCCCCTCTCATGAGGGAAGCTCACAGCAACCTCCTTGCACGAAGAGAGGAGGAGCTCCACAGTACTCCCAGTCCACAACATCTCTGGCAGTAAAGAAACCACCAAATGCGTGCTTCTAAACCAGTGAGAGTGTAACGATCGTGGAGCGCTGTACAGACACATGGGGATTCGGGAATTCAAAAACAAAGGAATTTATTTAAATAATCCAACAACAAACTGAGAGACGCCGCTCAAAGGAGCGGCCAGACAGGCTAGGGAGCCTTGCGCGCTGCGCGCCGTGGTACCGGGAGTACCGGAGAGCTGGAGCAGACTTGGAAGTCCAGGGAAACAGACGGAAACGGGAAACAGACTGGAAACAGGAACAGACAAAGGTTAGGCATATATAACAATATATATAGCGGGTCCGCGACACTACGTGAAAGTCACGAGCCCGGACCGGGAATGAAGGGAGAGCTGGGCTATATGAAGGGAGATGTAGAATTGCTAACAGCTGAGGTTGATTAGTGTTTGTGTGTGTGTGTGTGTGTGTGTGTGTGTGTGTGTGTGTGTGTGTGTGTGGGGCGAAAGAGCAGGGAAGAGTGAGAGAATAGGTGAGGCTGATTTGCGTGTGTGTGTGTGTGTGTGTGTGTGTGTGTGTGTGTGTGTGTGGTGTGTGTGTGAAAAGAGCAGGAGAGGAGCGAGGAGAGAGAGAGAGAGAGGAGAGAGAGAGAGAGAGAGAACCGTGACAGAGAGAGTGCAGGATGAGGGGGGTAATCGTCACCATTTCCTCTTTCAGATCTATTTGTGAACCCCACAACATCAGTCACCCTTATTAAACCCGGGGTTGATCTGGTATATATATATATATATATATATATATATATATATATATATATATATATATATATATATATATATATTCATTCATTCATTCATTCATTCATCTTCTACCGCTTTATCCGATCTTCCCTCGGGTCACGGGGAGTCTGTGTCTATCTCAGGCGTCTATGGGCATTAAGGCAGGATACACCCTGGATGGAATGCCAACCCATCGCAGGACACACAACTCACACACACACACACACACACATTCATACCATAGGGACAATTTTCCAAGGTGCCAATCAACCTACCGTGCATGTTTTTGGACCGGGAGGAAACCGGAGAACCCGGAGAAAAAACCCCCTGAGGCACGGGGAGAACATGCAAACTACCACACACACATGGCCGAGACGGGAATCGAACCCGGATCCTGGCGGTGTGAGGCGAACGTGCTAACCACTAAGCCACCGTGCCCCCTGATATATATATATATATATATATATATATATTAGCTATATATATATATATATATATATATATATATATATATATATATATATATATATATATATATATATATATATATCTATATATATATATATATAATATAGTCCTGCTGAAAATAAAAAAAATTTAATAGTTTGTAAAAACTAACCGTGAAGATTATAATTAGAATAATTAAGAAGTGATGCTTTATATTGGGCAAATTTTGTATAAAAAACATTTGTGATGTACAGTATATTAGACTTGGATATAATGTCCTAAACATCTACCCTCAATTCTCAGAATTCATGTAATCATTTTGAATTAATGTAAATGCATTAATGTAATGTAAATGTCTAATTTACTGCATTGGGGTAACATGAAATCCTAAAAAACTTAGCAATCAGGAAACAAGAAAAAAAAAATATTATTATTATTATTATTATTATTATTATTATTATTATTATTATTATTATTATTATTATTTTATTTATTTATTTATTTATTTATTTTATTTTTTTTTATTTATTTTTTTATTTTTCAAGTTCTTCATGCTGCATTAAGGCGAAGTCTTAAAAAAAGAAGAGAAAAAATAGAATTGGGAGATAAAATGACAAAATGATGAGATGAATAAAATGGTAAAATGGTAAAATAATAAAATGATGAAATGAATAAAATGATAAAAATGAATGATGAAATGAAATAATAAGATAAATAAATAAATAAATAAATAAAAATTCAGAACATAGGTGACTTTTTTTAACTATTAGCATATTATTTTATTATTTGTATAGAATCGTAATGCGAAGAATCATCGTTATTATTGTCATCCTCTTTCCTCATTCTTTCTCTTTGTTTGTTTGTTTTTTTCTTTCTTTTTCTACTTTGTTTGTTTGTTTGTTTGTTTTTTATTTTTTGTTTCTTTTTTTGTTCGTTTCTTTTCTTTTTCTTTCTTTCCTTCTTTGTTTGTTTGTTTCTTTCTTTCTCTTTGTTTGTTTGTTTGTTTCTTTTTCTACTTTCTTTCTTTCTTTTTTTCTTTCTTTCTTTCTCTCTCTCTCTCTCTCTCTCTCTCTCTTTCTTTCTTTATAAGAAATAAGAATTGTCTCTTGCTTACATGGTATAAGACGATAGACAATAAGGGAAGTGGTGTTGCCCAGTGGTTAAAGTTGTTGGCCTCTGGACTGGAAGATCAGGGGTTCAAACCCCACCACCACTACCAAGCTGTCACTAATGGGCCCTTGAACAAGGCCCTTAACCCTCAATTGCTCAGTTTTAAGTTGCTCTGGATAAAGTCGTCTGCGAAATGCTGTAAATGTAATATAACAATGTTACATCATATATAATATAATAACATTTAAGCAAAAAAAGCTTCGGTACACTTTTTATTTATTTATTCCTGGTCCAAAATAAAGAACTCGTGTTTAAAGACGATTCTAAGAAATCCACATTATACATTTAAAGTTCTTAATGGATGTCTTCATACCGAGTAAATTACAATTATCGCATTTATACAAGTGAGCAATGAAGAGCCTTGTTTAAGGGCAGCGAAGTTAGTGATGTTAGTAGTTTAGCGATTTGAAGCTTTTTTTTTATCAGAATCCAGTATCTTGGCCACTTTACACGGACTTTCACTATGGCACCCTGAAAATGTGAACCACACAAGGGTAATTTGCATAACCTGAATGGGGAGTCATTAAGATTCAGGTGTGTATCTGAAGTCTGAATAAGTGACCTATGGAACAACTCTGAATATGGCCTTGAGTAGATTCTTTTTTTTCCCTTTTCAACCTTCTATTCATTCCAAGCATACATGACATTACTCTCATGAAGGTTCTCACTTTCTGTTTTTGTCATCAATATCCTTATCACCACTGTCATGACAGACATACATACACTGTTCATATAGATAAATGAAAAGCCCTCATTCCGTTAAATAATTCACACTGGATATTGTTCACAGTCGCACACGATCACTCAAGCCTGCACACGGTCACTCGGACTGTACACTCGTACATTACTTAAACCCGCTTTATACATTACCTGCACATTTCAACCTGATATTTATCGCATTTGGCTCGTATTTATAGCATGTTAACTCTTTTATGTTTATGCTTTAATATTACAATGTTTACTCTCTATGAAACCTGGTCTGTTGCATTTCGTTCTTTTGTATATTGTGTTTGTGTTAGAATGATGCTTGAGTTGAGTTGTGTAAAAGTATACACAAATAAAAAAAATAAAATAAAAAAACTAATTACAATAAATTGCAAATCTTATAAATCCCTATTTTATTCACAACCAAAAACAGATACAATTTTATACATACAGTGTGTATATAATAATAATAATAATAAATAATAATAATATAATATAATAATATTATAATAATTATTATTATTATTATTATATTATTATTATTATTATTATTATTATATATTTATTATTATTATTATTATTATTATTATTATTATTATTATATTATATTATATTCTTATTATTATCTATTTTTTCCTTTTTTTTTTTTCCTTTCTTTTATGCTCGGAACGTTACTTGAGATGTTACTTTAAAGGTCTATATAAAAAAAGCTTATTATTATTATTATTATTATTATTTTTATATTATTATTATATTGATTATTGTAAATTATCCAAAGCAACTGATGCAAATGTAAATATGTTTGTTTTTATATATAAATAGTGTGTGTTGTGTGTGTGTGTGTGTGTGTGTGTGTGTGTGTGTGTGTGTGTCTCTGGTTGGCACCTGGGTGGACATGTGTTTGGACCGGGGTGGTTGGGGGGGGGGGGGGGGGGGGGGTTGGGGGGTGGGACAGGAGATTTAATTCTGAAGAGCTCAGTTATAAAAATTTTTCTGAGTGAAAGTTAATCGAAAAATAACAAAGGGTACTCAAGTGTACTATATATCTATATATATATATATATATATATATATATATATATATATATATATATATATATAATATATATATATATATATACCATATACGCTATATACTTTCAACAGCGCAAAATCTTCAGTGCTTTTACAATATAAGGTTTGCTATCTGACGGATTGCTTTCTCCAACCATAACTCTCAGTCTCTGTCCTCTCATTCAAAAGACTCTGACTCATGAACTGGCCTCGGAGCTCCTTAGTCATATTTAAGCCGACTACATTCTAATGCCTTCTGACAAGCAAATTGCTTGCCTTTTTACTGATAGCTCCTTCCATAAATAATGAATGCTTAGTAATAGCTGCAGAGACAATGTGGAACAAGGAGTGGCAGGAATGACACTTATCACAGATGAGAAAAGGAACATATTTAGATAATACAAAAAAAACCAAGATATTTGATATTTGTCCATCACTCAATGGCTCACAAGAGCTTACTTGTCTACTACTATCTACTAAGTATGTACAGTATATAGCGTATATAGAGTATATGAACATATTCATTCATTCATTCATCGCCTACCGCTTTATCCGATCTTCCCTCGGGTCACGGGGAGTCTGTGCCTATCTCAGGCGTCTATGGGCATTAAGGCAGGATACACCCTGGATGGAATGCCAACCCATCGCAGGGCACAAACACTCTCACATTCACACACACACACACACACACACACACACACACACACACACACACACACACACCATTCATACACTAGGGACAATTTTCCAAGGTTCCAATCAACCTACCGTGCATGTTTTTGGACCGGGAGGAAACCGAAGAACACGGAGAAAAACCCCTGAGGCACGGGGAGAACATGCAAACTCCAGTATATATATATATATATATATATATATATATATATATATATATATTCAAACCCTACCACCACCAAGCTACGCCTAGTGGGCCCTTGAGGTCAAGGCCCTTAACCCCCAATTGCCCTCAAATGCAGTAAATGTAGGAAAGTTTTCCAACTCTTTTGACCCATGCCTCACTTTTTGACATCCTGAGGTAAGCGATAATGCCGAGGTCATCTGTCCTCTGGGCGGTCAGTCCGAGCCCGAGACGGCAGGGAGGGTGATTGAAAGGTGTCTGCGGAACGGCGGGTTTTGTTTTCTTTGGCTGGAGAAGGTTGTTGTCCCCGGGTCTGACAGACGACGAAGGCGTTCGCTGGGTGCTGATGAGGTAATGATGATTGTGACGGGAATAATGAAGGACGTGCTGGCAGCGGGGCGTGATTACATTTAGATCGCTATCTCCCCTGCTAATAAAATGCACAACGCAAAAAAAAAAGAAAAAAAAAGAAAAAAACTCTTCCTGCTTCTGTGAGCTGTATTTAAGTGCTCGGGTTTAATTCAATCAAAGATAACAATTGATCATTATCATGATTGCCGGAGAGGGATTATTTATTTATTTATTTATTTTTTCTTCCGCCCGCATTTTGTTGTTTACAAAAACGGCATAGAAGTTTAATTCGAAGAGTGATTTGATGTTTGATGTTGTGAAACACTTTGCCAACTGAAAAAAAACAAAAAAAACAAAAGCCCATTCGGGGAACAATGTTTATCCATCTCACTGTCATCATCATCATCATCATCATCATCATCATCATCAGCATCTTTTCCCAGGATCTCTCTGCAAAGAAAAAGACTTTTGACTCTTCTTCAAAGCCACGTGTCATATAAAAGAGGGGGGGAAAAAAATAGTCCGGAATCAGACGACATGAAACACAAAGTGGATCTCGTTCCTCTGATGTTCCTCTGAAGAACACCCAGAGCTATAAAAGGCATAATGACCACATTATAGGCTTCATAAAACCCTTGTTTTTGTAGTCCTTCAAAGCTCATTAGAGACTGATATCAAACTTAAAGCGTACCCTTGAATAACTTCTTTTTTTCCTCCAACACCCTCATTTATCCCCCTCCTCCCACCCCCCACACACACATCTTTCTTCTTTCAGACTGATTTGATATCACAAGCGTCTTTTTCTCTTTTACTTCTCGTTTCCTTTCCTTTTAACGTGAATTGGTATGCAGAAATAACCTTCGCGCACAGAGTTTTGGAGTTTTTTTCCGACTGAGATGGTTCGTTTGTGAATGAGGATTTTTATTTATTTATTTATTTTATTCCGTGGTTGGTGTGGTGCTGATGTGATACTGAAGAAGGAGAAGGGATTTTTTGTTTTTATGCTGATGCTTTAAAGATGCTGTGATGAGTAGATCTATCATGTACATCACAGTTTACGCAAAGTTTTCTGTGTTAAGTCATTTAAAAAAAAAAACACTAACATGCTTTGAAAACTTTGTATAAAAAGAAAATATTATTATTATGATTATTATAGTTATTATTATTATTATTATATTATTATTATTATATTATTATTTATATTATGTATTATATTATATTATTATTCTTATCATTCATTCATTCATCTTCTTTCTCTATTACTACCGCTTTATTATCCGATCTTCTCTCGGGTCACGGGGAGTCTGTGTCCTATCTCAGGCGTCTATGGGCATTAAGGCAGGATACACCCTGGATGGAATGCAACCCATCGCAGGAACACACACACACACACACACACACACATCACACACACGTTCATACAGTAGGGACAATTTTCCAAGGTGCCAATCAACCTACCGTGCATGTTTTTGGACCGGGGAAAACCGGAGAACCCGGAGAAAAAACCCCTGAGGCACGGGGAGAACATGCAAACTCCACACACACATGGCAGAGACGGAATCGAACCCGGACCCTGGCAGGTGTGAGGCGAACGTGCTAACCACTAAACCACCGTGCCCCTTATTATTATTATTATTATTATTATTATTATTATTATTATTCTTATTAATATTACTATTATTATGATTATCATTAGTATATTATAGTAGTTAGTAGTAGTAGTAGTAGTAGTAAGTAGTAGTAGTAGTAGTCCTAGTTAATATTATATTATTATTATTATTATTATTATTATTATTATTATTATTATTATTCATTAATACCAATATTAGACATGGGACAAATATCAACAGGATTTAAGATCATTTCTTTTAACTTCATGTGTGTGTGTGTGTGTGTGTGTGTGTGTGTGTGTGTGGTGTGTGTGTGTGTGTGTGTGGTGTGTGTGTGTGTGTGTGTTTATTTATATTTATAGTAATCATTACTTTATAATTCAAAAATTATAATTCAACTATTGATCATTATAATTCCTATAATGCTTTTAATTCCATTAAGGAAGACATACTATTCATATGGAAGGATCAAGGTCAATGAACAAGTATTTTTTGGACCGGGGGAAACCGGAGAACCTAATAACGGGGATAACATGCAAACTCCACACACACATGGCCAGAAGGGAATCGAACCCGGATTGGCGGCGTGAGGCGAACGTGCTAACCACTACGCCACCGTGCCATTTATAGTAATCATTACTTTATAATTCAAAAATATATAATAATTCCATTATTACTATTGATCATGTAATAATAATTCCTGTTTACTGTTTTATGCTTTTAAACATAAGGAAAATGAAGGAAGACATGATTACATGGAGGGAAGATGGGATGGAAGGAAGGATGCAGAGAAGAATGTCAGAATGAACAAGAGAAGTTCGGACATTCTGAAGAAAGGAAGCAAGGAAAGAAGGATGTTCAGAAGGAAGGAAGGAAGGAATGAATGATGGCATTTCAGAAGGACAGGCAGACAAAAGGAAAGAATTGCAGAATCTGGAAAGTATCAAAGGAAGGAAATAGAAATATATTA
>JACRUU010000002.1:7623687-7636187 GCA_030449085.1 Kryptopterus vitreolus | reverse complement strand
CTCACTGCACCTTGCAAAGATTAAAGCTTGTCTAATGATGTGGAAAAAAAAATGAACATGTTCAATTCATTAATAGGCTGCACTCGAATGCTGCTGCTGCTGCTTTTTTCTTTTCCTCCTGATCTTTGTCTCTTTCCTTTCCCTTTCATTTGCTCGTTGTACAGTGTAAACACTGTGCATGCTTTTTATCGACTGCTTTATATACCGTTTATCTGTCAGTCTAAATATCTATCTTTCGGTCCATTCATTCGTTGCTGGCCGTTCATCCATTCATCCCTTGTTGGCCGTTCAGCCATCCTTCCATCCACCGCTGGTCATTCGTCTCTCCATCCGTAGATCTATGCATTGCTGGTAATCAACTTTCCATCCATCTATATACCCATTGCTGGTCATCCATCCATTCATGACTCCATTCATCTATGCAACCAGTAACCCATCCATTGCTGGTCATCTATCCATCCATGATTCCATTCATCTATGTAACCAGTAACCCATCCATTGCTGGTCATCCATCCATCCATGATTCCATTCATCTATCCAACCAGGAATTCATCCATTGCTGGTCATCCATCCATCTATCCATCGATAAAAGTTGTTCTGTTTTGATTTAAAGTTTACATCCAAACCTTGAGAGTCACTGGCTCTAAACACTTGCAACCAGTAAACATTATAATGACAAAACAATATAAGCAATAAACATTATAATGACTAAACAATATAAGCAATAAACATTATAATGACTAAACATTATAAGCACTAAACATTATAATGACTAAAAAATATAAGCAATACACAATATAACCACTGAATGCTATAACCAGTGAGCATTATAACCATTAAACATTATAAGCACTAAACATTATAACCACTGAACATTATAACCATTGAACATCATAATGACCAAACATCATAATGACTAAACAATATAAGCAATAAACATTATAAGCACTAGACAATATAACCAGTGAACATTATAACCAATAAACGTTATAACCACTAAACATTATAAGCACTAAACAATATAACCAGTGAACATTATAACCACTAAACATTATAGCATAGCAGAGCCTTTATTTGTCACATATACATTACAGCACCATAAATTCTTTCTTCGCATATCCCAGCTTGTTAGGGAGCTGGGGTCAGAGCGCAGAGTCAGCCATGATACGATGTACCTGGAGCACAGGGGGTTAAGGGCCCTACACAAGGACCCAAAGGTGGCAGCCTGGCAACACCAGAACCCAAACCCCTGTCCCTCCGATCAGCAGCTCAGCACTCTAATACCCCCTCCCTCTTATAAAAACTAAATGACTAATAGTGCAGTCAAAAATGTTACAGCACCCAGGAAAACCCAGAGATTTAAGGGCCTTACTCAAGGGCCCCAGTATGGATGTATGTAATAGTAATATACAAAATGACAATGTAAAACGTTTCTCTCTTTAAAACCAACTCTTCTTCACATATACCAGCAATGTAATGAAGCTGAGGTCAGGTCACATGGTTAGCCATGATACAGCACCGATGGAGCACAGGGCCTAGCTCAGGGGCCCCAAGAGTAGAAGCTTGGTGTTACTGGAGCTTAAACCTTATCCAATAAGCAACCGTCTTCCTTATGCACTATTAGACAGGTGGATTAAATGGTATGACTGCCATAAAACAGCCCTTAAGCCAATCTTAATTTGACTGTTTATATTGCCTTCAAGGATTGATTTATGACATATGGCCTGATCTGGTTAACGTATGTGTACATTTTCTATCACAGAATTCAAGTAAACATGCTTATTTCTGTGTTTCGTCGCATGTCCTGCCACCCGCCAATATACAATATCCAAGCTTAATGTCTTAAAGTTATAAGCTGCCATGACCTTGTAGCTTATGATGGCCAGGAAAGTGTCATATCACAGCACCGTGTCATGAAAAATCTGTCAACTTCACATCACAAGTGACAAAAGTAGTCTGGCGGTGAAAACCCTGCTGGATGTTTCCGGGGATGAGTTCTAGATGTACAAATCAATGTAAGTTAGATATGCTATAACGTGGAGACGGGGGACCAGATGCAATTCTGAAATTCTCCCGAGGCACCATTTGCTTGTTTGTGTTTATTGCAGTGAATTGTTTAGAGGGAAAAAAAAGCTCTAAAAAACAAAGAAATGCTCTTCTTGTATATGAAATTAAAACTCTACATAGTAAAAACAATAAGAACTTCCGTTTCGCTGCATTTTAGTGATATAGTCGCTATTGATTAGTATTTATGGACACACATTTTTCACTGAGGATTTTTTCTATTTTCTATATGAATGTATAACATTCATTCATTCATTCATCTTCTACCGCTTTATCCGATCTTCCCTCGGGTCACGGGGAGTCTGTGCCTATCTCAGGCGTCTATGGGCATTAAGGCAGGATACACCCTGGATGGAATGCCAACCCATCACACACACACACACACATTCACACACTAGGGACAATTTTCCAAGATTCCCAATCAACCTACCGTGCATGTTTTTGGACCGGGAGGAAACCGGAGAACCCGGAGAAAAACCCCCTGAGGCACGGGGAGAACATGCAAACTCCACACATACATGGCCGAGACGGGAATCGAACCCGGGCCCTGGCGGTGTGAGGCGAACGAGCTAACCACTAAGCCACCGGTGCCCCTTTCAATGTATAACATATAATAATTTATTTATTTATTTTTATCTTACAATAATAATAATAATAGGTGGCACGGTGGCTTAGTGATTAGCACGTTCACCTCACACCATCCAGGGTCCAGGTTCGGGGTCCCGGGGGGTAGTAGGTTCCCCCGGCTCTTAGGTAGGTTCGATTCCCCCGTCTCAGCCATGTGTGTGTAGAGTTTGCATGTTCTCCCCGTGCCTCAGGGGGTTTTTCTCCAAAAACATGCACGGTAGGTTGATTGGCACCTTGGAAAATTGTCCCTAGTATGTGAATGTGTGTGTGTGTGTGTGTGTGTTCCCTGCGATGAGTTGGCATTCCATCCAGGGTGTATCCTGCCTTAATACCCATCGACGCCTGAGATAGACACAGATTCCCCGTGACCCGAGAGAAGATCGGATATAGCGGTAGAAAGAAGATGAAAGATGAATGAATGAATGAATGAATAATAATAATAATGTATCATAATTAATACAGGATCAATTTTTGTTTTGTTTTATGATGAGGACTATTAAAAAATTTTGCAGTAAGGCTGTAATTCACCAATAAAACATTACAGACAGTTAAAATGTCAGTCAGCTCGACTTGGACGCTATAAGAAAAGCCAATAATCTACACATTGAAGCAACAGGAATAAAACAAGATCAAAAAGCAGCAATGTCAGGTTTCCGCAACTGCTTCATTTTGTTTGTGCCGACCCTTGAGAAAACTACTAGGTAAAAAAAAAAAGAAAAGTTTGAAGCTATTATATGCACTTCGGAAAATATAAAGGGGAGAGAAAAAAAATGCACACTCTCTCTGCTTTAAGTAGCAAATACTAAAAAAAAACCTCAATTTTACAATAATCCACAGTACCTGGGGTGACTTGATAGACACGGTCTTCTAATCCGCTTTGCTATTCTTGAGAATTAAAACCAATTTAACAAATAAAGTGCAAATATGTGGCAAACCTGAAAGAGACTTCAGGGGAGGAAAAAAAAAAAAAAAAAAAAAAAAAAAAAAAAAAAACAAAAAAGGAAAAACTCCATTAAATTTGAACTTGTTGACTTTTGTAACTATTGCAGCTAAACACTCTTTAATGTCATTTTATTTGCTGGGGCGGCGTGTGTGTGTGTGTGTGTGTGTGTGTGTGTGTAAGTTAATCTCTGTGTTTAATTACTCCTCGCCACTCTCAAAAAAACATAACGAAGCTGTTCGTCATCACAGCTGTACGTTACAGCATGTCAGGTCGGGAACGGCACGAGTACTTAAACCTCCTCTCATTCCCCCGCGGAGAGAGCCACGCCGGGGACACTTGATTGAAGTCTTAAAGTGGTCGGAGGAATAAATAAGCTCGACGTTGTGACATTACGCGCAAGTCTTGACGGCTCAAGCAAACACTCGGTGCAGGCGTGATTAATTAAAACCCCGGGGATTCGTTCTCAGAATTATTTTTGCATTGTGGAGCCGTTAGTGCCGTGTCATGTTTTCTTTTCCTCTCGTCAAAGAAGAGAAGTTTGTGTCGAATTAATGACACAGTTCAGGGAGATGGGCATCATAAAGCACACAGAGTCACAACCTGCTTTCATTCATTCATCTTCTACCGCTATATCCGATCTTCCCTCGGGTCACGGGGAGTCTGTGCCTATCTCAGGCGTCTATGGGCATTAAGGCAGGATACACCCTGGATGGAATGCCAACCCATCGCAGGGCACACACACACACATTCACACACTCATTCATACACTAGGGACAATTTTCCATGGTGACAATCAACCTACCGTGCATGTTTTTGGACCGGGGAGGAAACCGGAGAACCCGGAGAAAAAAACCCCCTGAGGCACGGGGAGAACATGCACAAACTCCACACACAACACATGGTGGAGGCGGGAATTGAACCCCGACCCTGGAGGTGTGAGGCGAACGTGCTAACGTGTGATTAATCGTGATTAATTATGACAGCATTAATATTTTATAAAAAACAAAAATGAGGGGGCACGGTGGCTTAGTGGTTAGCACGTTCGCCTCACACCTCCAGGGTCCGGGTTCGATTCCCGTCTCGGCCATGTGTGTGTGGAGTTTGCATGTTCTCCCCGTGCCTCAGGGGGTTTTTCTCCGGGTTCTCCGGTTTCCTCCCGGTCCAAAAACATGCACGGTAGGTTGATTGGCACCTTGGAAAATTGTCCCTAGTGTATGAATGTGAGTGTGTGTGTGTATGTGAGCCCTGCAATAAGTTGGCTTTCCATCCAGGGTGTATCCTGCCTTAATGTCTATAGACGCCTGATATAGACACAGGCTCCCCATGACCCGAGGGAAGATCGGATAAAGCGGTAGGAGATGAATGAATGAATTAAAAATTGGGCAGTGTTAAATATATCACTGAAACATAAGGACATGCTCTTTATATACCATTTAATATACCAATATCAGCATATTTCTGGAAGGTACTGTAGAAGAGAGAGAGAGAGAGAGAGAGAGAGAGAGAGAGATTACACCCTGTTTGTGGTGTAATCAAGTCAGACGTTTCTATAGTAATACATGTGTTTGGCTTTGACACACATAATGTAGAGAAATAGCAGAAATGAAATGCCAAATGTACTTAAAATACAAAGCTTTTTCTGGATGTTATACACTGTGTAAAATGAGAAGCTGAGGCGAGAGCACAAGCGCAACCCCGCTGTGTGTGTGTGTGTGTGTGTGTGTGTGTGTGTGTGGAGCAGGGGGTTCTCTGAATGTGTGTCTGTACCTATAGAAAAGTCCCTCTATAAAAGCCTGATGTGTAGAAACACCATTTGAATATCCACTACAGTGCATGATGACAAAACGATAATTTTATGCGAGATTGTCGTAAAATAAGGAAATGCTGCTTTAAAGGGTGCATTGATAATAAAGTACATCTCACACAAGGCAGGGGACTGTGTTACCTGCGAAGTGACGGCATCCCACCACTACAGTACATCGGCTTTTACCGAGTGCGAACTGAGATCCCAAAATGCCCAGGAAGCAATAAATTGATGCAGCTGGAAGGCAAGAAAGACAGGAAAGTGAATGCTTCAATGTGTTTTGTGTTATGAGGCGGCGTCGCTCATCAAACACTACATACTGTCTTATAGTTACACCTGGCGTTTAAAGGGAAACCATGATGTTGATGTGGCCCGCGGTGAAAATCAGATTACTCTAGTGGATTGTTGGAAAACCACTTAAGGCTACCTCAGAGCTTGCTATCTAGATAAATAGATAAACGGATGGAGGGACGGATGGATGGATGGATGGATTTTTATACATCAAGACTTGTTTCGGTTCTAGCACCAAGGTATTGGAATAAACTTCCTCTAGATGTCCAAACATCTGAGTCACTGCTTTTCTTAAAACGATTTTAAAGCGTAACTCTTTTCTTAAAGCGTACCTCTTCCCGGAACATGAGCTAGTACTTATTTTTCTTGTTTTTTATTTCTCCAAATATATATTATATATATATATATATATATATATATATATATATATATATATATATATATATATATATTATATACACACACACACATATATACAGTGATACCTCGGTGTAAGTCATTCCTCAGAAAACGACTTTGACTGAATCCAACATTAACCAAACTGAATTATCCCATTTGTCTCAGGTCATGATCGGGAAGTAATTAGTGCATTCCTCTAGATGGCGTGCTAAGCAAACACGACGGAAACTGAAGGAGATGATGTCAACTTACACCAAATTCCGGGCTAAAAATCCGAAGTTAGCTGAAAGCGACAAACACTGACAGCTATGCACACAGATATTCATTCATTCATTGTCTACCGCTATATCCGATCTTCCCTCGGGTCAGGCGTCTATGGGCATTAAGGCAGGGGATACACCCTGGATGGAATGCCAACCCATCGCAGGACACATACACACACACATTCACTCACACATTCAAACTACCATGCATGTTTTTGGACTTCGGGAGGAAACCGGAGAACCCGGAGAAAAACCCCTAAGGCACGGGGAGAACATGCAAACTCCACACACACACACACATGGCCGAGACGGGAATCGAACCCGGACCCTGGCGGTATGAGGCGAACTTGCTAACCACTAAGCCACCGTGCCCCTTTATATATATTAATAATTTTGGCTATAAATCCTAAATTTGCGAACTTAATGTTGATTTATTCATTGATAGAGACTTAAAAGCACATTACATTGCTCTAGACGAGGGCATCTGTCAAATACTCTAAATGTAAATGCTCGAGAGTTCAATAGTGGTGGCTTGGCAGCGAATTTGAATCCCCAACCTGCCAATGGTAACTATTGAGTCCCAAACGAATCTAATAGACCTACAATATTTCTTAGATCGTTTTGAAACAAATATAGCAGCATAAACCCTATTTGTAGCCTGTGTTTGTCACCAGACCCAGCGCCAGAACATGACTAACAAGGGAGCAAGCGGCTACCAACGAGGGGGCACACAATCGGCGACAATACCTTGCAAAAAAGAAGGCATAAAAGAGACCAATATATGCAACAATGCTACAGACTATCGGCTCATTTTCCGTGACGTGAACAAGAAAATCATAAACATTATTACCACGACCACAACAACAACAAAACAATGGCAAGTATGATGACAATCTAACAGCCAAGAGTCCCATTTAAGCCACACGTTGCTGATATCAAGGATTTATTGCGCATACACATCGGTATGCTAAAGATGTAAGTGTATGAGACACGAC
The DNA here is from genome assembly GCA_030449085.1 of Kryptopterus vitreolus. NCBI lineage: Eukaryota > Metazoa > Chordata > Actinopteri > Siluriformes > Siluridae > Kryptopterus > Kryptopterus vitreolus. The sequence continues at coordinate 7,628,801 of JACRUU010000002.1, read as the reverse complement.
TCATCAATAAAACAGGTTGATATTCATAAAAAATTAAAAAAAAATACATATCAACAATAGTTTCTCAATTTTATCACGTTAAACTTCAATGTTTCATTTATTTTAGTTATACTTGATATATATTACATGTATTAAACTGTGTAGTGGGGATACAACAAGCTTTTTGGGAGGGTCAAGGCAGACAATATGATGCATTAATAAAAAAATTATTGATTGGACATTTCCTGAATAAAATGTGAGTGATGCTGGCCGATGCAAACCACAGTTCCGCCTTACAGCCTGGTCCATTTAATATTTATCGTTGACTTCGAAATTCTTGCTTGTTTCAAAGAGTTTAGACACCAAAAACTCCCATTTTGGGCATTGTTTTGGGAGGGGGAGGGGCCAGTGAAGCACATGACATCATCAAATTATCCAGCGTCCAGAGTCTTTAGATATGTCACATGGCATTGTGTCAGAGTTTCGCCGTTTCGCAGATTTTCGGCCATGCAGCAGTCATATGTTCGCGACCTACTCCATCTCACCTCTGAGTGGATATGTTAAATCTGCATGACGGCCGAACACGGTCCGAACAGCCGAGCGCCAAATTTCCCCATTCATTCTCTATAGGGCCGGAATGTCACGAATTTCCCGAAATTCCGAACAAGTGTGGGATTCAAGAGGTACATGATCGCGATCCACTGCGGACCCGCTACAAGTTTATATGCCATTTGTGCATGTCGGACGCTCACAGGCCGAACTGTGAGGTATGAAATTTCAGCCCCATTCATTTTCTATGTGGAAAAAAATCCCGCTTTTTGGCCCACGGTATGAGGCGTGATTTGTGAGGATCGGACAAAAACTGCGGGACGAGTTACACTCCGAAAATCTGAGCGAAGCTAGAGAGATTATAATAGTGATGCTTTTGCACGCGTCACTGAAAAGTGTGTATTGGACAAAGTGGAATTATTTCCCTATGCTCCTGTAAAGGTTTAAGGGTCTTGCTCAAGAGCTCAACAATGGTACCTGACCAGTGCTGGGACTTGAATCTGTGGCTTTCCTACAAATAACAGAAAGCCTTAACCACTGATCTTCCACTGTTGTAGAATAAAATGATTTTAATATTAAAATAGTATATACATTAAAACCTCGGTACCAAGCAAGTGGGTAGTAAAATTTCTAATCCCATTTCGTTCCCATGAACGAAATAGAATCCCGTAATATAGTTAAATAGTTCCCATATACAAAAAATAGTTCCCATAAACAAAGAGAGAATACTATGGCAGTGTTTGTCTCACAGACAGTGTTATTGTTTACATGATCCTTTTGCACATTCCACCATGCTTTATTGTGTTATTGAGGGTTTTTTTGGTCATTATTTTGGCCTTGGCTAAACCTGAAGATAAGCCAATTGTACAGTGTGTTTGTATGTATATATATATATATATATATATATATATATATATATATATATATATATATATATATATAGGGGCCCAGTGGCTTGGTGGTTTAGCACGTTCGCCTCACACCTCCAGGGTCCGGGTTCGATTCCCGTCTCGGCCATGTGTGTGTGGAGTTTGCATGTTCTCCCCGTGCCTCAGGGGGTTTTTTTCTCCGGGTTCTCCGGTTTCCTCCCCCCGGTCCAAAAACATGCACGGTAGGTTGATTGGCACCTTGGAAAAATTGTCCCTAGTGTATGAATGTGTGTGTGATGTGAGTGAGTGTGTGCCCTGTGATGGGTTGGCATTCCATCCAGGGTGTATCCTGCCTTAATGCCCATAGACGCCTAAGAGATAGGCACAGGCTCCCCGTGACCTGAGAGAAGATCGGATATATAGCGGTAGAAGACGAATGAATGAATGAATATCTTACACAAGCATAACTATTACAACTAATACTAGCACCACTACACATATTTCCTCTATTCACAATACGCCTTTGCAGTGTAGCCATGCTTCTGTAAAATAAGGTGGAATAAATGCATACGTTTTTAAAAAAGAAACGATCCCCGAAACGAATCGGCCATCAGAAAGTCGAGACGCGGAGCGTTTCTGAAGGTAACTTTACCTCTCAGGAAAGACGAATGTGATTTTAGCTTCATAATTTTGATCATAATTCTTTCCGTGAGGATTGTATAAATCATTCTGGCAGGATAGTAACACGGCCACTGCATCAAGTAGGAAAGTGTATATCCAAGCACAATTCTCTCTCTCTCTCTCTCTCTCTCTCTCTCTCTCTCTCTGTCAGATATTTCAGAAATGAAAAGTGTTGTAATTTTTTATTTATTTATTTATTTTGCTCTAACTTATGATGTTCCTGAACGTATAATGCGCTTGCTGACACAAAATACCACTTTGAAGCGAAGTCCCGTGGTGACTTTTCGCAACGATGAAAAAATCTTCTACTCAGGTTTGCAGAAGCTTAAAGATTTATCCCAATGAGTGGCTCTGGATTACAGCCATGAGCGTCGTCCTCGAGACGTCCTCAAGTGCCTACTGAATATTCCGATACGCCGGGAATGTATTTCTTTCGTTATCTGTTTATTTGCTTCCCTCCTGATTTTGTTCTGTTCCAAAAAAAAAACAAACATCAAGAGACTTCGAGTGCGACAAAATTCCCAGATTGTGCTTATTCCAGTGCGTAAGAGCGTAAGAACGGGTTAGTCACAGTGAAACGTAGTCAGCTCGTCCTCATGCACTATATTTATGGACTGCGCGAGATGACAGGAAAGTGCGGCGATATACAGATCCGGGATTGTGCGCGGCGTGATTTGCGCCTCGCCGTATCTCATGACATCCCGATCATAACATTCATCTGGATTATTATAGATACTTATAGTATAAACAGATGATTTATATGTCTACGGATAGACCATCGGAATGTCGAGTTCTCCTTTCTGACTGATCTGATAGGAAGGAATGCTTTTTGTCTTTCTGTGTGTGTGTGTGTGTGTGTGTGTGTGTGTGTGTGTGTGTGTGTTTGTGTGTGTGCGGATGACAAATCACAGGTTTACTGTATGCTAATGTGCTTGTTCAAATGTGTTGTTGTTTCTATAGTAACAACTTGCACAGGGACTAGTATGGAAGCTATGGATACAGTGTAGAAACACCTTGTCGTCAGTGCTTTTTTTTGCATGTTTCTTTTGTGTATAGGAAACAAACACACAAGTGAACGAATGGAGGATTTGGTTACACATTTGTGCAAGACAGAGAAGAGAAGAGAAGAAAAGAGAAGAAAAGAGCTGTAGTTAGCAGACCCCCCCCCCCCCCCGCAGACCCCCCCCCCCCCCGCCCCCCCCCCCCCCCCCCCCCCCACCCCCCACACACACACACACACACACACACACACACACACACCCTCCCACAGACAACCGTCATGGTGAAAGTTTAATAAGTTGGGGTTGTTTCGAAGAAAGGGAAGATTGGTGAAAGAAACCAACATGGCAACCATTCCATACTTCAACAGCATGCAATTCCATCATTCACCAAGCGCCAAAGTGTTTGTCCAAGTTACAGTAAGATATATATATATATATATATATATATATATATATATATATATATATATATAGATATATATATATATATATATATATATATATATATATATATATATATATATAGGGGGCACGGTGGCTTAGTGGTTAGCACGTTCGCCTCACACCTCCAGGGTCCGGGTTCGATTCCCGTCCTCGGCCATGTGTGTGTGGAGTTTGCATGTTCTCCCCGTGCCTCAGGGGGGTTTTTTTCTCCGGGTTCTCCGGTTTCCTCCCTCCCCCGGTCCAAAAACATGCACGGTAGGTTGATTGGCACCTTGGAAAATTGTCCCTAGTGTATCAATATGTGTGTGTGTGTGTGGTGTGTGTGTGTGGTGTGTGTGTGTCTTGCGATGGGTTGGCATTCCCATAACAGGGTGTATCCTGCTTTAATGCCCATAGACGCCTGAGACTCCTCGTGACCCGAGGGAAAGATCGGATATAGTGGTAGAAGATGAATGAATATATATATATATATATATATATAATATATATATATATATATATATATATATATATATATATATATATTTTTTTTTTTTTTTTTTTTTTTTATTATTTTGGGGAGGTGGTGGTAGCTCCAATTTTTGCCTCTTCATACACCATCAAAGAAAACAGATTTTCATCTGTAAGCTCCAGAGACCAGGTTTTGGTTTTCCTCAGCAGGATATTTGCCCTGTCTATTAGTCCGCTGCTTCACCGGAGCGCAAGTTTGAACCTGACATTACTGTTACAGCAACATGACATACCTTTTCGGACCTGCTGAGATCTTTGATATTATTCTTTTTTTTTTTTTATCCAACATCATTTTCTCTCAGAGAGATTCTGCTTCTATAACAATTGGAGAAAAAGCAGGTGGGGGAAAAAAAAACGAGGAGAAAAACTTCTTCTCCGGACGTGGTGCGATTAATTTGGCCAGGCCTGAGCCCCTGTTAGCAGATCCGACTCCACACAGTGACAGGCTCCCATGCTCCTTTTCCCTGCAGGATGAAAGATGCAGGTCCTGAATCGGGACAGGCCGGGACGGCTTAACCTGAAGGATTTAAGCACTTCTTTATCGCCGCTCTTTGTTCCTTTATCTCTCTGCTTTGTCTTTTCATTTAAAGGCATGTTTCTTTTTTCCTCTCTTAAACCCCCTACAGGAACGTTAGACACGGTGTGACACATTCCCATGCCCCTTTTGTTTTGAAACTGCACAGGCATTTGAACTTCTTTATATCATTACCTTCTTGAACAAAAGCCCACAAATGCTTCTGGAATGATGTGTTTCATTTATTATAATTATAGACGATAAAACTGGCGCATTATAAGTAGCTGTTGATTACTGTATATTAGAATAGAATAGAATAAAATAGAATAGAATAGAATAGAATAGAATTATAAACAATAAAAACAAAATTATAGACAATAAAACTGATGCATTATAAGTAGCTGCTGGTACTGTATATTAGAATAGAATAGAATAAAATAGAATTATAAACAATAAAAATTTAATTATAGGCAATAAAACTTGTACATTATAAGTAGATATTGATACTGTTTATTAGAATAGAATAGAATTATAAATAATAAAAACTAAATTATAGCCAATAAAACT
>JACRUU010000002.1:7606187-7618687 GCA_030449085.1 Kryptopterus vitreolus | reverse complement strand
TAAAGAGCCTGTTGTATCAGTCATATACAATTACACTAAATGGACATAAGCACTGTAAATGTGATTAAAAAATAAAAACACAAAAAAATTAAATGTTGATCAATGAGATACAAAGAAGTGCTCCGATCTGCCCATCACGTGTTTAAAGACCTATCAAAATGGAAATTATACTAGTTTATGGATGTTCTTCGTCCCTAAATGCAACTTTTAACAGTTCATTCATTCATTCATCTTCTACCGCTTTATCCGATCTTCCCTCGGGTCACGGGGAGTCTGTGCCTATCTCAGGCGTCTTCGGGCATTAAGGCAGGATGCACCCTGGATGGAATGCCAACCCATCGCAGGGAACACCCACACACACTAGGGACAATTTTCCAAGGTGCCAATCAACCTACCGTGCATGTTTTTGAACCGGGGGAGGAAACCGGAGAACCCGGAGAAAAAACCCCTGAGGCACAAGGAGAACCCCGAACTCTGGAGGTGTAAGGCGACCGTGCTAATCATTAAGCCACCGTGCCCCCCATGGGTAAATGTAGAGAAAATACAGATTTCTTGTTATACCTAAATGATCAACTCTTCCCCAGATAGCAACAGAATGCGGGTCTGGGTTACTTTTGCCACTTTTGGCTCCATTCTCGCTTAGTGTCTATCACATTCCTATGCGAAAAAGCATCAGGCTCGAACTCTGGGTGGAGTCCGGCAAACCGACACAAATAAACAGCAGACCGTATCTATGCGGCTGAGCCATGGCTTTACTTGAGGTCTGCCACAAAAGGAGAAAAAAAAACAATCGGCTGAGATTTGGACGGGCTTGGGTAAGCCGAAGTGTAAGCAAATGATCTTTACAGTAAAACAGCCTGATGGTGTCCATATTTATTTAGTGAAAATAATAATAATAATAATAATAATAATAATTATAGGGCACGGTGGCTTAGTGGTTAGCACGTTCGCCTCACACCAACAGGGTCCTGGTTCGATTCCCGTCTCGGCCATGTGTGTGTGGAGTTTGCATGTTCTCCCCGTGCCTCAGCGGGTTTTTTCTCCGTGCTTCTCCGGTTTCCTCCTCCCGGTCCAGAAAACATGCACGGTAGGTTGATTGGCACCTTGGAAAATTGTCCCTAGTGTATGAATGTGTGTGTGAATGTGAGTGTGTGAGTGTACCCTGCGATGGGTTGGCATTCCATCCAGGGTGTATCCTGCCTTAATGCCCATAGACGCCTGAGATAGGCACAGACTCCCCGTGACCCGAGGGAAGATCGGATGAATGAATGAATAATAATAATACTACTACTACTAATAATAATAATAATTTCATAATTAATTAATGAATATTTATTCATATAGCAGTCATTGTGGCGATTTAAAAACTAGGAATGTAGTTAATTAACGAGGGACTGTAATAAATGTTGCAAATGTTGCAATGAATGAATCTGACTCCATCACACTGTCACACTGAATACTTTCGTATAACTCCTTATAACAGCCAGGCAGCTGATAGTATAGACATGCAGAATGCTCTAGAGGGTTATATTTATATATCTTTGTTTTGTGACATTCTGTATCTGAAACACATTAGCCTACATTTTGGACAGCACTGATATTTCAGTGAGAAATTAATAAATCCAGTCCCTGGGCTATTTTCTTTTTTTATTTTTTTTTTTTATTAGCACAACACTGACCTGTTTCAACAGCATCTTCTGTGCAACGCAATGTAGAATACGGTTTTTAATGATCAACCTTTTGGAAAGCAGGTGACCCTTTATTAAAAAATACTCCAGCATATTTTCAAGAGCTGGCCAAAGCCTAGAAACATAGATTTAATGATTTAGTATCTGGGGGTGGGGTGTGGGGGGGGTCATGGTGGCTTAGTTCATTTGCTTGACCCCTTAGAGGAGGAAGAATCTTCCTAACTATTACTAATTGAAGGTAGTCTCGAAGTTGTTCAGAGTTGTGCCAGATAGGTTATAGTTGACCACATGCCAAATTGGGGGCGGAAGGGGGGAATAGAGGTCGTGGCCGTGTGTATATAGCGCATTATATATTATATGTATATAGCTATTAATTTTTCCTAACTGACCATAATACGACCATAATCGTCTTATTCCCTTTTAAAGTTCTGCTGTAAATGTGTTCCCTGATTTGTCCCACAAGCTTCCTATAATAGACTCTCGCTTCCCTAAAGGAAAAGTGGCAAAACAAATTGATGGATTCAATAGCAATAACTTCCAATTATCACACCCAGGTGAGAGAAAGATGTGATGGTGACGGTCTGGAGATGAGGAATATGGAGTTTATGAAGCGGTAGACGTATGATGTATGATGAGGAAATGAGTGCCAGCAAGGAGGAAAGGAATTAAGGAAGGAGGACGTTTATGGATGTGGTGAGGGAAGAAATGCAGGTGTTTGATAGAGGCAGATGTAATGGACAGAGAGGTATGGAGAACGATTCACTGTGGAGACACCTAATGGGAGGAGCCAAGAATTTTTAATTTTAGCAAAGCAAAAGAAACATTGCATTTATGCCAGACATTTTACAAATAACTATATATATATATATATATATATATATATATATATATATATATATATATATATATATATATATATATATATATATATATATGATATATATTATATAGTATATATAGTAATATAGTAACTACATATATTTTACACACACACCTAAACGTATCACCAGATTTATATGGAAAAAGCAACCGGAACACAATTCTTAAAGGAGCCACGTCCCATATTTTACAATTAAAACAACCACTAAACAAAGTAACATTGAAATGAACAAGAAATTCATATTAAAATAATAATTTCCAGAGTAAAATAAATATTAAATAATCAATAATTTTATTAAAGGGAGAGATTTTGAGTGAGAATTGTATATAATTATAACATCTGTTACAGTTATATTATTAGGAACATGCGATTGATGTGCGATTAATTACAAGTTAATTCATGGAAATCATTTGTGATTAATCGCAATTAAATCTATCTATCTATCGATCTGTCTCGTATCTGTCTATCTCTCTCTCTCTCTCTCTCTCTCTCTCTCTCTCTCTATCTCTCTATATATATATATATATATATATATATATATATATATATATATATATATATATATATATATATATATATATAAAAATTGTATATATGGTTATATTTTTTCCATTTCTTTTTTATTTAATACACAATATGCATATAATACACATTTTTATGTATATGTTCTTCCAATATTTTTCATTTCTGGTGTAATTTTCATTACACTCATTGTAGTATACCTGTGTCTCGTAAATGCCTTTGTAAACATGAAGTATAAGATGATTGCACAATCCAAACGCTGCTTATATGAACTTACACCAAAGCGAACAAGCAAACACAGATTACAGAAATACAGAATTTAATTAGGCAATAGATCAGTTTAACTTTAAAGATGCTTTAATTGTACCAGGTTCTACAAAGCAGCATAAACTTAGCTTTAAATTTACTGTACAAATTACAATCTGATTTTTTTTTTTTTATTCTTCAGGCATATGCCTAGAAACAGTCCTTAATGTGTCATAAATGATATATTTATAGCTGTTATGTTTACAGCGGACGCTCTTGGCTATAAACGTGCGGTATAAAGAGCTTTCTGTTGTGCATGTATTTCTTTATTACAGTGTACAGGCAGATCAGTGCTGTCATCATTGGTAGATATCATAAGAGATTTCTCCATTTGTGTCAAGCTTCTCGTCTTTACTACGCACAAAGCACACGAATGAGATAATTGATATAAAAAGAACATCGCTTTATTAGTTCAACGTCTGTTTATTATAAAATGGAGTGATGTGTCTCATTACGAACACAGCATTAAATATCCTCGAAGGTACAATTGTACAATATGAAACATATATATATATATATATATATATATATATATATATATATATATATATATATATATATATATAGTAATGGCTCTTTGAGGACTGTGAGGAAAGATGTTTATGTTTACAGATTTTCCGTCAGCAGAAAGAAAGTGTACATAGACAAATGATCATTCAGTGATGTCACTATGGCCAATTCACTTATTGATGTCATTCAGTGATTTCACTCAGTGATTTCATTCAGGGATGTCACTATGGCCAGTTCATTCAGTGATGTCATTCACTCAGTGATTTCACTCAGTGATTTCATTCAGTAATGTCATTCAGTGATTTCATTCAGTGATGTCACTATGGCCAATAAGCATGGTATGTCCATTTTGGTCCACATTTCGTCCACTTCCGATTCCCTCCACTCTTCTAGCAAGGTGTTAGATTAAATTGTGGCACGTGCTTGTGGACATTTGTGCTTCATCAGCAACAGGTTTGTTAGGAAAGTCAGGTTTTGATGTTGGTGAATGTGAAGAGGCCTGTCAGTGTCGCCTCACACCGCCAGGGCTGGGGTTCGATTCCCATCTCGGCCATGTGTGTGTGGAGTTTGCATGTTCTCCCCGTGTCTCAGGGGGTTTTTGTCCGGGTTCTCTGGTTTCCCCCCGGTCCAAAAACATGCACGGTAGGTTGATTGGCACCTTGGAAAATTGTCCCTAGTGTATGAATGACTGTGTGTGAGTATGTGTGTGTGTGTGTGTGCCCTGCGATGGGTTGGCATTCCGTCCAGGGTGTATCCTGCCTTAATGCTTATACACGCCTGAAATAGGTACAGGCTCCCCATGACCCGAGGGAAGATCGGATAAAGTGGTAGAAGATGAATGAATAAATGAATGAATGTGCCTTCATAGAGGTCCCTCATATGGTAGGTGTCCAAATGCTTTCGTCCATATAGTGTATATCTAAAGGTCCCAACAACGAGCCATTGAAAAAAAATCTTCGTTTTATTTGTTTTAGTTATCGTGCTTTACTTTTTGGTGTACAATACAGAAAATGTACAGAATGGGACTGAATAGAAGAGAAAAGGAAAAACAGCCAGGAACAGCACTATCCCTTATGTTCACAACATGAAAGTAAACATTCTGGTTATAGTATTGTTTCCATAGGAACATCTCTGCTTTATGAAAGAAATCTTCTGGGTTTTTTTTCCAGAAAATAACATACTTATGCATGAATGAATGAATTTATACATGATCTGATAAAACTTAAATATTGCCTGCGGGAGCGGGACAAAATAACATATGTTTGTGGGAGCGGGACAGAACCGTTTCATTGTTTGTTCCTCGTATATTCTTTTAGTTTTCCCTGTCACTCTCTCATACAAAGTAACATTGAAATGAACAAGAAATGAATGTTAAAAATTAATAATTTCCAAAAGTGAAATATATATTAAATAATCAATAATTTTATTACAGGGAGAAACAGCAAGACAAAGGAATCAGAATCAGTATTTTGGCATTTATCCTGCAGAAAAATTGTTATAGCTATTATGGTTCTAATTGTTATAGTTAATATGGTTATAGATGCTGATAGTAAAACTAAAATGAGAAAAGTGAAAACAATGTAAAATACATTTATGTAAAAAAAAAATAATATATATATATATATATATATATATATATATATATAAAAAATTAAAAATACACACATCTTATATATATATATATATATATATATATATATATATATATATATATATATATATATATATATATATATATATATATATATATATATAGGGGCACGGTGGCTTAGTGGTTAGCACGTTCGCCTCACACCGCCAGGATCCGGGTTCGATTCCCGTCTCGGCCATGTGTGTGTGGAGTTTGCATGTTCTCCCCGTGCCTCAGGGGGTTTTTCTCCGGGTTCTCCGGTTTCCTCCCCGGTCCAAAAAAAAAAACATGCACGGTAGGTTGATTGGCACCTTGGAAAATTGTGTCCCTAGTGTATGAATGTGTGTGTGAATGTGAGTGTGTGTGTGTGAGTGCCCTGCGATGGGTTGGCATTCCATCCAGGGTGTATCCTGCCTTAATGCCCATAGACGCCTGAGATAGGCACAGGCTCCCCGTGACCCGAGGGAAGATCGGATAAAGCGGTAGAAGATGAATGAATGAACTGAATGAATATATATATATATATATATATATATATATATATATATATAATATATATATATATATATATATATATACATGTAGATATATATCTGCAATAAAACAAACGGCCAAAAAAAGAAAAAATCCAAACTTTAATGATACAGTTATACAAGATTGCACATGTGGTAATCATTTTACTGAAATTATTGTGCCACTTTTTTTTTAAGCGAGGAATGAATCTTTAATCCAGCTATAACATTAGTGAAAGCAGAAATGAATTGCCATAAATGTAACTATAAACGTTCAAGTCTAGACTGAAAATGTATTTAGTCCTTTTGTCAGTACGGCATTCTCTCTTTACACTCTGATCACACTGTATCGTGTCCATTTAAATGCTTCCCAATCTTTATTTTCCCTCTTCCTTTCATCCCGCTTCTCTCTTCCTCTAACCTTTCTCTTTCCCTGTCAAATAAATATACCCCTGAGGTTCCGGTCTTCCTGTTCGTTTTTTCTCTCCGGATCTGTCTGGTTCTTCTCAATTACAGACCTTTCTGTGCAGCTGGGGACGGCTCCGCATCTAACGCCTAAAGATCCATGGAACTGCTGAGTAATGAATTAAAATGTTAATTAAATACGATTTAATGTTTAATGTTAAACAGTTTACTAACCCAGTAGCCATATCACCCTGTAGCCCAAGACTGGTTGGCCACTGGAGCTAAGCAGAGGTGCGTACCAGTTAATATCTGGATGGATGACCCTCCTGGGAATACAAGGTTGCTGCTAGTAGAGGTGTTAGTGAGGGCCAGCAGGGGGCGCTTAACCTGTGGTCTGTGTGGCTCCAAGCACTCCAGTATAGTGTCCGGGGACACTATACTGTCATAAAATACCATCTTTTGGATGAGACGTTAAACCGAAGCTCTCTGTGGTCATTAAAAATCCCAGGATGTCTTTGGATAAAGAGTCTTGGGTGTAGAAAATATTCATGTGTAATACAGTTATTCCCGCAAAATGATCTTTAAAGATGATTTAAATGTATATATATATATATATATATATATATATATATGTATATATATATATATATATATATATATATATATATATATATATATATATATATATATATATATATATATATATATATATATAAGCTACTAAAAACAAATAAACTCTTATTAATCTACTGCAAGGGACACGGTGGTTTAATGGTTAGCACATTCGCCTCACACCTCCAGGGTCGGGTTTCGATTCCCACCTCCGCCATGTGTGTGTGGAGTTTGCATGTTCTCCCCGTGGGCGTTTTTTTTTTCCTCCCTTGTTCTCCGGTTCCTCCTCCCCCGGTCCAAAAACATGCACGGTAGGTTGATTGGCACCTTGGAAAATTGTCCCTAGTGTGTGAATCTGTGTATCATTGTGAGTGTGAGTGTGTGTGTGCCCTGCAATGGGTTGCATTCCATCCAGGGTGTATCCTGCCTTAATGCCCATAGACACCTGAGATAGGCACAGACTCCCCGTGACCCGAGGGTGTATCGGATAAAGCGGTAGAAGATGAATGAATGAATGAATGAATGAATCTATTGCAAAAAGCAACAATGCAAACCAAAATGAAAATAAACGATATACAAACACAAGGTCGGGAGAAACTTAAATATTGCCTGCTGGAGAAAAACATAATATATTAAATATATATTAAGACTTAAATATTGCGGGACAAAATAAAATATATGTTTGCTGGAGCGGGACGGAACCTTGCAGGAGCGGGCAGGTCCCTAGTTTGTTCCTCATATATTCTCCGAGAGTTTTTCCCTGCCACTCTCTCATGGAATAAACCATTATAAGGAATACATCTATAGGTGACAGACGTATCCGTTCTTTTAGGTAAATCTCTGGGAGCGTCAAAATACGCTCGACAAAGATGAATAGAATTGAATATATTGCGGTACAATGGGGCACGGTGGTTTAATGGTTAGCACAATCGCCTCACACAGCCAGGGTCGGGGTTTGATTCCCATCTCGGCCATGTGTGTGTGTGGAGTTTGCATGTTCTCCCTGTGCCTCAGGGGGTTTTTCTCCGGGTTCTCCGGTTTCCTCATGCACGGTAGGTTGATTGGCACCTTGGAAAATTGTCCCTAGTGTATGAATGTGTGTGAATGTGTGTGTGTGTGTGTGTGTGTCCTGCGATGGGTTGGCATTCCATCCAGGGTGTATCCTGCCTTAATGCCCATAGACGCCTGATATAGACACAGACTCCCCGTGACCCGAGGGAAGATCAGACATAGCGGTCGAAGATGAATGAATGAATGAATATTGCAGGGACTACAGTATCACTGAAATAGATACACCAAATGTAGTCTACAGACTGTATATTAGAAGTAGGATTCCTGAACTTCCGACTATAAATGACACGCTTGCATCTTCACCCAGCCGTTAAAGCACGCCTCAGCATGTTCCCGTCGGATAAACCCACGGCCCACGGCTTTGTCTGAGGACTGCATTGATCTCCTTATAAATTAGCATTGTTAGGACTGAAATCCCAATGGCACAAGTCATCACATTTATCTTTTTCTTTTTTCTCCTTCATTACTCTGGGGGTGAGGAGTTGTTCACTCCGTATGGGATTAAGGGACTGATTTAATTTCATGTAGTGCAATTAGCCAAGTCATACTCAGCGCCTGCTGGCAATGACGCAGAGGAACGGCTATGAAGCTGACCACTAACTAATGGACTGATATAGTCAATCTATTGTATTTTATAGAAGAAATAAGCTTCAGGAGAGAAAAGAAAATAATAAAGAAAATGTAATAAACATGCTTAATAATTGTCTCCGAAATAGCTAGTGATATATAACTGGAGGACTAGTTTTACGGAAAGAAATAGTACGAATCCGTGGCCGCTCTGCGCTCCGTCGTCTTCTCCTGCAGTGCCTTCTTCTGCTTTTCTCCTTCACCTCGTCCTTGTCGCCCATTTGTCATCAGGTTATAACCACTGCAGTTAATAATGTTTAACCGTGGAAGTCGAGGCTGCTTGCGCCGGGAGAGTCTACGAGCGCGCACACAGACACACACACACACGCGCACACACACACACACACACACACACACACACACCGTGTCTAACAGATGGCTCCTCAGTAAAGTGGAAATTGTCTTCGCTTTTGGTAAAGGCACACATGGTGCGGTTGTAAAAGACCAGCACATTTCATGAAAAAGGCTCAGTGGCGTATATCGTATACCCAACTGCATTCCCTCAACTGCACTGTTCACTTTATATTATCATAAACACGATCGAAATATAAATATATACATGATTATATATATATTTATATATATATATGATATATATATATATCTATATATATATATATATATATATATATGGGGTATATATGTGTGTGTGTGGTCATATGGTCAAAATGTATGGTCATGTTTGTTTGTGTATATATATATATATTATATATATATATATTATATATATATATATTATATATATATATATATATATATATATATATATATATATATATAAAGTTTATCTGAAGGACAGTTTATAGCAGTTTATTAAAAAATACACAAAAGAGCTTTGAAGACATAGTAAATAGTTATTTTATCTTCTCCAGTCATTCTTCAGTGCATCCATCCATTCCTACATCCAACCCTCCATCTGTCAGTCTCTCCGTCCATTCATCCAACCGTCTGAACTAACCGTTAATTACATCATACCTACATCTATCCATCTATCACCCTTCCCTTTATGCTTTCATCCATTCATCCATCTATCCATCCATTCATCCATCCATCTATTTACTGTCCTTCTGTGTGTGTATCCATATATCAATCCATGCATCCATGCATTTATTAATTTGTTTATTGATGTATTGCATTCAATCAATCATCCGTCAATTCGACCATTTATTTAATGCATTTATCTATCTATTCACTATTTTATGTATTCTATCTGTCCATCAATTTATCAGTTTATCCATCCATACATCCATTCAGCCATCCATCTATTTACCATACTTCTGTATGTCTATCCATCCATCCATTCATCCGTTTATCAATTTATGTATAGATATATTTCATTCAACCAATCATTCATCAATTCAACGATTTATTTAAAGTATTCATCTATCCGTCTATCCATTCATACATTTATGCATTCATCCATCTATCTGTCCATTGGTTTATCAGTTTATGCCTCCATCCATTGATTTACCATCTTTCTGTTCATCCATCTGTTAATACATCCAGCATCCACCTTTCTGTCCATCCCTTTATTCATCTGTTTACTCCTTTATCATAGATTCATTCATCCGTGTACTGTATGCCTCCATCCATCCATCCATCTCTCTATTCATCCATCTATTTATTAATGTATCTATTCATCGAATTAATGTATCATAATTCTATCGAATTAACCATCCATCCATCCATCCATCCATCCAAGCAATTATTATTATCTTCCCATTCGTCTATTTATCTATTTGTTCAAATCAGTCATCCACCCATTTATTTATTTACGAATTTCTCCATCCATCTATCTACCCATCCAACCGCCCCGGATCAGTGGCTCCGGCAGTTGCCATTATTAATCCCTTGAGCAAGTCGAATATCATTTTCTACTCAATGAAGCTGCATCTGACTGACCCTGTGATCTGACCCCCGGCTTCATCGTCCCAGATATTCCCTCTTTCTTTCATACAATCAACCATCTGATAATCAGTTTATCCACGCATGGGTTTCCTCCCCCCATCTATCAATTCCTCTGACCTGAAATGAAAAGGCAAGTGGAAAAGGTTGTTTGTTTCGGTTTGTGCTTACACTAAAATAAATAAATAAATAAATAATAGTAGTAGTAGGGGTACGGTGGTATAGTGGTTAGCACGTTCGCCTCACATCTCCAGGGTCCGGGTTCGATTCCCGTCTCGGTCATGTGTGTGTGGAGTTTTCATGTTCTCCCCGTGCCTCAGGGGGTTTTTCTCCGGGTTCTCCGGTTTCCTCCCGGTCCAAAAAACATGCACGGTAGGTTGATTGGCACCTTGGAAAAATTGTCCCTAGTGTATGAATGTGTGTGTGTGTGTGTGTGTCCTGCGATGGGTTGGCATTCCATCCAGGGTCTTTCCTGCCTTACATTTACATTTACAGCATTTGGCAGACGCCCTTATCCAGAGCGCCTTACAACTGAGCAATTGAGGGTTAAGGGCCTTACTCAAGGGCCCACTAGTGGCAGCTTGGTGGTGGTGGGGTTTGAACCCGTGATCTTTGGGTCCAGAGTCCAACACCTTAACCACTGGGCTACCACCTCCCTACAATGCCCATAGACGCCTGAGATAGGCACAGCCCCCCCCCCCCCCCCCCCACCCCCCCCCCCCCCCGTGACCCGAGGGAAGATCGGATAAAGCGGTAGAAGATGAATGAATGAATGAATAAATAGTAGTATATAAATAGTAAATAAATAATAGTGGTACGATTATTAATTATATTCATGATTATAAACGTGCTATTATTGATAAACTTGATCCCCTCGTCTTCCTTCTAGTGCACTGCAATACTATTTTAAATTACACATTTTTACAGACGCAAACACATTCTGATGCTCAACATGAGATCCCTCTGTGATCAAAGCAGGCACCGTCACACACACGAAGCGTTCCGGAACCTTCTACACCTTCGGAAAAGACTCCTGCCTCACCTGCCTCGACAGATAGAAGTTCCTCACCTGCCTGTAACACCACCAGGAGAGACCAAGCCCCGTATCCACAAACCTTGTAAACTCAGTGTCATCGCGTTGATGCGCCACCTCTCTTGTAAATACTAGTGGAAACGTACGCCCGCTCTTTTTTTTTTTTATTATTTATTTCCTTTTCTCCACAATTTCTCCTTTCCTTTCACCTTTCCTGCCTCTGCACGATAAGCTACACCAGGGATCACCAACCTTTTTGTAACTGAGAGCTACTACATGGACACCGAGTCATATAAAGGGCTACCAGTTTGAAATACTCCTCTGAAATAACAAATTTACCTTTAGTTATATTATTATTATTATTATTATTATTATTATTAATGATACTCATTTATCTATGTAAATACACTTGACAGTGACTATCAACAACGAATTAACTACATTTTACATTATAGACGCATCTCACTGATGAGTTGTGCATTTTTATAGCAAGCCTGAGAGCTACTCATGTGCTCCTTGGGGGCTACCTGGTGCCCACGGGCACCACGTTGGTGACCAGGAGCTACACAGACGGTGAAGACACAATAGTGCCATTGTTGCAGGCCAGCCAGCTGATAATGCTATATGACACTAAGGGCACTAATGTCCATGCCTATTCAGGGCTAGTTTAAAGTGAACTAAAGAGCCGAAAGCCGGACAAAGACTTTATAATATTGAACATCGCTGTGACTCGATCAATTGTTGTTTTCTGTTTATGGTTATATACTAATGTGACGCCTGCATTCTAATCATAACACAA
>JACRUU010000002.1:7573687-7601187 GCA_030449085.1 Kryptopterus vitreolus | reverse complement strand
ATCGTATAGTCACTGTGGCACAGACTTTATGCCATATAGTGTATACACCAGGAGTGTGAAACGTATTGTCACCGTGGACCACATCAGCATTATGGTTGCCCTCGAAAGGCCAGGTGTAACTATAAGACAGTATATAGTGTGGTGGCTTAGTGGTTAGCATGTTCGCCTCACACCGCCAGGGTCGGGGTTCAGTTCCCGTCTCGGCCATGTGTGTGTGGAGTTTTGCATGTTCTCCCCGTGCCTCAGGGGGTTTTTCTATGGGTTCTCCGGTTTCCTCCCCGGTCCAAAAACATGCACGGTAGGTTGATTGGCACCTTGGAAAATTGTCCCTAGTGTATGAATGTGTGTGTGTGTGTGTGTATCCTGCGATGGGTTGGCATTCCATCCAGGGTGTATCCTGCCTTAATGCCCATAGACGCCTGAGATAGACACAGACTCCCCGTGACCCGAGGGAAGATCGGATAAAGCGGTAGAAGATGAATGAATGAATGGGGTAGCCCAGTGGTTAAGGTGTTCAGTTATAACCTGTAGAGTTCATAGCTCGAGAGCATTGTCTTAGCGTTGGCTCTAACACTGTCTTTGTTTGGGAAGTGGGAGCTCAGTGGTTTTTAAGGTGGACCGGAAGATCGCAGGTTCAAATCCCACCACCACCAAACTGCCACTAGTGGGCCCTTGAGCAAGGCCCTTAACACTCAATTACTCAGTTGTCAGTCGCTCTGGATAAGGGCGTCTGCCAAAATGCTATAAATGTAAATGTAATTAATGTCCAGTGTCTGAATATTAACATTTACAGTATGTGGCAGACGCGTTTATCCAGAGCGACTTACAACCATGCAATTGAGGGTTAAGGGCCTTGCTCAAGGGCCCCCTTTAGTGGCAGCTTGGTGGTGGTGGGATTTGAACCTGCGATCTTCCGGTCCACCTTAACCACTGAGCTCCCACTTCCCAAACAAAGACAGTGTTAGAGCCAACGCTAAGACAATGCTCTCGCTATGAACTCTACAGGTTATAACTGATCTCTCGTAACTCGAAAAATATCGCTCGTAAGCCGAAACAAATGCATTTTTTTACGAATCCCGACCTGTAGACTGAATTATTCGTATACCGCTGCACTCGTAAACCGAGCATCCACTGTATTTTTAACTATATTTATTTATTTAGCATAAATAAACCTTGGCCTATTTAATATAATGTGGAATGTTCAGATCTAATCATCAGCTTTAAGTGTGCACCTTTAGATTTGCTGTCGCAGAAGGAGAACGTGTTTTTTTTCTTCGTGTGTGTGTGTGTGTGTGGTGTGTGTGTGTGTGTGTGTGTGTGTGTGTGTGTGTGTGTGTGTGTGGATTTAAGGCGAATCTCCGAGTCGGCCTCCTGTAAGCAACGACAGCATCGACACGAGGAAATATAAGTGATTTGTTCAAAAAGCAGGAACTGCCACATCTCGCACATCTCTGTACTCACCTGGGCCTGAGCCTCGTCTGTCCTCGTACCGATCCCACAACCCAAAGTGATAAAACCTCACAGGAGCAGACAGACGTGGCTTAGAGATTGGGCTTTCGCTCCTGACTGTGTGAAGGTGGGAGTTAATGTATTTGTAGAGTGTGTGTGTGTGTGTGTGTGTGTGTGTCTGTGTGTGTATGTGTGTGTGTGTGTGTGCACTCTGTATGAATGTAAGTTTGGTTATAGAAGAAAGGCTAGATTAGGGACCAGTGTGTGTGTGTGTGTGTGTGTGTGTGTGTGTGTGTGTGTGTGTGTGTGTGTGTGTGTGTGTGTGTGTGTGTGTGTGTGTGTGAAATGAGTGAAATGTCTGTAGAGGGGAGATGAAGGCAGATCTGAAGGTCTCTTGCAAGCCCCATGAGAGGAGGCTGAGCAGGAGATAAGGTGCATCAGCTTAATCCTTTGCAGAAAGCATAAAAAAGTCAATATCTGCACACACACACACACACACACACACACACACACACACATACACACACACACACACACACACACACACACACACACACACACACATTTCCCCTCCTCATAGTTAAGGGATTCTACACCTAACAGAAGTAAACCAACATCTCAACTAAAAAAGTTCAACCTCTTGGGCAATACTTTAGTTTTTTTTGGAATAGTTATGGACGTTTATGTATGTGTTTAGAGGCACGGTGGTTTAGTGGTTAGCACGTTCGCCTCACACCGCCAGGGTCCGGGTTCGATTCCCGTCTTGGTCACGGTCATGTGTGTGTGTGGAGTTTGCATGTTCTCCCAATGTGCCTCAGGGGGTTTTTTTCTCCGGGTTCTCCGGTTTCCTCCCCGGTCCAAAAACATGCACGGTAGGTTGATTGTCACCTTGGAAAATTGTCCCTAGTGTATGAATGTGTGTGTGTGTGTGTGTGTGTGTGTGTGTGTGTGCCCTGCAATGGGTAGGCATTCCATCCAGGGTGTATCCTGCCTTAATGCCCATAGACGCCTGAGATAGGCACAGACTCCCCGTGACCCGAGGGAAGATCGGATAAAGCGGTAAAGATGTAGATAGAAGATTTGGGTAGAGATAGAAGATAAAATAATAAGACATAAAAAATAAGACATAAATGACATGCGACAGCGGCAAGAAGTCAAACCTCAATCGGTGACACAAATGGAGGGGGGTGGGGTGGGGGGGGTCAGTTCTCCTCTGATCACCAAACTAGTGAACTGTATTCATGAAGGTGGTCTATCGGTGCTGATACATATACATTAATATGGATTAATAAACTATAATAACCTATAATATGGATTGTTTCCATTTTAATCAGGTAGGACACCACTAATGGTTTAGTTGGGAAAAGTTATTAAAACTTTGAGGGCTATGTCCCGATTTTGCAAATGTCTTCAGAGTCTCCTCTTGGACCTGTCCTTAAAACAAGTGGTACAGCTATTTGAAGAAAAATAAGCTCCGGCCCTAACATTTATCAGTATGGGATTGCTCTACTACTGCCAAATGATATATATATATATATATATATATATTACTAAATTACTTATCTCGTATATATATATATATATATATATATATATATATACCATTCAGGTGCCTATCTCAGGCGTCTAAACAGGATACACCCTGGAATGCCAACCCATCGGAGAAACATTTTCCAAGGGACATGCCAAAACCTAACACCCCTGAGCCACGGAAACCGGAGAACGGAGAAGAAAAAACATGACGAAGAACATGCAAACTCCACACACACATGGCCGAGACGGGAATCGAATGTGAGGCGAACGTGCTAACCACTAAACCACCGTGCCCACCTCCTTAATTTTATGTGACAGAAATAACCGAACCAGTTCCAGCATGACAATGCCCCTGTGCACAAAAAAAATATAGTGTACAAGCTTCATAAACACACACACACACACACACACACACACACAAACACACACTCCTCCTTCTAATTCTAATAGCAAATAAGGACTAATTTTGGATTTTATACATATGCATAAACCGCATTCCACTTGTGTGTGTGTGTGTGTGTCCATAAACTTTCGTCTAGCTTGGTACTCGTGAAGGTTGCACGTCGCTGGTTTCAAACGTTACCTATCAGGCGTCATTTCTCTTCTTTCCGTATTAATTACGTGTCATTTCGTGCTAATGGGTTCCAGCCGAGTGACTCTCAAAGAATCTGCGAATGGATGCCTTTTACCTGTGGGATGCTGAGCAGTGAGTGAAATTGTATTACAGTTTATTGCATTATGTTTAGAATGCCGTGTGTAGAAAGAAAGAGAGAGAGAGAGAGAGAGAGAGAGAGAGCATCTTTGTTCCTCCAGCCTCTTCACACACACACATACAGAATGAGTTTCATTCCTCCAGGGTGCTGTGTTAAATAAATGGTCCTCCAGGCCCACTCGGAAGAAAGCGAAATGATCATATCATTAAACATAATAGATCTGTCAGGAAAAACAAGGCCGCGTTCGCCGGCGCTGCGATCAAGTCGCGAGCGAGAGCGAATGATGCATCGCGTTAGCGCTCGCGCCGTAGCGAAAGTGTCTAGCTCAAAGGTTATGATGTCTTTTATAATTCATAAGGCACCGTGTTGATATAAAGTGTTTCAGATGTGTTTCAGGCTTCTTGTTGTTTTTTTTTTTTTTTGTTTTTTTCCGTAATAAAATCTTAATACAAAGCACTAGTCATCCGGGCGTAGCGTTAAACACGTCGCTATGATTTCTTTCTCTCTTTTTTTTTTATTTTAAAGGAGTCGGCGAGCGTACAACGGGGAGTAGTAATGACAGGCGAGACAGCCAAGACAAAGCGCGAGGAAAGGCAGAACAGAGCTCTGAGAGCTCCAGAATAAGAAGGAAATGATGAAGGGCTACCCTACGGCGTCCGAGTAAATGTAGTTCTGCGTAGCCGGCGAAAGCGACGGAACAACAACTGTCGGATGATAAAGGACGGAACCTGAAAAGGTGCGGCGGAATGATTTCTCGCCGCGGAAAAAGCCCCGGGTAGGGGTTTCGTTCTTACGCGGTGAGTGCACTCGGGGAAAGCTCGTCTTTGCACAACGTCATACGCATAAATCAGAAATGTCCTCCGAAGCGACGCGGAGCCTGTAATGGCGCGCTCTTAACGCCGACCAGCCAATCCCGCGGCATCCTCAGCGCATTGAAGTCGGCGGCAGTTACAACACCGGGATACAATATCAATCATCGCGTTGTCCTACGAGCGAGAGAGGAAAAATAAATAATAATCATTTAATGCATGTTCTGGCGACGGGGAAAAGCTCTCGTCCAACAGGTTCCTTACAGAGATCCGGGTCTTAATGGAGCAACAAAAACCAGCAGGGTTTTCGACAAATGTGTGTAGATGTAATTACACGGGACCAGGTTCGAGAAAGGCGCAGTCTTTCTGCTCAAGCATTACAGGAAAGTGCTTTTGTGTAATGCTGCCATTTCTTATGAGCTATAGCAACAACAACAACAACAACAACAAAAAAATGCATGCATTTAGCGGATCCCCAACCGCCATGGACCGGTTTAATATCAGGCGATATTTTCCCGGAGCATCAATACAACAAAATAAAACGATACGAGCAGCATTAAAAGCGGTTTTTTAATTCAGGATACAAGTGGTGACGCAGGTTCGAAAGCGTCATTGCAATCTTTCTCACTGGCTCGTTTACACGGCGCAACGTAACTTTCCAAAGACGTTTGTTTCTTTGTTTTTATGTTGTTATCTCGAAGGGTTTATTCATTCATTCGTTCATCTTCTACCGCTTTATCCGATCTTCACTCGGGTCACGGTTATGGGGAGTCTGTGCCTATCTCAGGCGTCTATGGGCATTAAGGCAGGATACACCCTGGATGGAATGCCAACCCATCGCAGGACACACACACACTCACATTCACACACATTCATACACTAGAGACAATTTTCCAAGGTGCCAATCAACCTACCGTGCATGTTTTTGGACCGGGAGGAAACCGGAGAACCCGGAGAAAAACCCCCTGAGGCACAGAGAGAACATGCAAACTCCACACACACATGGCCGAGACGGGAATCGAACCCGGACCCTTTGCGTCTGCTTTATTATGTGACATGTTTGTAGCTCAGTGGTTAAGGCTCGGCAAAGGGTTCAAGCCCTCAGATCACCAAACTGGTCCCTTTGTGCTCCAGGGATGCTGTTTCATGACTGCCCTTGCGCTCTGACCCCACCTTCCAAACATCACTGTGGTATACCAATAAACAGTTTCACTCTATAAAGCACTTTGCTTTTCTTCTTTTATTCATTTGTGCGGCGGAAAAAAAACAGCACTCCAAAGTGGATAGATTTTAGAGTCGACTAAAACGCAAAAATGTGACCTGTTTAACCCTTAACAAACATCTCTATCGACCTGCTTCACCCGTTTTCATCTGTCCATTTAAAATACTCGCTGCTTTTCCTTTACATGGACATGAATTTTCATGAATGGAAACCTATTAAATGCTTGACAGAAATTAGGTGGGCTGAAGGGTTTCATATTTTCAGTATTGCACAGTATACAGTGTATTTCACATGTTTCAGCGTATGTTAGCAATGTAATCTATCCAGATTACTGTATATGTAGCCTTAAAACACATGGATGGTGAGACAGCTAATAACAAGTGTTAAGTTGTATACACTTTAGGAAATAAAGGTACCATGTGGCGCGGATCTGCCAGGTTCTATCACCATCCAATCAATGAAACTGACAGAGAAAACATACCATACTCATTTTTTTTTAAATAAAAAAATAAATAGATATATAGATATACAATAGGGGCACAGTGGTTTAGTGGTTAGCCCATTCACCTCACACCGCCAGGGTCCGGGTTCGATTCCCATCTCGGCCATGTGTGTGTGGAGTTTGCATGTTCTCCCCGTGCCTCAGGGGTTTTTCCTACGGGTTCTCCGGTTTCCTCCCTGGTCCAAAAACATGCACGGTAGGTTGATTGGCACCTTGGAATACCCTGAGACAGGCACGTGCTCCCCCCGTGACCCGAGGGAAGAAGGAATATAGAAGATGATGAATGAATGAATGAATGAATGAATGAATGAATAAACACACATGCCACACCTCCTTCATTATAACTAAAAGATCCACATCCAGATTCTTTACTGGAACTGACCTACACAGAGGCCACGCCTCCTTCACTGGAACTTCTTAGGGACTGTGCTTGTGGGAACTGTGGTGGTACTGGACACACACACACACACACACACACACACACACACACATTCTTTATGGACAAAAAAAAGTTCTGTTTGCACAATCTACTGGTTAGCAATGCGATGCCTACTCCAGTAAAATAAACATATTCCACACTTCCTTCACTTATAGGTTTACAGTGTATTTGTAGTTTATGTCAATTATTTTGTATTTGTATATGTCTTTTGTACACAGAGCTTCCTAGACGCCATATTATTTATTCGGACTGAAAGACATAGTAGCCACTTAAAGGACCAAAACCTTCCTCGAAACGTTTTATTTGTTTGTTTACTGAGTCCGACCTGTTTATTTCGTCTATTGACAGGCCACACCTCTTCGCTCACCACTTAAACGGTGTATTTAGTGCATGCGTAAATATCACTTCCTCACAAGTTTGTTTTCGATGCCAAAACTCGACACAAGTCATCGCGGGACGCGGCAGATTAATCGAAATAATATTTACCCACCAATTTGACGTATAATTCACAAATTACACCATCCTTTCAACAAAATCAGAGCATATTTTTTCCCAACACGCCGCCTCATTTATTCGATTGTTCCATTTTGTCAAAGGCTTTTTCTTCGCTTCTAAAAAGTGTTTTCCGTCAATTTATCCTCTAACGTATAAAACCTTTATTCTCTTTGCTTAAAAAGCGTTTTCACAACGTGATCCCACAGTTGCGAAGTTTTATAGCGTTCTATCATTTGGTTAGGATTAGCAAGTCAGGCCTTTTTTTTTTCATTACGACAGCAGTGGGAGAGTACGGGGGCAGGAAAGAAGCGATGGCGAATCAGCAGGTAATGAATGAGCGTCTACACCTGTGTCAATAAGAGCGTTTCCGTTACCGAACAAAAATACGCCTAATGGAAAATTCGCAGAAACACACATGTATCGCAATGAGGTGGGTTTTTTGAGCCGATGAGAAACTGTAATGGAAACAGGTTTTTTTTTTCCACATTTCCAGGTCACATGATCTACCTCGCCTTGCCTTGGGCGGGATGCTACACGAGGCGCTATTGCACTGCACAGCTCAAAACAAGTGGACACATTCATCCTAAATCCACAGGTCCTCCGTGAAATCGCTCCCAGAACAAGCGCATACGTGGCCGCTCCCATGTATAGCGGGATCGCCTCGTCGTCAATGCTTGTTTAACGCGAAAACGTCTCCGATTACAAATAAAAACGTCTAATGCGTTGGCTGCGATATAAGTAAACCTTCCTATATCGATTTTTTATATGATTAATCGACGAGGGACACGGTGGTTTAGTGGTTAGCACGTTCGCCTCACACCGCCAGGGTCCGGGTTCGATTGCCGTCTCGGCCATGTGTGTGTGGAGTTTGCATGTTCTCCCCGTGCCTCAGGGGTTTTTTTTTCTCCGGGTTCTCCCGGTTTCCCCCCGGTCCAAAAAACATGCCAAACATATGCACGGTAGGTTGATTGGCACCTTGGAAAATTCTCCCTAGTGTATGAATGTGTGTGTGTGTGTGTGTGTGTGTGCTGTGATGGGTTGGCATTCCATCCAGGGTGTATCCTGCCTTAATGCTCATAGACGCCTGAGATAGGCACAGACTCCCCGTGACCCGAGAGATCAGATTTATCGACGAGTTTTAGTTGCATGATATGGTTAATGTTAACACCGTCAGTTTTTTACCGACAGTTAGAAAATATCGCAAAAGTTTTGCGCAAAGATGTAATGGAAACGCATCTAATGAACGCTTATATGTGCTCTATGTCAGGGATCTCCAGCCACCGAACTGTGGATCATGTGGTATCGTCTTGCATACAGAAAGAATAAAATGTCACTAATAAATTATAATTAAATGTTTTTAATATTTCATTCATTTCTATTTTATTGACCTACTGCAGGGTATTTGAAAAAAAATGTGTGTGTATATATACGGTGGTTTAGTGGTTAGCACGTTCGCCTCACACCGCCAGGATCCGGGTTCGATTCCCGTTTCAACCATGTGTGTGTGGAGTGTGCATGTTCTCCCCGTGCCTCAGGGGGGGTTTTTCTCCGGGTTCTCCGGTTTCCTCCCAAACCGGTCCAAAAAACATGCACGGTAGGTTGATTGGTCACCTTGGAAAATTGTCCCTAGTGTGTGAATGTTAGTGTGAATGTGTGAGTGTGAGTGTGAGTGTCCTGCGATGGGTTGGCATTCCATCCAAGGTGTAATCCTGCCTTAATGCCCATAGACGCCTGAGATAGACACAGACAAAACCTCCCCGTGACCCGTGAATGAATATACATATGTATACATTTACATTGATGGCATTTGGCAGACGCCCTTATCCAGAGCAACTTACAACTGAGCAATTGAGGGTTAAGGGCCTTATTTAAGGGCCCACTAATGGCAGCTTGATGGTTGTGGGGTTTGAATGTTTGAATGTTCTGGTCCAGAGGCCAACACCACTAAGCCATATATATACTGTATATATATATATATATATATATATATATTGAATGAGTGAAGACTGGCATAATAAAAAAGAAACTGCTGATATTCCTGTTATAATTTTACATACAATCTGAGCACTTTATATGAGAGACCATATTGACTGTGCACATATTGAATTTTTCTATCCCTTGAAACCAAATATCAACGTTATATTTAGCTACACATGAATTCATGCAATCACCAGTGAGATAACAGTGATGCCTGGTACAAGCCCGATTTTACATCATTATTATTTTGATAGAGCGAGTAAGCCAAGGCTTATTAATCCCCTCCGACCTGATTCAGAATCAGTACTGAGCCCCCCCAGGGACTTCCGATCTGTCTTTTTCCATCTATAGGGGGGTTGTATTTTTAGTTCAGCCTTTATTTTGTTTGTTTCTTTCTCGTAGTTTTTTTTTCCCCCCTGCATTTTATTTCTATCATCCTGTCTTTTTCATTTATTCAGTTGAAGTCACACCAAAGTACACATTTGGACAATTGCCACTTACACACTGAGAAAAACACGCACACATACACACACAGACACACACACACACACACACACACCCTGTGGCAGTATCCGAGCGCGGATGGTTCACACCGCTGCACCATTTTGTCCCCTGATAGTGGCATTGGCAACTTGTCACCGCTATTGATTTCTCTTAAACTTCAATTTACATGGATATTTGTGGGTGGCCCTCAGGCATGCAGCGTCCCCAAGGACCGTCCAACATCTAAGTCCACCTACACACAACCTCACTGGTGCAAACACAACACACACACACACACACACACACACACACCCTACAGCCTGCATGGAAAGGTTCCTGCCATAAAATAGCACCCCAAAGTGACTTATGCTGTCTGACATCAGCAAATATGCCATGTTTTCAAATGTACATTTGTTGTTTTGTTTTTTTGTTGTTTTGTTTTGGTTTTTTTTTATTTCGGTAAATGTCACCGAATAGTCGTAGTGTTCATATTTCAGATGAAGCCTAATGATATTTGACAAGGGGGGAAAAAATAATAACCTTTTTGTTTTGTTAGGAAAATGTCACCGTCCGCGCCCTGCATGTTTACAATTATTTCTGTTCAGCGTCCTGGCGTTTTTTGAATCGCCGGAGTTTTTTTTTCCTCTTTTTTTTTTTTTATGGCGCGAACTGAGCACACACGAAAGAACACGGAGTGCAGGGGCGAAAACATCCGCGCTACGCCATCGCGGCTACAAAGGTGCTGTTATTTCACACGGAATCTATTCCGGCGTGCTTTTTGAGTTATATCACGGCACTGTCGAATTCTCAAATCTGATTGGTGAGGTGTTGATTGAATTTTCTATAGCGGTAATTCCGAGAGGGTTGTGTAGTATAGTTACACGGCATGATAGTCGACGCGTATGGTAGAAATTGTCCCACAATCTAAATTTTTGGTTAAAAATGTATGTCCAGAGGTGGCTAAAATACACACATGCATCATGTAAGTATTTACTGCTTTTTTTTCGTACTTATTTACTTACTATAATAATTATTATTATTATAGTAGTATTAGGAGTAGTTAGTAGTAGTTAGTAGTATTTATTAGTTATTATTAATTATTATTATTATTATTATTATTATTATTATAGTTATTATCATATAATTATTAATATTTTATTAGGATTATTATTATTATATTATTATTATATTATTATTTTATTATTATTATTATTATTATTTCATTATTATTATTATTATTATTATTATAGGATTATTATTATTGTTATTATTAATTATAATAATATTATTATTTATTATTATTATTATTATTATTATTTTCATTATTATTATTATTATTATTATTATTATTATTATTATTATTATTATTATTATATTAGTTTTTGTTATAATTATTATTATTATTATTTTCATTATTATTATTATTATTATTATTATTATTATTATTATTATTATTATTATTATTATTATTAATAATAAACATTTATTGTATACACTTGTCTCTACCGGTCTCACAGATAGTGTTCCTATTTATATGCTCAGTTTGCACATGCCTCTATTACTACTGCTTCGTTTGCACATCAAAGTCACACTATTTACACTCTATTATTGTAGTACACACTAGTAATGTTTTTCAATTGCACTGCATATAGACATACAGTGTATTTGTCCTGCACTGTCTCGTGTTGTCTGTTTTACACTGTTTCATTCTACTGTTCTACACGGTTTTCATTCATCTTCCACCGATTTATCTGATCTTCCCTCGGTCACGGGGAGTCTGTGTCTATCTCAGGCGTCTATGGGCATTAAGGCAGGATACACCCAACCCATGGAATGCCAACCCATCGCAGGGCACACACACACACACACACACACACACACACACACATTCATACACTAGGGACAATTTTCCAAGGTGACAATCAACCTACCGTGCATGTTTTTGGACTGGGGGAGGAAACCGGAGAACCCGGAGATAAACCACCTCAGGCACGGGGAGAACATGCAAAACTCCACACACACACATGGCCGAGACGGGAATCGAACCCCAGACCCTGGAGGACCCTGGAGACCCTGCATCATATATATATATATATATATATATATATATATATATATATATATATATATATATATATATATATAGCTTTATAGATATATGTATATAGTTGAAATGACAATAAAAACCTCTTGACTTGACTATAAGTATTTAATTTTATTTATAAAAAAACAGAACTCTTAACAGAGTTTAGTCTTAAGTTTGTCAAATTTAAAATCAAACCAGTGTTAATTTATTCATAGATGGAGACTCAAAGCACTTTTTGGTACTTTTGTGCCAGATAAAGGCTTGTGCTGATTGCTGTAAATGTAAATAGTGTTTTAAGTGTTTTAAAAGACTTTTACACTTTTACACCCGACTAAATAAGTTTGGCCTTTGACATGTACTTAAGTAAAAAGTACTCATTACTACAGTCTGTTTTAGTGTCACGATGATAACTGGACCTCGGATATATCATATTCGGACAAAACCCATTTCAAATGTTGTTCCCTAATGAACGTGTCCTGTTACAGAGAACAGATGATCAGTCATGGTCACAACACTGACTCCCTCTGTCTCGTCCACATCAGCTGTACGATGTTTCCTTATTAGCTTCGTAAACTAGCGTCTGTGATGGGTGATATCCAGGAAATGATCCACCATTGGTAGATTAAAAAAGCCAAGCATAAGACAGGAAGCAGGTTGAAGGGCTGAAAATGGCTCGGGTTGAAAAGGAAAAACGATATTGATCACCAAACAGGTTTGTAAAATGTGTCTGAGAATTATCTAGTGATGTACCTGATAGCAGAAATATATATATATATATATATATATATATATATATATATATATATATATATATATATATATATATATATATATATATATATATATATATATAATACAAACCGGATTCCAAAAAAGTTGGGACACTATACAAATCGTGAATAAAAACTGAATGCAATGATGTGTAGGTGCCAACTTCTAATATTTTATTCAGAATAGAACATAACACACGAAACAAAAGTTTAAACTGAGAAAATGTTACCATTTTAAGGGAAAAATATGTTGATTCAGAATTTCTTGGTGTCATGGTGTCAACAAATCCCAAAAAAGTTGGGACAAGGACATTTTCACCACTGTGTGGCATCTCCCCTTCTTTTTACAACACTCAACAGACGTCTGGGGACAGAGGAGACCAGTTTCTCCAGTTTAGAAATAGGAAT
Source organism: Kryptopterus vitreolus (assembly GCA_030449085.1). Lineage (NCBI taxonomy): Eukaryota > Metazoa > Chordata > Actinopteri > Siluriformes > Siluridae > Kryptopterus > Kryptopterus vitreolus. The sequence continues at coordinate 7,588,301 of JACRUU010000002.1, read as the reverse complement.
GCTCTCCCATTCTTGTCTAATACAGGCCTCTAACTGTTCAATCGTCTTGGGCCTTCTTTGTCGCACCTTCCTCTTTATGATGCGCCAAATGTTCTCTATAGGTGAAAGATCTGGACTGCAGACTGGCCATTTCAGTACCCGGATCCTTCTCCTACGCAGCCATGATGATTGTTGATTATCTGTGAAAATGCAGGGTCTTCCCTGAAAAAGATGCTGGAGGGAGCATATGTGTTCTAGAACCTGAATTCTGGCATTATCTTGTTGGAAAATGCAGGGTCTTCCCTGAAAAAGATGACGTCTGGATGGGAGCATATGTTGTTCTAGAACCTGAATATATTTTTCTGCATTGATGGTGCCTTTCCAGACATGCAAGCTGCCCATGCCACACGCACTCATGCAACCCCATACCATCAGAGATGCAGGCTTCTGAACCGAGCGTTGATAACAACTTGGGTTGTCCTTGTCCTCTTTGGTCCGGATGACATGGCGTCCCAGATTTCCAAAAAGAACTTCGAATCGTGACTCGTCTGACCACAGAACAGTCTTCCATTTCGCCACACTCCATTTTAAATGATCCCTGGCCCAGTGTAAACGCCTGAGCTTGTGGATCTTGCTTAGAAATGGCTTCTTCTTTGCACTGTAGAGTTTCAGCTGGCAACGGCGGATGGCACGGTGGATTGTGTTCACTGACAATGGTTTCTGGAAGTATTCCTGAGCCCATTCTGTGATTTCCTTTACAGTAGCATTCCTGTTTGTGGTGCAGTGTCGTTTAAGGGCCCGGAGATCACGGGCATCCAGTATGGTTTTACGGCCTTGACCCTTTCTCACAGAGATTGTTCCAGATTCTCTGAATCTTTGGATGATGTTATGCACAGTTGATGATGATAGATGCAAAGTCTTTGCAATTTTTCGCTGGGTAACACCTTTCTGATATTGCTCCACTATCTTTCTGCGCAACATTGTGGGAATTGGTGATCCTCTACCCATCTTGGCTTCTGAGAGACACTGCCACTCTGAGAAGCTCTTTTTATACCCAATCATGTTGCCAATTGACCTAATTTGTGTTAATTGGTCTTCCAGCTCCTCGTTATGCTTAAATTTACTTTTTCCAGCCTCTTACTGCTACTTGTCCCAACTTTTTTGGGATTTGTTGACACCATGAAATTCTGAATCAACATATTTTTCCCTTAAAATGGTACATTTTCTCATTTAAACTGAATAAAATATTAGAAGTTGGCACCTACACATCATTGCATTCAGTTTTTATTCACGATTTGTATAGTGTCCCAACTTTTTTGGAATCCGGTTTGTATATATATATATATATATAAAAATATATATATATATATATAAATATATATATATATATATATATATATATATCCTTTATTTGTCACATATACATACATTACAGCACAGTGAAATTCTTTTCTTCGCATATCCCATCTTGATGTTGGTAGCTGGGGTCAGAGCGCAGGGTACAGCCATGATACGGCGCCCCCTGGAGCACAGAGGGTTAAGGGTCTTGCTCAACGACCCAAGGGCGGCAGCTTGGCCATACCAGGACTCAAACCCGGATCTTCCGATCAGCAGCCCAGCGCCTTAGACCACTGAGCTACCCCCTCCCTATATATATATATATATATTTTTTTTTTATATTTATATATATATATATTCACCAGTTGGTGCATGGTTTCTTAGTGGTTAGCATGTTCACCCCACAACCTCCACGTTTGGGTGTTTGAATCCCGCCTCCGCCATGTGTGGGTGGAGTTTGCACGTCCTCCTCGTGATCAGGGGGTTTTTCTCAGAGTTTCTTTGATTTCCTCCCCGCTCCAAAAACCTTGTAGGTTGGAAAATTGTCCCTAGTGTGTGAATGTGTGCTGGGTTGGCATTCCATACAGAGTGTGTCCTGCCTTGACGCCCGGAGACGCCTGAGATACGTACAGGTCCCCCACGAACCGAGAGAGAAGTCGGATAAAGCGTTAGAAGGAACGGAGGGGGTGTGTGTAGCTCAGTGGTCTAAGGCTGCTGGGCTGCTGGTCAGAAGATCCGGGTTCGAGATCCGATTTCGCCAAGCTGCCGCCCTCGGTTCCTTGAGGAAGACCCTTAACCCTGTGTGCTCCAGGGGCGCCGTATTATGGCGACAAATAAAGGCTAATCTATTAGAAGACGAATGAATGAATGAATGAATGAATGACTATATTCAATATATAGAAAACGCAAAGGTTGGATTGGAAATGATCATTTAAAAGTACTATATTGTAAGTGATAACTGGGACAAAATGCAAAACACTTTCAAAATGGAAAAGGACATCATTGATTCTTGTTGTAACCACTGTACCAGACCCTTTTAGTAGGACAACTTTAGGGCAGTAGCAACTCGTCATAGGGCACGGTGGCTTAGTGGTTAGCACGTACACCTCACACCGCCAGGGTCTGGGTTTGATTCCCATCTCAGCCATGTGTGTGTGCCATCCCAGCCTGTGCCTCAGGGTTTTTTTCTCCGGGTTCTCCGATTTCCTCCGATTTTTTTTTTAGGTTGATTGGCTCCTTGGAAAAATTGTCGTGAGTGTGTGAATGTGAGTTGAATGTGATTGTGAGTGTGTGTGTCCTGCGATGGGTTGGCATTCCATCCGTGGTGTATCCTGCCTTAATGCCCATAGACGCCTGAGATAGGCACAGACTCCCCGTGACCCGAGGGAAGATCAGATAAAGCGGTAGAAAGCAACTCGTCATGATAGATTCCAATAACAGTAAGCACCGATGTGGTTTATACCTTCATATTACACCGACGGAAAATAAAATCTCCTTAGGATGTGCAGCAAGCTTTCACTTCTCCGCATTCTAAAGTAGGTGCAACGTTCTACATAAAACCTTTAAGTGGGTCCCGCTGAGACGAGCCAAATAAATTGGTGTGCAGATAAACGGGGCGCCATTAAACTCCCAGGACTGGAGAAAAACAGGAAACGCGAGTGTTTGCTGCCGTTGTTTCGGGTCGCCGTCACTACAAATCTGAACGATGTCTGCTCTGCAGTCATTTCACGGCATATTCGAAAGCCGTGATTGACCTTCCGTGGAGCTGTTTAGCACTTTTCAGGACCGTCTACCTTACTGAGACGCTTTTATCCAAAGTGACTTCTACATGTGATGGAATGCAACCCAGGACGCTGAGCTTGTGTTATTTAGGACTGAACAACTCGTTCACATGGTTTTTTATTGGCCAGTGCTATAATTCCTGTCAAAAGTCGATTGGCTTTTATTGTCCTTGATTGTATATCACAGAATCACAGGTTATAATGCATTTCTGGTCATAACACAGCCAGAATGGGGGAACAGTGGATTGTGTTCTTATAGTAAATATATTATAAAGTGCAGATTTTAGTGATGTTATGAAGCAGGGGTCAGAGTGCAAGAATATCCCTAATACAGCACCGCTGAGGGTTAAATGCCTTGCTCAAAGGCCCAAACGTGGCAGTTTGGCTATACTGAGACGTGAACTTCCAACCTTCTGATCAGCAACCCATAGCCTATGTCAAGTCATGTCACCTTTACTTAAATAGCACTTTTAACAATATATTTCTTCTCTGACCCCGAAAAACTAGTGAACTGTATTGATGAAGGTGGTCTATCGGAGCTGATCCATCATCTGGATAAGGACTGGATCAGGGAACCTCAGTGACCATGTGATCAGTGTACACACTGGATCTGAGTGGTATCGATGATCCTCGGAGAAGACAGACTAATATAAGTGAAGACGCCAAGCTTTTTTTGATGCAAGGTGTTATGGGAAGTGTTCCCGGTTCCGGCCTTAACCACTGAGCGATGGCGTCCTGCGGTTGTTACATGCTTCGGCTTGTCAGTAAGCTGGGGTCAGAGCTAAGGGGTTAAACGCCTTGCTCAGGCTACCGACAGTGGCAGCATGGGGGCTTGAACCCACAACCATATCATGAGTCAGATAGAGTGCTAAACAATGGAACAAAAGAGAAAATCCTATTTTTTACATTTCAACTTGAGTAAAAGTGCCTGCTTTTGTGTATACTTAATTATACTTAAAGATGAAAGTACAGATTCTATATGTTAATACTATGACCCATTCTATTTTTGTATTATAAACAATGAAAAACGTAATGTACTAACTGTAAAGGAACGACGTGTATATCTGGAATGTTGTGGTGTTGTTTTTACAGTTGTATCCCAAATTGAGGATACTCTGATAAGTAGATCTACTTCCTGACAGTCAGTGGCGAATGACGTACACAAACCATGTACTTCAGTAAAAGTAGAGATAAAATTATTCATTCATTCATTCATCTTCTACCGCTTTATCCGATCTTCCCTCGGGTCACGGGGGGAGTGTGCCTATCTCAGGCGTCTATGGGCATTAAGGCAGGATACACCCTGGATGGAATGCCAACCCATGGCAGGACACACACACACACACACACACACATTCATATACTAGGGACAATTTTCCAAGGTGCCAATCAACCTACCGTGCATGTTTTTTTTTTGGAACCGGGGAGGAAACCGGAGAACCCGGAGAAAAACCCCCTGAGGCACGGGGAGAACATGCAAACTCCACACACACATGGCCGAGACGGGAATCGAACCCGGACCCTGGCGGTGTGAGGCGAACGTGCTAACCACTACGCCACCGTGCCTCTGAAATGTACTTAAGTACACAAAATATGATGATTTCTTATGGCTATAATGTTAGTATTTTTGACTCTTTTATTAATCCACTCGGTTATATGTGAAAGACTCGATCGCTGCTTTGAACACACCAATCTATTCATAGAACGGAATTAACGACTCAAACGCTGATCAACTACTACATCTTTAATTCCTCTAAAAATGTTCGGCTTGCTGTTGAACTGATGCTGAAATGTATGTATTAATATCCACAGTGTTAGGAAGGTTCATTTGGAAATGTAATAGATTATAAATGACCCGAATTCAAAATGCAATAAGTAGTTGAACTTTTCAATTACTTTATAAAAGTAAACTAAATTATTATATTTGATTACCCTCAAGATTCTGACTTTAAAGTTAACCTTACAGTAATAACTCAACTCTTGTTTACTGTTAGGATTTAATTATCATTATTAATTATTATAATTATTAATTATTAATCATTATTATTATTATTATTATTATTGTTAATAGTATAATTATACATAGCCTTGGTTTTCCAGGGAATTGTTCAGATGGAACCCTATGTGCAATCTTTTCATTAGTAACTGTAATAAAAGACACATTTTTTCTCAGTAACTATAACGCATTACTGTTACATTTATTTTGTAATGATATTATGCATCTCTGTTACATGTAACTAGGGGCACGGTGGATTAGTGGTTAGCACGTTCGCCTCACACCGCCAGGGTCCGGGTTCGATTCCCGTCTCGGCTATGTGTGTGTGGAGTTTGCATGTTCTCCCCGTGCCTCAGGGGGTTTTTCTCCGGGTTCTCCGGTTTCCTCCCGGTCCAGAAACATGCACGGTAGGTTGATTGGCACCTTGGAAAATTGTCCCTAGTGTATGAATGTGTGTGTGAATGTGAGTGTGTGTAGGATATAGCGGTAGAAGATGAATGAATGAATGAATGAATGAATGAATGAATGAATGAATGTAACTAGTTACTCCCCAACGCCAATCAAAACCGAGGGTGCGCTCTGCCCTGATTGGTGGTTTGACCCGGTTAAGATTTTAATCCAATCAAAAGCCTAAAATTTAACGAATTATTTTAAAAATATGTAGTTGAGTAAAAAATAAGACTTTGAAATGTAAGTTAAAGTGAATACTTCAGTCAAATAGGGAGGTGGCGTAGCCCAGTGGTTAAGGCTTTGGAATCTGGACTAGAAGATCATGGGTTCAAACCCCACCACCACCAAGCTGCCACTAGTGGGCCCTTGAGCAAGGCCCTTAACCCTCAATTACTCAGGTGTAAGTCGCTCTGGATAAGGGCGTCTGCTAAATGCTGTAAATGTAAATGTAAACATAAATACTATATATATGCGGATAAAAGCTACTCAAGTAGAGTAATGACCTACATTGACTTCGTTAATGTCCACTTCTGGTCCGTTACAGTCCATCCACACACATACACTCGGGTGTAATGTAATGTAAGGTAGACAATATACACACAAATTACCATATTTACCATATTTACCTGCAACTTCTAATCCATGTGTGTATACAAAGTTATAGAGTTCAGACACTACATGATTTTGAATACCGCTACATCATATTTACATTTACTCCATTTGGCAGACTCCCTTATCCAGGGCGGCTTACAACTCAGGGTTAAGAGTCTTGCTCAAGGGCCCACCAGTGGCAGCTTGATGGTGGTGGTGGTGGTATTTCCACCTATGAGCGTCCGGTCCAATGCCTTAATCACACCATCTTCACCAGTGTATTGAGAAAACTCTATAAACTCTATATATTTACAAACCAAGACATCAAAATATAAAATACGTAAAAATGACGCACCTTGTTAGTTTTAACTGTCAAGTAGAATCTCTTCATGAACGTGACATCTCTTTTCTATAACAGTAGATGAGAGCTCAGTGGTTAAGGCATTGGCCTCTGGACTGGAAGGTCGCAGGTTCAAATCCCACCACCACCATCACCACCAAGCTGCCACTAGAGGGCCCTTAAGCAAGGCCCTTAACCCTCAACTGCTCAGTGGTAAGTCGCTCTAGATAAGGGCATCTACCAAATGCTGTAAATGTAAATATAAATACAGCTGATCCTACAGGGAGGCTCTCTCATGCTCTCCCTCTATTTTGGCTTTCACCGTTTTCCTGGTTACCTCCAAAAAGCGAATGCTGCTACGTACAGAGGGGCACGGTGGCTTAGTGGTTAGCATGTTTGCCTCACACCTCTAGGGTCTGGGTTCGATTCCCGTCTCGGCCATGTGTGTATGGAGTTTGCATGTTCTTCCAGTGCCTCAGGGGGTTTTTCTTCGGGTTCTCCGGTTTCCTCCCCTGGTCCAAAAACATGCACGGTAGGTTGATTGGCACCTCGGAAAATTGTCCCTAGTATATGAATGTGTGTGTGTGTGTGTGTGTGTGTGACCTGCGATGGGTTGGCATTCCATCCAGGGTGTATCCTGCCTTAATGCCCATGAGATAGGAACAGACTCCCCGTGACCCGAGGGAAGATGGGATAAAAAGCGTAAGAAGATGAATGAATGAATGCTATGTACAGTACAACAATCCTACATCGAATTGCTCCTATCGGTGTAAATGTGTACAGATAAAACACAAGTCATGAAGAAAAAGAACTTCATTATCAATAAACCAAAGCAAATATTATTACACGCTATCAGTCACGCGGATTATTATGAGATGTTTGCATTGTGTGTTGTGTTCGCGAATAAATCAAAATCATCCAATCAAAAGCAACCGTTGTGCACCGTTTTACTCAAAGACATCCTATCGGTGTCCAGAAGACTCTGGCGTGTGCGTCAAAAGACGCTTTGACGGTATTTACACATCATGAAATCAGTAAAAGCCACTAGAGACCCACACGGATCACTAAAACCAATACAATTCACTTTTTGTTTTTACAATGAAACCAGGACAAAATCTGCTTTTATTATGTTTTTAAATAGCATGTGAACATGTTTTCCACTCAAAAACTACTGAAACAGACACCAAAGGGTTTTTTTTAGAATAGAAACACCTTTATTTATCTCATATACATCACAGCACAGTGAAATTCTTTCGTGGCATATCACCAGCTGTGTGTCAGAATGCAGGGTCAGCCATGATACGGTGCCCCCTGGAGAACAAAGTCTTAAGGGCCTTGCTCAAGGGCCACTTGGCAATACTGGGGCTCGAACCCCCGACCTTTAGATAAGTAGCCCAGTGCTTTGACCACTGAGTTACCCCCCCCCCATCCCCATTCTGTAGTGCATTTGTGAATGACATTAAACCCAAAGACAACCATTGCTCAAAAACATCCTATTGGTGTCCAGAAGACTCCATGTGTCATCTACAGCATGCCAAAGATGTTCTAACGTTGTTTACACACCCTGAAATCAATCAACGTGACCCAAAGGCATCATTAAAACCAATACAATTGAATTTTTATAAACACACAAATGTGGATTTTGTGTTTTGGTTCGTTTGAGTTTTTTAACAGGGAATGGAATATCTTGAGCCACACTTTTCCATACTTTCGGGTCTCACCTTTTTTTTCTTTTTTTTTTTTCTCTCGATAGGGGCGGGGCCTCTAACATGGAGCTCCGGCTGGATGACTATGATGTCACTTCACTCCTAGAGTCGCGATTGGTTTCTACTTTGCATATTCAGAACCGGATCGATGTGATTGGATGGAGATGGTCGAGCTTCTCCAAATAGGAAAAAAAGGGACTCAGTATGTGAAGATGCAGAAAAAACTGGAAGCGTTTGGGAGCGCAGCAAAACGGCTTTAACCCGGTGCGAACGCGACTGTGCGCGGAGAGAGAGACAGAGAGAGAGAGAGAGAGAGAGAGAGAGAGAGAGAGAGAGAGAGAGAGAGAGAGGGGCAGTTTTGCGCGCAGGGGTGAAGACGTGAGCTCTGGGTGAGCAGCAGTGAAGACAGGCGCAAGGGAGACTGAGAGAAACTGCGCGGATGCGCTACACAGCTCCAACGATGCACCGCGCTCAGCGAACCTGAACAAGTTCTTTCCTGTTTTTGCTGTTTTTTTGGGGGGCCGAAACAAATTACCCCCCCCGCCCCCCACACCATCTCTCCCTCTCCCGAGCATATCAACTTGTCCCGATCCGCTGTGATGGCTTCAATCCTCGGCGGCAGCAGCGGCGGCGGTGCGGGAAGCGGCCAAATCCGGTGCAAGTTTAAACGCAGAAGGAGGAGAAGATCCAAGCGCAAAGGTAAAGTCTTTTGTTTTATTTTTTATTTTTAATTGCTTTACCACCTTTTTTCTCTCTTTCTTTTCCTTTAACCATCTCTACTAAACCTGTACACGGGGTTAATTCATTCGGAGCAGGAGGTCAACCAAGCTTTCTGGAATATATGTATCAGTATTTATTTAAGTCGCTTATTCATTTCTGATGTGTGCATTTTTCTATTTATCTTTGTTTGTGTGTGTGTATTCGCGCACACGCGTGTCCGAGTGTGTGTTTTGTGCCGGCGCGATGGTGTCCTGCGCGCAACGCATCCATGCGCTTTTTTTTACCTTTTCATTTGTATTTGTTTTATACATGACTTCTTTTTGGAAAGAAAGAAAGAAAAGTCCATCTGTTATTAAGATTAAGAGCTTTCGGTATTCATTGTGTGTTTTCCTCCCTCTTAAACATCGAGCGCGACATCAGGCGTTTTGCGATCCAGACGCGCAAGACGCACTGTGCGTAATTTCGGTGCGTAACGCGGTCTTTTATTCCTCGTTATGCCACTTTCCCTCATTATATTCGCTTATACGAATCTGTCATATCACAACCTCTTATCACAACATAACATTTCCACAACAAACATCCCCTGTCCAGGTTAAAACAGGGGACAGAGCCCTGTATCCATTGTCCTCTGTAACGTGTTGCTATTAGAGAATAGTTTTACAATTAGGAATCACATTAGGGCTCATTAGGATGTCTGTGAGACTGTGAGGTCAAACATGTTCAATGCACTGATCCAGGATACCAGAAAGCAACTTTTCGTAGGCATGTTATTGATATACAATAGGTCAGGTAAATAAAAGCATGCCATGCACGTGGATATGTAATTGTTCCTGGATATTTGAGTTGATTATTTTTAAAAGCGTTTAGAGAAAGTGTTAATCGTCTAAAAATCTCATTGTATATTTAATATCCAATTATTATTAGTACTTCTTTTTGGGGGAAAAAATAAACAAACAAACCCAACTTGTTGCATGGCATTGCAAGAACGCCCCCCCCACCCCACCCCCCTCCGTTTTCTGTCCACTTTGCTTGCCACCTGGTTGCGTGATCACCACGGAAATTTCATCACAAGTGCCGAGGAGTAAACGAAGCCCAGGCTCGAGGTGAGTGATGGCAGCCGGGGTGCTTCTTCATCTTTCTGCGGTGGCAGCGGTAATAAAACAAGGGCGCCTGGGTATCAGGGACACCTCCGCTGTGACAGGTGTGTGTGTGTGTGTGTGTGTGGTGTGTGTGTGTCAGAGACAGTTGCTTATCGCCCGTTGTGACAGACCCTTGGGGCTGATAACGTGTTGGTGATCAGACCTCCTGCTCCCGGACACATTGCCTCTGTATCTCCTTCACGTTGACTGGCAGGATTGTGTTCATTGCACTTATTCCCTCTGTTTGTATATTTTTTGTCCTTTTTTTTTTTTTTACATTTTCCAGCAAAGCAAAATGGGAACATTTGGATCCTAGAAATATGCCGCACACACACACCACACACACACACACACACACACACACACACACACACACACACACACACACACACTTTTAAGCAGGAAGAGATAGGTGTATTTAAAAAAAATGCTTGCTTCATTTGTGTAAGTCAATTAAAACTATTATTATAATAATAATAAATAATAATAATAATAATAATTATTATTATTATTAGTTATAATAATCATAAGGCCTTTCTTGTAACCCCTGCTATTAATAACCTGTGTAATCGAGAAAAGAAAAATAAGTGCAGTGCTGAGTCAAATGTATTTACACAATAGAAGCGGTCACACAGAGCATTAGGCACTGCATATGAACATTGTGTGTGTGTGTGTGTGGGTGTGTGTGTGTGTGTGGTGTGTGTGTGTGTTCACGCGCGCCCAATTTCCCAGATGAGCTGATGGGTGACTGTTTCCTTCTTCCTTAATATTCAGTGAATACAAAGTTTTCACACTGTGAAATCTCTACCTTCATTTATCATATATATATATATATATATATATATATATATATATAATATATATATATACTATATATATATATATATATATATATATATATATATATATATATATTTATATACATCTGAGTGTAAAATCCCATCACTCAGCATTTTTTAATCTCTCCTTCACGTGACGTTATCACCGCGATTCAGATTCCCATCGAAACAATAGTGAGCGCGCTCCGAGGGACACCGACGCAATTAATTCCACAAAGCCGCGTGACGTCAGTGCTTTTGTTTTATACCGACTACACCCCCCCCCCCACCAACCCCTCCCTCCCGCGCTAATCTGCCATAATGAAGATTGAAAGGATAAATCTAAGTGCTATTATAATATACTTCGGGCTTTCCCAGCGCTGAATCAATTGCGTTTATCGTCCTGATGGCAAACGGCCGATGTTTCCTTGTGTTTTTTTTTTCTCCCCCCTGTTGGATTACTCTGATACTGTGCACTTTGCATTAGATGACTATAAAAAAAAAAAAAAAAAAAAAAACAATCCCACAGATTACAATTTACAGTATGTGGAACTGGAATCGGATATAAGCGCATTTCTTTCCACCTGATTGGAAGTGGAAGTGTATTCATAGGGCAGATCGAGTTTAAAATAGCTTTTCTGTCTGCACCGTCTATCAGGACAGATTACGCGAGCTTAAATCATCAGGCAAAGAGGTACGCGGTTGGGACGTCTAGCTCTTCACCTTTACATAACTCACCGCTGTTTGTTATTACGCCGCGTAAACATGACCTACACTCCTCCGTGGCTTCAAGGCTACAGGATATCTGGAAGTTAGAATTTTGCAGTAATCAGGAAAAAAAAAATTATAAGTAAATATATACATATTTGAACTACTATTCCTCTGTTGAACTACTCCTCTCACTGTCCAGGATTGCATTAAAATAATTAAATAAATAAATAAAAAACTGTCTATGCTTGTGTTTGTATTTACCCTTCATGAATGAATTTATCCTTAGATGGAGACCTAAAGCACTTCTTGTACGTCGCCCTGGATAAGGGCGTCTGGTAAATACTGCAAATGTAAATGTTATATAATGTCCGGCCAAAAAAAATAGTCTGGTTTTTATTTGGTTTCGGCAAAAAAAAACAAAAAAACAGATCTCCGAACCAGAAGGATGAGTATGAAAAAAAGAAAACAGGTCTCACAACGTTGTTGTGTCGTGTCCTAGCGTTCATGTTAACCAGATCACGTCTACATGATGAGGGTTTCTTCAAATACCTGGTCATGGGATTAAAGCTTCGGGTAGCAAATTCACCCTCACGCTTCGCTCACGTATGACCGCATGTCAGCTGACCTCCGGAGAGAGTAATATATATATATATATATATATATATATATTATATATATATATATATATAAGCGGTCACAGAGCTTTTTCTATATATATATATATATATATATATATACACACACACTCTCACGCCGGCCCCCTTGTGCTTTTCGCTCGTTGGTGGTATGCTGCTCGAACGCTGAAACACCAGTGCTCCTGTTGTTCTCCGGTTCGGTACGGAGGATTTAGGAAGTACAGAGCGAATGCGGGTCGCTCTTGGTTTAGAACGTAGCGAGTCGTGATTTTTCGGCACAAGACGTTTGTTTGTTTGTTTTGAAATTTGCTGAGCAGTTCCTAGGAAGCGCACGCTCACAAGGTAGGTCACATGGTCACTTTGCTTCCAATGATGCTATGCATCGTTTTAAAAGTCCAGATTAGCGTTTTTTTGTTTGTTTGTTTGTTTGTTTGTTCTCGCTCTAAAACGTACGTATAGATTTATTCCGTCTTCGGGCACGAGCGTTCACGCGAAACGCCGAGATTGTACTCGTGGGAACGAAAGAAAACGGTGTATCTTATCGCAAAGGTGTCGTTTTTTCACCGCATGCAGGTCAAGGTCAGTCATTTTTTTTTTTTTTTTTCTTTCTTTTCTTTCTCTCCGATGATGGCCGAAGACCTGACTGGAGTGCGAAGGATTGTAGCGCTGTGCTGGCGTTCTTTGTTTTGACGCTCTGTACTGGTTAGACGGCTCATATACACCTCTCTCCGCATGAGTGTGTGTGTGTGTGTGTGTGTGTGTGTAGGCTTATAGTCTCATTGGATAGACGCTGCCTCCGCTTCCTTGGTGTCTGAATCAGCGCTGCAGCTCAGTAAGGCGCAGCACAGAATGAACCCGCTGTATTTTGACACTTTTCTACACGTTACACATGAACCCGATCCGTCGGCGTGCGTCTCTAGAAGGATATCTACTTCAGTCTGTTGTTCACACAGCAAAGGAAATACACACATACTTATATTTCATTTTTTGGGTGGGGAAAAAAAAGCTGTCTATTTGTTGATAAGGAAGGTTTTTTTTTTTGCGCGGGGTGCCGCTGGCATTTAAAAGGTTAATGAAGGTCATCGGCGGCACCGGCTGCAGCTGCAACGTCGACTTTTGCAGCCACTTCTCTGATTAACTGTGAAATCCTCCTTCGATTAAGGACACGGCGTCCTCGTGTGTACGTTCGTCCCCGTCCCCCTCCCCAAAAAAAATAAAAAATGCTTTTTAGCATTGAATGGTTGGCGATCCCTGTGGAGAACCTGCTGATAAAATGACCAGGGAAGGAACGAGAGCAACTTTACAAATTAGCATAATTAGCCATTATCTCTTAATAGGCCCCGTTGGCTTTTTTATTTATTTATTTATTTTTAATTTTTTTTTTGGGAGACAAAAATCCAACTATCGTGAACCCTGGTGGATTTTTGTGCCCGTTTCGCAAAACAAGGTGTCAATAACACAAAAGATAATCGTCTGTTGTTGTTTTTTTTTGTTGTTGTTGTTGTCGCTAGCGGATAACAGAGTTAGCAAATGATGTTATTATTTATTTTTTATACGTAGAGCTCAAGCTGTGAAGCTTTTATTTACTAATGAATCATTGATTTAATAGTTACCTAATGAGCTTGTAATATTCTATGCTACAAGCACGAGCCCTACGAAGGCGGTTAGCATCCCTTAGCGTGCTTAGCATCCCTGGTCCATGTTGACCGGCAGAGTAATAGCGTTAGCATCCGTGAAAGGGCGTCTGACCTTGTACACTCACACACACACACACACACATCGAGTGAGCGTTTACAGAATCTTGAAAGCAGAAACTGGCATTGTACTGGGCCACAAATCAATTAACAAAGCTCATGAGCTAGCAGTGACACGATGAAATAAGGCTAATTCCGCGACACATTCTGTCCGCGGGGCGGGTGCGTCTTTGGCTGTGGGGGTGATTTGGTGACACGATTCTTTGAAGGATGTGGGTAATTACGGAAAGCTCGATGCTCTATATATGATCTCATTTTCAGGGCAAAATGAGGAAGGGAATGATCCTTTACTAAGGCGCATGTCCTTTTATGTCCTGCAACGTCTTTTATATACTCTATACGAGCAAGTTTATTTCTACAGCGCTTTTTTTTTCACGTCGTCTCAAAACGGCTTCACGGAACGCGAGAATTACAGAACGAAACACTTGACATGTGCAGTAGTCCCTAATGAGCGAGCCTGGGGCGACTGTGGCGATGGTACGAGGATAAACCTTGTGAAGAGCCCGACTCAAAAAACGGGGAACCCTTTTTTCGTCATTTGCGTGATCTCAAGAGTCTGATTGTAAATTATACAAAATACAAGCGTGAGAACATTGGAGTGTGTGATTGTGATTAATGTTCTTGGATTCTTGGATCTTGTTGTTTTCTAACCCTGA
>JACRUU010000002.1:7558687-7568687 GCA_030449085.1 Kryptopterus vitreolus | reverse complement strand
CTTATAGATAGATAGATAGATAGATAGATAGATAGATAGATAGATAGACAGATAGATAGATAGATAGATAGATAGATAGATAGATAGATAGATAGATAGATAGATAGATAGATAGATAGATAGATAGATAGATAGATAGATCAGACAGATAGATAATGATAGATACATAGACAGACAGACAGACAATAGATATAAGATAGATAGATAGATAGAGAGACACATGATAGTAGGATATAGATAGATAGATAGATAGATAGATAGATAGATAGATAGATAGATAGATAGATAGATAGACAGACAAGTAAACGAGTAAACGCTTCCATGGTAGACAGACAGACAGACATATAGATAGATAGATAGATAGAAGAGATAGCTAGATAGAAGATAGATAGATAGATAGATACAGACACAGTAGATAGATAGATAGACTAGATAGATAGATAGATAGAATAGAATAGATAGATAGATAGATAGCGATAGATAGATAGATAGATAGATATATAGATAGATAGATAGATAGATAGATAGATAGATAGACAGAATAGAACAAGTATAAGCTTCCATGATAGATGGATAGACAGACAGACAGATAGACGATAGATAGACAGATAGATAGATAGATAGATAGATAGATAGATAGATAGATAGATAGATAGATAGATAGATAGATAGATAGATAGATAGATAGATAGATAGACAGACAAGTAGATAGATATAAGACAGACAGACAGATAGATAGATAGACAGACAGACAAGATAGATAGATAGATAGATAGATAGATAAGACAGACAGATAGACATAGATAAGCCATGATAGATGGATAGACAGACAGACAGGTAGGTATGTAGGTAGATAGATTTTTTTGTTTACTTTTTTTTCATATTTGTATTACAATGAATAATTCAATAAATATAATTATAAACAAAAAATGCCTTTAAAATTAAAAGCAATTAAGCAATTTAGCATTTACTTATTAACGAATGAATTCATGTTTG
Source organism: Kryptopterus vitreolus (assembly GCA_030449085.1). Taxonomy (NCBI): domain Eukaryota; kingdom Metazoa; phylum Chordata; class Actinopteri; order Siluriformes; family Siluridae; genus Kryptopterus; species Kryptopterus vitreolus. Next base: position 7,567,691 of record JACRUU010000002.1, on the reverse strand, counting down.
TCATAATAAAAATAAATTGTAAATTGTAATGCAGTTTTTATGCATACTGACACACTTTATCACTTTATCTGTTTCACGCGATCACTCTAATTGTTCACCATTTCCTGGTGCGCGGCTAACGACATTGTAACGTAACGAGACTGTATTGTCACTGTAGTGATACAACGGAATTAGTTAATAATTGTAAACAAATAAATAAATAAAATAATAAGAATAAGAAAAACAATGGGGGGGGGGTAAAAAAGACAACAACAATCTTACTTAAATTAAAAAGTGTAATAATAATAATAATAATAATAATAATAATAATAATAATAATAATAATAATAAAACATTTTTTTAGATGATTTCCAAAATGGTAACATGGCACACCACCCACTCCAACGTAATTCAGCATATTATTCAAATAATCAGTAAAAATGTGGAAAATATTATTACATTAAATATATATATATATATATATATATTATAATAAATATAATATTAAATATCTCCCAAAGTATCTGCTATTAATATGAAATGTAAAACATTATATTGTCATATCAGCCAGCCTTAATTACAGTCTTCAGCGACGCAATTATCGCCGATTTTCTCACCAAAATGAAAAGACGAAAATTGAATGAAAAATGAAATTTCTTTGGAAACTAGACAGCTGTTGTTATTGCTCGAGCTGTAATTAACATTTCGTCATAGTGCTTATTTCAGACGATAGTGGGCGTGGAGATGATAAATGTGACCTTACACACACATATTTATTTAAAATAGAATAGCCTTTATTTGTCACATTTATATTACAGCACAGTGAAATTCTTTCTTCATAAATCCCAGATTGTTGTTTGGAAGCCGGGGTCAGAACGCGCAGGGACAGCCATGGTACGGCGCGCCTCTGGAGCACAGAGGGTTAAGGGTCTTACTTGCTCAAGGACCCAAGGGTGGCAGACTTGTGATGATACCGGGGCTCGAACCCACGACCCTCGTATATATATATCGGGTAGATATATATATATATAGATATATATATATATATATATATATATATATATATATATATATATATATATATATATATATATATATATATATATATATATATATATATGGGTAATATATATTATGCATAGGTGGAAACTAGCGGTTAGTATGGTTATCCACACCTAGGGGCCAGGTTCTGGAACAGGGTTCTAGATTCACCGTCTCAGGTCTCGTGTGACATGGAGTCCGTTGAGCACAGAGGTTAATGGGTTTGCTCGGGACCCAAGGTGCCGGCATTAGTTGGTGGGGAGGAAAACCTTCGATGTACCTCTCGGGTTCCTCAATATATGGAGCCCTGTCCATGGACATAGGCATTATGTAGATATATGGATATGTATTATATACCGGATTCGTTATTCCTCTGCCATGGTGGCCATAAGTGGTTAGAACACCGCCTCTTGCCGCAGGGGTTATTTCCTGCATAGGTGTCTTTTTGGTCAGTGGCGTTTTGCATGTACTCAGTGTTCATTTTTCAAAGGGTTCTCAAGGTTTCCCTCCAAATGTCCAAAAACATGCATGGTAGGTTGATTGGCACCTTGGAAAATTGTCCCTAGTGTGTGAATGTGAGTGAATGTGAGTGTGTGTGTGATGGGTTGGCATTCCATCCCGGGTGTATCCTGCCTTAATGCCCATAGACGCCTGAGATAGGGTCTAGAGCGGCAGATGAATGAATGAATGTGTATATATATATATATATATATATATATATATATATTATATATATATATATATATATATATATATATATCTATCCATCCAACCTGAGCGTCTGTCTAAATTCCAGTTTTTATACTGAACATCATATTTATTTATTATTTTAATTCCACAATTAGTTATTTATTTATTTTATCCCATGTAAATCTCCACGGTAGAATCGTGTTGGGTGTTAAACACCAGCCTAATTCCTGATTTCTGTTTCCGGCAAACTGTACCTCGCTCTCGTATCGAGGCGCATGGATCCGTCCTCCACCTCCTTCCCTTCCGCCTTCCGTCAGTTTGGTCTCCCAGAGAAACGACGGGGTGCGAGGCTAAGATGTGTGACAAACCTAATGATGTGTTCCAGAAATTTCCAGTCCCTTGCTAATGGCATAAAAAACACAGACGCAGCAGAATCTGTTCAGGGAAGGAAAAAAAGAAGAAGAAAAAATGATCGAGTTCGGGGCCAGAAAACAGATGAGAATGGGAAGAAAAATGGGAAGGGGACGCGAACAGTACGAACTGTGTGTACCACCGTTAGTCTCTTCTGATGGCACGAGAATTCGCTTCCTGTATTTATTAGACGTCTCGCATTTTTGACGGAGCATCCTAGTGAACTGTATGAGCCCTAAAATATTCTTTAAAATGCAGTTGTTGGTTTTAAACGATTCTCTCAGGCATACACACACACACACACACACACACACACACACACACACCAGGACACGATGATGAAGCCAGGCAGCACTCTTTATCTTGTCACCTTTTCCTTCTGTCCCCTCACCTGTCACTCTCAGCTTCAGTTCACTGCACAAAAAATGCCCTCCTTGAAACAAGCAAGATTCATTCATTCATTCATTCATCTTCTACCGCTTTATCCGATCTTCCCTCGGGTCACGGGGAGTCTGTGTCTATCTCAGACGTCTATGGGCATTAAGGCAGGATACACCCTGGATGGAATGCCAACCCATTGCAGGGCACACACACACACTCATACACTAGGAACAATTTTCCAAGGTGCCAATCAACCTACCGTGCATGTTTTTGGACCGGGAGGAAACCGGAGAACCCGGAGAAAAACCCCCTGAGGTCCACGGGGAGAACATGCAAACTCAACACACACATGGCCGAGACGGGAATCGAACCCGGACCCTGGGGTTGTGAGGTGAACGTGCTAACCACTAAGCCACCATGCCCCCCCAAGCAAGATTCACTTGAATATAATTAAAATAGTAGTCCGTCTATATTTTATAAACATTAATTAGGATAATTAGGATAAATTATCTCTTGATATAAGGATTTTTCAAGGGCAGTAATGGTTTTAAAATTAGCATTCGGTTTGAACATTTTCTTTATTCGTGCACTTTACATGTGTACAATTTTTGCTCGGTTACTTGCCCGGACTGAGTCCAGTTTTCTCACTTTAAGATTTATAAAATTTATATTGTATTGTATTTCTATGAGGGGCACGGTGGTTTAGTGGTTAGCACGTTCGCCTCACACTGCAAGGGTCCGGGTTCGATTCGCATCTCGGCCACGTGTGTGTGGAGTTTGCATGTTCTCCCCGTGCCTCATGGGGGTTTTTCTCCGGGTTCTCCGGTTTCCTCCCGGTCCAAAAACATGCACGGTAGGTTGATTGGCACCTTGGAAAATTGTCCCTAGTGTATGAATGCATGCGTGTGAATGTGAGTGTGTGTGTGTGTGTGTGTGTGTGTCCTGCGATGGGTTGGCATTCTATCCAGGGTGTATCCTGCCTTAATGCTCCATAGACGCCTGAGATAGGTACAGACTCCCCGTGACCCGAGGGAAGATCGGATAAAGCGCTAGAAGATGAATGAATGAATGAATGAATGTATTTCTAAGATTTATATTCATTTTAATGACTGGCAAAAAAAAAGCTTTTATTTCCTTTCTTAGATTTCAATTTTCGAAAGTGTTTTTTGGAAAATAATATAGCTAGGAACTTCCTAGGTAGGAATAGAATGATTATACAAACAGACATAGCGAGAGAGAGAGAGAGAGAGAGAGAGAGAGAATAACCTACAGGAAGGTGGTACTTTACTTCACCGCTGTATAATATGTGTAAAATTGTACGTAAAAAAAAGAAGGTAAAAGCAGGCCAGGTGGATAGAAGTTCATTTCGAGAGACTTTGTGGTTGCAGGAGAAGGTATTTTTGTCCCTCTCATTACTCCATATTGAATGCGCAGCTTAGCGGGTGTTGTTGCCCACGCCTGGAAAGAGGAGGGGGAGGAAAAAAAAAGCCGAGGGAACACAAAGGAGCCTGCCGAGAGCAACGAGTGCAGCCGGGATATTCACTCGCCCTACCTGAGCCGAGCCCCGAACATGAAAGCCCCTGGCACGAGTTAGGGTCGAGCGATATATAAAACGAGAGAGAGAGAGAGAGAGAGAGAGAGAGAGAGATAGGGAAAACGAGAGACTCGGTGGCAGATGGAGCTCCTAACGTGACTAATCTACGTCTGCTTGTTGTTTAAGTGTCGTCGAGAAGGGCTTGCGACAGGAGCACAATTCACTCCTGCGGCTCGGGCGCTGATGATGTTTGTGTGCGTGGCTCGCGTCGCGGGCCTCTCGACAAGCCCGCGAATCTCGTGTGATTCACCGAGGCTTAAGCGGACATGATGTAAGTTTTGTAATATCCTTGTCTCTGCGTGAATGATGCCTTTAATTTCGTTGCATATTTCCCTTCAGCAGCAGTCTCGCACGCTCTTAACATCTTTTCAAGCCCCGCCCTCCTTCCCTCCCTCCCTCCTCAGACCTCGGATCTGAACGATCATTACGATTATAAGCTTGTCAGATGCTGCTAAATGCAAATACCATGATTTTTTTTCAGAAGTGGAAGATGGATGGCAGCTGGGAATATTGACGCCTTGGCGCGCCAAGATTTTAGGCCTCGCAGGCGTCCGAGTTAAAAAAAAAAAAAAAAAAAAAAACGGACGATCTATTACTGTCTTATCTACCGAGCATTCGGGTTTAAGATTCAACCACTTTTAATATCGAACCCGGACGGATTGCATGGTAGAAATCCGGCTAAAGAAAAACTCCCGTATCTAACCTGATTTATTCTCGCCATCCATTCCCCCACCCCCCATTCCTTTTATCTCTCGTGTCACGGCGGCTGAGAGAATAGGCGGCTATGCGGTGAATAACACGGCGTAAGTTGTCGTTTCGAACGAAAGATAAATTGTCACAAGAGTGCGAGGCTGTCAGAGATAGGGGAAAATGGTGTTCCGGTAGTAGTGGTGGTGGATGGGATCATGGTTCTGATCGCTTTTTGAGTGGTTTTTGTGGGGGGGGGGGGGGGGGGGGGGGGGGGGTTTGGATGAGAAAAACAAAGTGGGAGGAGACAAATTTGATTTGCGTTTGGGATGTAACGCGCAAAGTTACAGAGAGGAAATGCGACCTGTAGAGTCGGGCGATATCATATAAATTGAGTTGCTTTTTCTCGACAGAATTCCATTTTGGATACAGTGGGAGGAAAATGTGAGCGCTATTCGTACCTGTTTGTAGTAGGTGTTTCCGCCGTCATGTTTATCCGTCATGCGTTCGAGGCGCTGGAATAAATGAGTCGTGCAGCTTCCTTTAGTCGCCACAAACTTTAGACAAATTTGATGAACTCGTGAAGTTGCAAACCCAAAGCATTTCCATACGACTGACGAAACCATTACATTACATTTATGGTATTTGGTAGACGCCCTTATCCAGAGCGACTTACAACTGAGCAATTGAGGGTTAAGGGCCTTGCTCAAGGACCCACTAGTGGCAGTTTGGTTGTGGTGGGGTTTCAACCCATGATCTTCCGGTCCAGAGGCCAACACCTTAACCACTGGGCTACACCACCTCCCAACCCCGCCCCCTCTTGGAAATGAGCTCTTCTGATTCGTCAGAGCGTCACCATGTCGTATTTCCCAAGTGCGGAAGAACTACGAGGTGAAATCGAGAAATCGGTTTCCGTATTTTCAGCATCGCGATATACCATAAACTCGAATTAATCGATAATGAAGGTTAATCTCCCGGCCCTAGGAGCTCCCATGCATGCATTTGAATGATGCGGGTTTTCCCTCCTGGGAACAGCTAGCCGCTGTTGTGAAATTCAAAAAAGCGTTCTGAGTTTGTATCATGTATGTATGTATCATTCATTCATTCATCTTCTACCGCTTTATCCGATCTTCCTCGGGTCACGAGGAGTCTGTGCCTATCTCAGGCGTCTATGGGCATTAAGGCAGGATACACCCTGGATGGAATGCCAACCCATCGCAGGACACACACACACACACACATTCACACACACACAATCACACACATTCACACACATTCATACACTAGGGACAATTTTCCAAGGTGCCAATCAACCTACCGTGCATGTTTTTGGACCGGGAGGAAACCGGAGAACCCGGAGAAAACCCCCCTGAGGTACGGGGAGAACATGCAAACTCCACACACACATGGCCTAGACGGGAATCGAACCCGGACCCTGGCGGTGTGAGGCGAACGTGCTAACCACTAAGCCACCGTGCCCCGGGGTTATGTATGTATCATATATTTTTATTCCATAGTGCAGAATCTGTTTCCTGAATTTGTACACGGCATTTCCTTTTTTCAGTGAATCTAGAAGATGCATGTCAAGGATTCTGGATAAAACTGCAGAAAATAAGTGGCGGAAACCCATTCAGTGGTTTTTCAATCATTTTGAGACATCGTCCTTCGGCGAATTTGAGTTCGGGTGCATCCGCCCGGGTGCTTCCTGCTATAAATTTAGAGCAATCTCCAGGAACATGTCAGGGGAAACACCGATTGGCCCTTTACTGAAAGACTAAAATGTAATATCATTAGGTCAGAGACTCCGCAGCCGGGCAGGCAGGCAGAATGGATTTATTGTCTCATTTTGACTCATTAGAGTTCCATAATGAAGAAGCCAGTTCGCCACCTGAAGAATTTCTCAGCGTGATTGAAGACATCCTGTCCGGCCGTGCCTCGGCTACACCTTACAAATTCTCCCGGTTTACAATCTCCCGACCGGGGCGAGAGATTGCAATTTGATTCTGCATTGGCGGTACGTGGAGGGCCGTGGGGCCTGCTTTGCCGGAATGGTAATTATCGTTTACTAAGCAGGTGTTGCGATTTATTGCTCCTTTATCACAATGCAGATTTGTGGCGCATTGGGCAATCCATTTTCAATTTGGTTCCCTGCCTGAGATAAATGAACAGATGTCCATTGATTTCCCCCCACTGCAGTCGCACGCCTTGTTTACACCTGACAGCCAGGACTTTATAGCCCAATGATTATTCGAAGTAAAACGCGTTATAATTAGCAATTTTTTAATTAGTCTGACAATTGGCAGGCCAGTCACTAAGCCTCTAATTTTACACGTCTCACGGACACCTCTGCTTCCGTCTTCAGTTGTCAAACGTCATTGGAGCGAGCCGGCCAGGCCAAAACGTAGCGTAGCTCTCGACTTGAATCACCGCCACCCTTGCCAAGAACCACTCATCATTTATCCCACTGCCCTTTAGACTCTGAGGTTTTTAACTCTGAGGCTTTTTTTTTTTTTATTGACTTGCCCCGAGCGCTAAACAATTCCGCCAAAGTCCTGTCCATCTGGACTTCACTTGCTGATTGCCGTCGAATGCGCACATTTCTAATGGTGCTTATTAAGGTTGACACGCCTCTAGCTGATCTACATTTCGTTTCGAAACCGATTTCTGCCTACTAAAGCCGCTGTTCTGTTCCCGAGTTATTTTGGTTCCTTCCTGTAACAGCACAAAGAGCCCGAAGTGCTTGTCACCTCCTTTTGTGTTTCTGATTTTATTTGACAAGATCACAAAGCTCCGAGCGGCTTTACAGGAGGCCACTCTCTCCAGCTGGTTATCAGACTATAAATATACATATATACGAGTCTTCTTGCCAGTCGTGGTGCACACTAATGAAAGGAGTCAAGTGGCGCGTGGTGGTTCTGGCCCCACATGTGCCGCTGTCGCTGGTGACTTAATTGAGCCTCTGACTTTGGTCCTTTTGTTTTATTGTCGACATCCTATCAACCTTCATTCTTCTGCGGCTGGCATTGTCTCCGGAGCCAAAGGGACGTGCTGTGCTTTCCTGGTAATTGCCACTTCTCCATCTCTGACAGATTCCACAGGAATGCAGGGGGCTCGTGCTCGGGTCCAGATTAACCTCGGAACTTCTTACCTTGCCTTGCCTCCTGAGTCTAGCTCGAAAGGAAACCGAGGTACAGAAGCGTCTAACGGAAGAGCCCTCAGGCGAAGCGGGGGGCATCGATATTCAGGAGGAGGTAAGTTGGTCAGAGGGCAGGGGCTACAACTTAGGAACTAGTGCGTACATGACGTCCTTCCTAAAGACGTTACACCGGGTCATGACGATAGGTCGTCGACGACGGATCCCCCGAGGCCTTCGGGGAGACATCCGGCAGGTGCGGCGAGGAAGATGGATGCCAAGCGAGGCAAGAGAAGAAGGAGGGGAGGGAAAGAGGGGTTGAAGCGGCGAGGTGACTTTTCTGTCCTAGTTTAGAGAAGGACAGGATGATGGATGAAGTGTGGAGGCAGGAAAAAGTAAAGACAAAGCAAAGGGAGATTGCAGAGACAGGTGATTGCACGTAAAAACCGGAGGCTTGACTTTTATTTCATTTGACAGCTGATGCGGAGGCTATATCCGGTTTCTGTCTGACCTGGTTTATAAGGACAGGAAACTCCGATGCAAAGGGTCGGGCATCAGGGAGTTGATCTCAAGCTCTATTGAGCACAGTTAGAAAGAGATGACCACCCTATCAGGATACGATTTTGGCATGGCTTCCAGGCCAAAGGACGTGTTCGGAGGCGCGGCCTTTGTCTTTGCATTTGTCTTTGGGCTGGGAATAATCACCCTTCAGACAGCCAACAACATTTATTATGGGGATTGTGGTCTACGGAGGTTTTGAGGTAGTTTAGGGTAAAGTCCAGGAATTCACCAGAGATTTCATCGGGGGGGATGGGGGGATTCTACCGCAACGGCCAATTATGAGCAGCCAGCGATCAAAGGCTACAGAATTTAACCGTGGATTATAGGAATATTTTAGGATTTTCCAAAATTTGTCTCAGGCGACATGGCAAATCGGTCTTAATCTTGAATTACTGTACCTGATTAGGGAGGTTTTCAACGAGTTTAGGTTAAACTGTGAAAGGACTGCCGCCCTTGGCTCCTTGAGCAAGACCCTTAACCCTCTGTGCTCCATGGGCGCCGTATCATGGCTGACCCTGCGCTCTGAC
>JACRUU010000002.1:7518687-7553687 GCA_030449085.1 Kryptopterus vitreolus | reverse complement strand
AACCATGAAACAGTAAAATATATATACAGTATAGAAGAAGATCCAAAATAGACAAGAGGAAATTGTGACAAATCTATAATCCGAATATGGTAACAAAAGAGCATGTGTTGTTTGGTGAGAAAGACTTCTAAAGAGATCGACATCAAGAGGAAGCAAAGGAAAATGTCTCATAAAATCCGTCATATAGACAAGCATTTAAAACGAATTAAAAAAAGACCACTGGAATATTTTACATTTCACTGAGACACAGGAAGATCCAAGGCACATCTGACAGACGAAAAAATATGAAAAGAACACTCCGTGAAACATGGAGGAGGCTCTGTTATGTTCTGGGGCTGCTTTGCTGCGTCTGGCACAGGGTTCTTGCAAAGAACTGAATAAGACTACTGTATAGCCAATGTGTAAATACTAGTCTTTGTAAATTAAAAACACCCAAGTTCTGTTTTGATAAATTACAGTACACAGGAAGCGTACCCCATACTGACCTCCATTCGTTAAGACTCCAGGGTAGACTAGTGACTTTTTCTTTCATGCCTGTTTCACCAAAGGGTGAGTTTATTTTTTACAACAATTTTGCCATGTATATATATTATATATATATAGATTATATATACATTAACATTTATAGATGATTGCTCCGCCCTCCAAAATATTCTACATTCATTTATTCATTCATTCATTCATTCATTCCGAAAGGGGTACTCTATGAGTTACCGTTAACAAAATATTAAGTTAGGGGTACAGTCGCCATTTATCCGATCTTTTACCGATCTTCCTTCGGGTCGCGGGGAGTCTGTGTCTATCTCCATGGATGGAATGCCAACCCATCGCAGGGCACACACACACTCTCATACACCGCTTACACACCCGCACACATTCATTCACACACTATGGGACAATTTTTCCAAGGTGCCAATCAACCTACTGTGCATGTTTTTTGGACTGGGGGGGAAACCGGAGAACCCGGAGAAAAACCCCCTGAGGGACGGGGAGAACATGCACGATGGCCGAGATGGAAATCGAACCCCGACCCTGGTGGTGTGAGGCGAACGTGCTAACCACTAAGCCATCGTGCCCTGTATATTCTATATTTTTTCTATGTTCTATGTTTAATTTGAGTATATTAGTTGCTTGGTCAAAATTAGGCTGCTGTTATTATTATTATTATTATTATTATTATTATTATTATTATTATTGCTATTATTATTCATTTCACTACATGCCGTACAGTGTATTTATGTATGTGACATGAAATTTTATATTTCATAATTGTTAAAATTTGTGTCTAATCATTACATCACCATTTCATTAAAAAAAAAAAAATTATAATATTTTTTAGACAATTTATTTATTTACTTATTTAGTATTACATTTTTTTACTTAGTTAAAATAATATATCATTTCTGTGCAAAATAAATATATCATTTCTATTTATGGCAAAAAAAAAAAATAGAAAAGTAATGATGTAGGCCATGCTGACTTTAGATATAAAATTATATATATATATATATATATATATATATATATATATATATATATATATATATATATATATATATTATATACACAGATATTTGTTGTGCCATTGTGTTGCACGTCTGCTGCTCATCATTAGAAAGATGACTAGTTCTATACATATACACTATCCAGCGGATGTCATGTAGCCGTCCAGGGAACTAGTGAAGCTCACGCATCATTACCAAGCTTGCTGAAATGCATCCCATTGTTCAATGTAAACGTTCTGTGTAGCAGACAGCTAGTGACGCACATGCTAAATTATCCATGCTGCTATGTAGCGGCGTGTGTACTGTTAGTCACTCAGATAACTATATGCTGAGATATGTGCTGAGCTGGTAACCATTGTGGTTGGTGGGGCATCATGTAGCACATTAGCGATTGGGAAAGCTACTGACACACATGCTAAATTAACCATGCAGGCTAGTGTATATTACTCAAGGGGTCAAGGGGGGGGGGGGGGTGGGTTTGGGGTACTCCTTTCGGGAGAAGCTGCGTATGAGGTACAGAAAGAAGGATAGTCGTGCCAAAACATAAACATTTACTATATGTTAGCAAATTCTATCATCAAATACCATATCGATTAACCATTTCAGTGCACATTGACAGGGCCAGACTTACTCTTTCGTATAACCTCAACGTATCACCAGTTTATATGGAAAAGCAACCGGAACAGCCACATCCCATATTTTATTTACACTTAAAACCACCACTAAACAAAATAAACATTGAAATTAATATTAAAAGAATAATTTTCAGAGTAAAATAAATATTAAATTAATCAATTTTATTAAAGGGAGAGATTTTGAGAGGCTTACACTCAGATAATTCTAATTATATTATTCCAAATAATTCTATTAGTGTTTTTTTTTTATATATATATATTTTTTTTTATTCATATATTGGTTTATGATAATGATGGTGATGGTTATTATGTTATTATTATTATTATTATTACTATTATTATTATTATTATTATTCCATTTTTTTTTTAAATAGAACAATGGAAAAAAGAAGTACAATGATCCATGATGTGAAAAAATTGTATGTATTGTTGTTTTTGTTTTTTTTTTTACATTTAGTACCACTTATTATTACTATATATATTTATATTATATATATATATATATATATATATATATATATATATATATATATATATATATATATATATATATATATATATATATATATATATATATATATAGGTATATATTATTCTTATGTATAATAATAATAAGAATAATAATAATAATAATAATAATAATAATAATAATATATAATAATAATATAATAATAATAATAATCAATACATAATAACATATATATATATATATATATATACTATTATATATATATATATATATATATCTCTACTCTATATCTCATATTATATATATATATATATATATATACTACACACTTTCTGCTTAATATACTATACTCTGTTAAACTACACTTTTGTCTGGTAGTGTGTATGTGTACATATGTATATATACATATATTTTTATCTTTATTTTCATGACACTTTACATAATAGATTCTCACTGAAGACATCAGAACTATGAATGAACACGTATGGAATTATGTAGTAAACACAAAAGTGTGAAATAACTCACAGTATGTTTCATATTTTTGATTCTGAATACATCATTGATCACGAATCATACATCATGAATAAATCATAAGGGTGTGACTTTTTTAGTAGTTTAGCTGTTTGAGGTTGTGCCACATTCTGTCTGACCTATTTCCATCAGACTCAGAGGATATATACCGCTGCCTGTCAGAGATTTCTCCCCAACCTATATTTCAATGTGTTTTTTAAATCGGTGTTCTCATTTTTATTGCAATACATTCACAGTATAAATAAACTCTAATGATGGAAAAATCAACGGAAGCATTTGAAGCAAAAGTTGTGTATTTATTGTGGAATGTTCGAGTCATTTAACCGTATGTTTACTTGTTTACCCTCAGAGTGTTCTTGGTTTTTAATTAAACACTCCATCTGAGTCTCATTAGGATCTGAGAGTGAACAGTTAATCGGTTCTTAAGTTAAGATTTAGGCTTAGGACAAAACATACAATTGTCTTTTTCTTCGTTAATAATGAATGAATTTGCTATTTAAAAAATCCTAAATGTGTTCAAATATTTCATTGTCATTGTAAATAAAATAAATGTGTGTATGTGTTATAGCACTGTATGTGTAAATCATATACTACAATTTGTTATTATGTATAATTATAAAAAAAACTTTTTGCCATCTAGGAAAAGTTGTTGACTGTCAAGATGACCATGAGCTACATTTCCTATTGACTGCTACACTGATCAGGCAGCTAAGGTTGTAAAATTGTATGTATATACAGACGTGGACAAAATTGTTGGTACCCTTTGGTCAATGAAAGAAAAAGTCACAATGGTCACAGAAATAACTTTAATCTGACAAAAGTAATAATAAATAAAAATTCTATAAATGTTAACCAATGAAAGTCAGACATTGTTTTTCAACCATGCTTCAACAGAATTATGTAAAAAAATAAACTCATGAAACAGGCATGGACAAAAATGATGGTACCCCTAACTTAATATTTTGTTGCGCAACCTTTTGAGGCAATCACTGCAATCAAACGCTTCCTGTAACTGTCAATGAGACATCTGCACCTCTCAGCAGGTATTTTGGCCCACTCCTCATGAGCAAACTGCTCCAGTTGTGTCCGGTTTGAAGGGTGCCTTTTCCAGACTGCATGTTTCAGCTCCTTCCAAAGATGCTCAATAGGATTGAGGTCAGGGCTCATAGACGGCCACTTTAGAATAGTCCAATTTTTTCCTCTTAGCCATTCTTGGGTGTTTTTAGCTGTGTGTTTTGGGTCATTGTCCTGTTGCAAGACCCATGACCTGCGACTGAGACCAAGCTTTCTGACACTGGCTAGTACATTTCTCTCTAGAATTCCTTGATAGTCTTGAGATTTCATTGTACCCTGCACAGATTCAAGACACCCTGTGCCAGACGCAGCAAAGCAGCCCCAGAACATAACAGAGCCTCCTCCATGTTTCACAGTAGGGACAGTGTTCTTTTCTTGATATGCTTCATTTTTTCGTCTGTGAACATACAGCTGATGTGCCTTGGCAAAAACTTCGATTTTTGTCTCATCTGTCCACAGGACATTCTCCCAGAAGCTTTGTGGCTTGTCAACATGTAGTTTGGCATATTCCAGTCTTGCTTTTTTATGATTCGTTTTCAACAATGGTGTCCTCCTTGGTCGTCTCCCATGTAGTCCACTTTGGCTCAAACAACGACGGATGGTGCGATCTGACACTGATGTTCCTTGAGCATGAAGTTCACCTTGAATCTCTTTAGAAGTCTTTCTAGGCTCTTTTGTTACCATTCGGATTATCCGTCTCTTAGATTTGTCATCAATTTTCCTCCTGCGGCCACGTCCAGGGAGGTTGGCTACAGTCCCATGGATCTTAAACTTCTGAATAATATGTGCAACTGTACTCACAGGAACATCTAGTTGCTTGGAGATGGTCTTATAGCCTTTACCTTTAACATGCTTGTCTATAATTTTCTTTCTGATCTCTTGAGACAGCTCTTTCCTTTGCTTCCTCTGGTCCATGTCGAGTGTGGTACACACCATATCACCAAAACAACACAGTGATTACCTGGAGCCATATATATAGGCCCAATGGCTGATTACAAGGTTGTAGACACCTGTGATGCTAATTAGTGGACACACCTTCAATTAACATGTCCCTTTGGTCACATTATTTTCTGTGTTTTCTAGGGGTACCATCATTTTTGTCCATGCCTGTTTCATGAGTTTATTTTTTTACATAATTCTGTTGAAGCATGGTTGAAAAACAATGTCTGACTTTCATTGGTTAACATTTATAGAATTTTTATTTATTATTACTTTTGTCAGATTAAAGTTATTTCTGTGACCATTGTGACTTTTTCTTTCATTGACCAAAGGGTACCAACAATTTTGGTCCACGTCTGTATATATGTATATGATTGGCACCTTGGAAAATTGTCCCTAGTTTGTGATGTGAATGTGTGTGTGAATGTGTGTGTGCCCTGCGATGGGTTGGGCATTCCATCCAGGGTGTGGATCCTGCCTTAATGCCCATAGACGCCTGAGATAGGCACAGGCTCCCCGTGACCCGAGGGAAGATCGGATAAAGCGGTAGAAAATGAAAATGAATGAATGATATATAATATATATATATATTTATATATTTATAACATATATATTTTTTAAATATATTTTCATGTTTATAACTTATATACTTATATTAGACTGTACTATACTATAGTTTACAATACTTACAATACTACTTCACAAACCAACTCTTTGCGGCAGCAACAGGGGAAAAAATACAGAATGACACTGCACACAGTGTATATATATATATATATATATAAATTAGAATTATCTATATATAATATATATATATATATATATATATATATATATATATATATATATATATATATATATATATATATATATATATACTATACATTTCTACAGTATAATCTACTACAGTGTACTATACTAGACTACTATTCTGCGGTATACTATACTATACTACAGTGTACTATACGAGACTATTCTTTTCTACAGTATACTGTACTACAGTGTACTGTACTACACTATACTAGACTACAATATACTGTACTACAGTGTACTATACTAGACTTTACTATTCTACAGTATACTATACTATACTACAGTGTACTATACTAGACTATACTAGACTATACTACTGTATACGCTACTACTAGTACACTATACGAGACTATTCTTTTCTACAGTACTATACTATATACTAGACTACTAGTATACTACAACTAACTAGTTACTATTCTAAGTAACTATACTATACTACACTGTAATATACAAGGCTATACTATTCTACAGTATAATATTCTAGACTATACTTTTCTACAGTATACTATACCATACTACAGTGTAATATACTAGGCTATACTATTCTACAGTATAATATACTAGACTATACTTTTCTATAGTATACTATACTACAGTGTAATATACTAGACTTTAGTATTCTACAGTATATTATACTATACTACAGTGTTCTATACTAGACTTTACTATTCTACAGTATACTATACTATACTACAGTGTTCTATACTAGACTTTACTATTCTACAGTATACTATACTATACTACAGTGTACTATTGTAGACTATACTATTCTGTGGCATACTCTACTACAGTGTACTATGCGAGACTATTCTTTTCTACAGTATACTTTACTACAGTTACTACAGTATTCTTTTCTACAGTACTATACTACTATACTAGACTATACTAGACTACAATATACTGTACTACAGTGTACTATACTAGACTTTACTATTCTACAGTATACTATACTATACTACAGTGTAATATACTAGGCTATACTATTCTACAGTATAATATTCTAGACTATACTTTTCTACAGTATACTATACCATACTACAGTGTAATATACTAGGATATACTATTCTACAGTATAATATACTAGACTATACTTTTCTATAGTATACTATACTATACTACAGTGTAATATACTAGGCTATACTATTCTACAGTATAATATTCTAGACTATACTTTTCTACAGTATACTATACCATACTACAGTGTAATATACTAGGATATACTATTCTACAGTATAATATACTAGACTATACTTTTCTATAGTATACTATACTACAGTGTAATATACTAGACTTTAGTATTCTACAGTATATTATACTATACTACAGTGTAATATACTAGACTTTAATATTCTACAGTATACTATACTATACTACAGTGTTCTATACTAGACTTTACTATTCTACAGTATACTATACTATACTACAGTGTACTATAGTAGACTATACTATTCTGTGGCATACTCTACTACAGTGTACTATGCGAGACTATTCTTTTCTACAGTATACTGTACTACAGTGTACTATACTAGACTATACTAGACTACAATATACTGTACTACAGTGTACTATACTAGACTATACTTTTCTACAGTATACTATACCATACTACAGTGTAATATACTAGGCTATAATATTCTACAGTATAATATTCTAGACTATACTTTTCTACAGTATACTATACTATACTACTATACTATAGTATACTATACCATACTACAGTGTAATATACTAGGATATACTATTCTACAGTATAATATACTAGACTATACTTTTCTATAGTATACTATACTATACTACAGTGTAATATACTAGGCTATACTATTCTACAGTATAATATTCTAGACTATACTTTTCTACAGTATACTATACCATACTACAGTGTAATATACTAGGATATACTATTCTACAGTATAATATACTAGACTATACTTTTCTATAGTATACTATACTACAGTGTAATGTACTAGACTTTAGTATTCTACAGTATATTATACTATACTACAGTGTAATATACTAGACTTTAATATTCTACAGTATACTATACTATACTACAGTGTACTATACTAGACTTTACTATTCTACAGTATACTATACTATACTACAGTGTACTATACTAGACTATTCTTTTCTACAGTATACTGTACTACAGTGTACTATACTAGACTTTACTATTCTACAGTATATTATACTATACTACAGTGTAATATACTAGACTTTAATATTCTACAGTATACTATACTATACTACAGTGTACTATAGTAGACTTTACTATTCTGCAGTATACTATGCTATACTACAGTATACTATACTAGACTATACTTCACTATAGTATACTATACCAGACAATACTATACTAAAGAGGGAGGTGTAGTATAGTATACTGTATGCTATACTACACCTCCCTCTTTGCTTTTCTCTATCCGTTGCCTTCCTGCGGCTGCCCCATCAGATTTGAAACACCGATGCTTGACTGCAAAGCCAAGAGAATGGACCAGCACCCGGTTCCTCACAGCACTTATCTCACCCTGCACTGCACCATCTTCCCTCCATCCTCAAAGAAGGCAAGACTCCTTTCTTTCCTTGCCCCCAGATTGTAGAATACACATGCACTCAATGTCCAAACCTTCCAGTTCCATTTACAGGCACATTTTTAACATGATAACATGAATGTAAATGTAAATACAGTATTGCTTATTAATTATAAATATGAAACAGTGTAAAGATGGTTCAATGCAGTGCGTGCATGTCTAAAAGGAAATGAAAGCTCATGGTCATAATCCTGACAGTGATTTTTGCAGTAAAATGCTTTGACATCTCTTTGACTTTAGGAATGCGGAAATCTGATGTATTTCACCTAAAAACATGGGAATATTTCTAAAGCCCTACATGCTTCGAGTGTCCTTGCTCTGTCACATGCTTTGATCATGCTCAGTGTTGGATAAGTACGTTTCAGACATAAGTCTAACACCCACATCATCCAAACCTCTCAGAGTGCAGTTTTTATATGTCAAAATTCATCATGGCTTACTCACGTCACTCATTTTTATATAACATCACACGGATGTGTTTTTATTTATGTATTCATTTTAGTTTATAAACACTTGTGTTTTCTGTATTTTGTTTTAATTGTGTGATTTGATTGAAATAAAAATGAAAATATGCAGTGATGCACTGTTGGGTACGTTTCTTGTTTCATTTTCAACTTAATTTCTTGAATTACCAGGTTGTATTATTATTATTATTATTATTATTATTATTATTATTATTATTATTATTACTGTTATTATTATTATTATTGTATTATTATTATTATTTGTTATTATTATTATTATTATTATATTATATTATTATTATTATTATTATTATTTATTATTATTATTGTCTTCTTATTATTATTATTATTATGTTCTTATTATTATTATTATTATTATTATTATTATTATTATTCTCCATACTAATCTTTTATTATTACCTATTATATTATTATTACTTCTATTATTATTATTATTATTATTACTTATTATTATTTTATTACTTATTATTGTTATTACTTATTATTACTGTATTATTCTATTATTATTATTATTATTATTATTATTTTGTTATTATTATTATTATTATTATTATTATGTTATATTATTGATTATTCTATTATTATTATTATTATTATTCTTATTATTTATTATATTATTATTATTTATTATTCTATTATATTATATATATTATTAGTGTTATTATTGTATTGTATTATTTACTATTATTATAGTATTATTATATTATTATTATATTAGATATGTTAATATTGCTATTATTATTACTATTTCTTATTATTACTATATTATTATTATTATTACTATTATTATTACTTATTATATTATTATTATTATTATTATTATTATTATTATTATTATTATTATTTAAAAAAGTACAGAATAATTACTATATAATAATTCACATATAGTAATAAAATAAGTACCAAAACATTTGGTCTCTAAAAGTTAGATTTTATAAACGTTTCATTCTACAAGCCGTTCAACTCCTTACCACAGGACTTGGATGAAAATAAAAATGTTAATAATTATTATATGTACTTTAACGTAAAAAAAAAAATCCTCAAAGATTTCGTATTAGATAGAAGTAAAGAAAGATATAGTATGGATTAAAGACAGAAATAAATATTTAAGAAAGAAAGATAGAAAGAAAGAATGAAAGAAATAAGGAAAGAAAGGAAGTATTATAGAAAGAAAGGAAGTAAAAATGAAAGAAATAGTAAGAATTATAGAAAGAAAGAATAAAAGAAAGAACATAAGTAAGAATTAAAGAAAGAAAAAAGTAGGAATTAAAGAAAGAAAGAATGAAAAAAGTAAGAATTAATTGAACAAAGAAGCAAAGAAAGAAGAAAGAAAGAAAGAAAGAGAGAAGGAATGAATTATAGAAAGAAAGTAAAGAATTAAAGAAAGAAAGAAGAAAAGAAAGTGTAAATTATAGAAAGTGGGAAAAAAAGAAAGTAGGAATTAAAGACCTAAGTCGTTATTTAAGAAAGACAGATAGATGAAAGGAATGAAAGAATTAAAGAAAGAAAGAAAAAAAGTTTGAATTATAGAAAGAAATGAAAGAATTAAAGAAAGAAAGAAGAAAAGAAAGTATGAATTATAGAAAGTAGAAAAGAAAGAAAGCAAAAATTAAAGAGAAAAAGAAAGAATTAAACAAAAAAAAGAATGAAAGAAAAAAAGAAAGAATTAAAGAAAGAAAAGTACATTCCAGGTCAGTGGAATTCGTGCTTCGCATATCTCAGTGATGTTATGAAGCCGATGTCAGCCCTGATACCGTGTCCCTGGAACACCGAGGGTTAACGGCTCCCCGACAGCCTGACAATACCTGGTCTTGAACCTCTGACCAGCAAAACACATTCTTCTTTTTATTCTTTCGTTCTTTAATTCATCCTTTCTTTCTATAATTCTTACTATTTCTTTCATTCTTCCTTCCTTCCTTCCTTTCTTTCTTTCTTTCTTTCTTTACTTCTTTCATTTCTTTCTTAAATTCTTTCATTTCTTTCTTTCATTTCTTTCATCTATCTGTCTTTCTTTAATTTATTTCTGTCTTTAATTCTTTTTCTTTCTTAATTCTTTCTTTCATTTCTTTCTTTTTAATTCATTTCTTTCATTTCTTTCATCTGTCTTTCTTTAATAATTATTTCTGTCTTTAATTCTTACTTTCTTTCTTTATTTCTTTCATTTCTTTCATCTATCTGTCTTTCTTTAATAATTATTTCTGTCTTTAATTCTTACTTTCTTTATTTCTTACTTTCTCTCTTTAATTATTTAATTTCTTTCATCTATCTGTCTTATTTTAATAATTATTTCTGTCTTTAATTCTTACTTTCTTTCTATAATTCTTACTATTTCTTTCATTTTTCCTTCCTTCCTTTCTTTCTTTCTTTCTTTACTTCTTTCATTTCTTTCTTAAATTCTTTCATTTCTTTCTTTCATTTCTTTCATAATTATTTTTGTCTATTTTTACTTTCTCTCTTTAATTCTTTCATTTCTTTTATATATCTGTCTTTCTTTAATAATTATTTCTGTCTTTAATTCTTACTTTCTTTCTTTAATTCTTACTTTCTTTCTTTAATTCTTTCATTTCTTTCATCTATCTGTCTTTCTTTAATAATTATTTCTGTCTTTAATTCTTACTTTCTTTATTTCTTACTTTCTCTCTTTAATTATTTAATTTCTTTCATCTATCTGTCTTATTTTAATAATTTTTTCTGTCTTTAATTCTTACTTTTTGTCTATAATTCTTACTTTCTTTAATTCTTTCTCTTCTTTTATATATCTGTCTTTCTTAAATAATTATTTCTGTCTTTAATTCATACTTTCTTTATTTCTTACTTTCTCTCTTTAATTCTTACTTTCTTTCTTAAATTCTTTCATTTCTTTCTTAAATTCTTTCATTTCTTATTTCTTTCTTTAATTCTTTCATTTCTTTCATCTGTCTGTCTTTCTTAAATAATTATTTTTGTCTTTAATTTTTACTTTCTCTCTTTAATTCTTTCATTTCTTTTATATATCTGTCTTTCTTTAATAATTATTTCTGTCTTTAATTCTTACTTTCTTTATTTCTTACTTTCTTTCTTTAATTCTTTCATTTCTTTTATGTATCTGTCTTTCTTAAATAATTATTTCTGTCTTTAATTCATACTTTCTTTAATTCTTACGTTCTTTCTTTACTTCTTTCTTAACTCTTTCATTTCTTTCATCTATCTGCACTCTGTTCCTGTCCGAACCTCCTGGTGACTCCGCCCCCGGTTGATGATGCTTCAAATTCATGAATACACTCATACACTCCTCAACAACACACACACAACACACACACAACACACACACACACACACTAACAACACAAATGAGGATGAGGTTCTCTGTTGAGTCGGGTTCCTCTCAAGGTTTCTTCCTGTTCACAGGGAGTTTTTCCCTCGTCACCGTCGCTTCGGCTCAACCAGAAACAATCAGGGCCAAACTGATCTTCACTTTTCACACATGAGTATTATGTAAAGCTGCTTTGAGACGATGACACATTGTAAAAAGCGCTTTATAAATAAAACTGAACTTGAATTAAATTGTTTTTCTTAAATACTTATTTCTGTCTTTATTTCATACTTTCTTTCTTTAATTCTTTCATTTCTTTCATCTATCTGTTTTTCTTAAATAATTATTTCTTTCTTTAATTCTTACTTTCTTTCTTTACTTCTTTCTTTCGTCTCTTTCATCTACCGTAAATTCCGGACTATAAAGCGCACCTGCATATAAGCCGCATCCGCTCTATTTAAAAAAAAACCCAAAAAATTCATAAATAAGCCGCACCTGCATACAAGCCGCATCCGCTTTTGAATTGTAAATGTACATGTATGTACCTAAATAGATCCTTTCCTAACCTGTATTTTAACACGGTGTAACGGTGGACGCTGCACAGAGACGCGGAGATCCGGAATTCATACAAAACAGGATTTATTAGAATAAAGAACTCAGGAGACGCCGCTCATACGGAGCGGCCAGACAGGCTAGGGAGCCTTGCGCTCTGCGCGCCGTGGTACCGGGAGTACCGGAGAGCAGGAGAGCGGAGCGGTGGCGGACTTGGAAGTCCGGGAATCGGGAACAGACAAAGGTTAGGCATAAACATATATCGAGCGTCCGTGTCCGCGACACTAGGTATGTGCTATGAGCCCGGACGGGGATTGTAGAGTGAACCGGGCTTATATCGGGAGAGGGAAAATCAAGAACAACTTTGGCTGATTTGTGTGTGTGTGTGTGTGTGCGCGCGCGTGTGTGTGTGTGTGTGGGGGGGGGGGGGGGGGGGGGGGGGGGGAGCAAGGGAGGAGAGAGAGAGAGAGCACCGAGTAGCAACTTTGCTGATTAAAACGGGACAGAACCAAGAGAAAATAAGCGCTATTTACAGTATTTATCTTCATTTCTCCTGTGTGTGAAATGACGTCACCTTAACCTTGTAAAGATAGAGTTTGTCCTCCTTCTATCCGCTTCTACCCACTTATATCTGCTAAAGAGGAACTAGCGCATTCTTCTTCTTTGCATTTATTTTGTGTTAGTTTTGATTCTAATTCCGGTTAGAGCCCCTAGCGGTCGGGAAAAAATCTGCAGAATAGCCGCACCTTATTATTAGCCGCATGGTTCAAAACCTAGGAAAAAAGTAGCGGCTTATAGTCCAGAAATTTACGGTATCTGTTTTTCTTAAATAATTATTTCTTCTTTATCTTTATTTCATACTTTCTTTCTTTACTTCTTTCTTTCGTTAATTCTTTCAGCTCTTTCATCTTTCATCTATCTGTTTTTCTTGAAATACTTATTTCTGTCTTTATTTCATACTTTCTTTCTTTAATTCAGGTTATATAAGTACATCTACACAACCGCAATCAAACGCTTCTGATTGGTTTTCTAGCTTTTCTTTCATTCTCCCCAGATGTGTAAATGACTGCAAAGAGAGACACGCGAGTAATGTGTGTGTTCGTGTTTAGACAGAAAAGGTCACCGTATGAAGGTTTTCCCCGGGCCAACAAAACACATTTCACAAGCAAAACAAATTGATCCTTAATGCTTCTGATGAAATAAAACACAACTTTACAACAACTGTTTAGAACAACCTCATCATTTCTTTTTTTTTTTTTTTTATTTAGTCACTATGTCTTTTTCCCAAAAAAATAAATAATAAACCATATAAAAAATTGAGGGGCACGGTGGCTTAGTGGTTAGCATGTTCGTCTCACACCTCCAGGGTCCGGGTTCAATTCCCGTCTCGGCCATGTGTGTGTGTGGAGTTTGTGCATGTTCTCCCCGTGCCTCAGGGGGTTTTTCTCCGGGTTCTCCGGTTTCCTCCCCCGGTCCAAAAAAAAAAACATGCACGGTAGGTTGATTGGCACCTTGGAAAATTGTCCCTAGTGTATGAATGTGTGTGTGTGTGTGTGTGTGTGTCCTGCGATGGGTTGGCATTCCATCCATGGGTGTATCCTGCTTTAATGCCCATAGACGCCTGAGATAGGCACAGACTCCCCGTGACCCGAGGGAAGATCGGATATAGCGGTAGAAGATGAATGAATGAATGGATGATAAAAAATTGAGGGCATGGTGGTTTAGTGGTTAGCACATTCGCCTCACACCTTCAGGGTCCGGGTTCGATTCCCGTCTCGGCCGTGTGTGTGTGGAGTTTGTGCATGTTCTCCCCGTGCCTCAGGGGGTTTTTCTCCAGGTTCTCCGGTTTTCTCCGCAGTCCAAAATCATGCACGGTAGGTTGATTGGCACCTTGGAAAAATTGTCCCTAGTGTATTAATGTATGTGTGAGTGTGTGTGCCTGCGATGGGTTGGCATTCCATCCAGGGTGTATCCTGCCTTAATGCCTATAGACGCCTGATATAGACACAGACTCCCCGTGACCCGAGGGAAGATCGGATAAAGCGGTAGAAGATGAATGAATGAATGAATGAGTGATCAGATCTGAGCCTTGCCAAACATTTCACCGTACATCGCCTGTGCAGCGTTTTGATTAAGGAGATACTGTTGTCCCGGTAATGCAGCTTCCATCTCACATCGCTCTCTCTCTCTCTCTCTCGCGTTCGTTCATCAGCGTGTACAGGGAGTCTCTGAGCGAAGCGGCTTGCCTCGAACGGGACGATAAATCCGAGGCAGTCGGCTCTGTTTGCCAGCGCCTCAAAGAGTTTTGAGCTGACACGCGGGCCGATCAAAGCACAGCGGAATATCCCTCTACAAGGACGCGCTTTGGAAACGCCGTTCTCTGGCTTTGCTTTGTCAGGAAGTGACAGGTTACTTAGCATATTTGGTGCATTAGAAAGTGTTTACGTTTTATATTTCCTTCCGCAAAACTCTTCGTTTCTGCGTCACGGGAATATTCATTTCCAACCCCCCCAAAAAGGCATTTTCTACTGCATTTAATTGTCCTTAATGCGATTAAAAACCTTCTGCGGGTGTATTGTGTGTTAAATAACACAGTAAAGTGTTATAATTTCGTGTGCAATATTCTATTTATTTCCCCAAATGAGTGGCGTTTATGCAGGGACGAGATTACCAACTTTGGCGGTCGAACTAATTATTTTGCTTTCCCTTCCGCAATAAGCCATTCAACTTATTAAAGTCTGTATTCATTCATTCATTCATTCACACTTTGTATATAGCAGTGTAGTTCACTCCCAGGCCTTCATCAGTGTCTTACTTGAATCACTCCACCCGTTTAATACTCACATTCATTACTCAGCTAGGAGTATAGATAATAGGGTTTAAAAAGACTTCTGTAGATGCTGAAATCAAGCTTTTTACTCAAGTAAAAGTGTAAAAGTACTGGTTTCATTCATTCATTCATTCATCTTCTACCGCTTTTTCCAATCTTCCCTCGGGTCACGGGGAGTCTGTGTCTATCTCAGGCGTCTATGGGCATTAAGGCAGGAAACACCCTGCCAACCCATCGCAGGACACACACACACACACACACACACAAGGGACAATTTTCCAATGTGCCAATCAACCTACCGTGACCAGGAGGAAACTGGAGAACCCGGAGAAAAACCCTCTGAGGCACGGGGGGAACATGCAAACTCCACACACAAAATCGAACCCGGACCCTGGCGGTGTGAGGTGAACGTGTGAGGCCCTGCTTTCAATAATAATTAAAATAATAATAATAATAATAATAATAATTATTATTATTATTATTATTATTATTATTATTATACAGATTACAATACTACTACTACTACTACTACTAATAATAATAATAATAATAATAATGAGCCAGATATATGATTTCTGCTTTATATTTATATATATATTTTTTATATATAAAAATAAAAAAAATTGTTGGTACCCTTTGGTCAATGAAAGAAAAAGTCACAATGGTCACAGAAATAACTTTAATCTGACAAAAGTAATAATAAATAAAAATTCTATAAATGTTAACCAATGAAAGTCAGACATTGTTTTTCAACCATGCTTCAACAGAATTATGTAAAAAAATAAACTCATGAAACAGGCATGGACAAAAATGATGGTACCCCTAACTTAATATTTTGTTGCGCAACCTTTTGAGGCAATCACTGCAATCAAACGCTTCCTGTAACTGTCAATGAGACATCTGCACCTCTCAGCAGGTATTTTGGCCCACTCCTCATGAGCAAACTGCTCCAGTTGTGTCCGGTTTGAAGGGTGCCTTTTCCAGACTGCATGTTTCAGCTCCTTCCAAAGATGCTCAATAGGATTGAGGTCAGGGCTCATAGACTGGCCACTTTAGAATAGTCCAATTTTTTTCCTCTTAGCCATTCTTGGGTGTTTTTTAGCTGTGTGTTTTGGGTCATTGTCCTGTTGCAAGACCCATGACCTGCGACTGAGACCAATCTTTCTGACACTGGCTAGTACATTTCGCTCTCTAGAATTCCTTGATAGTCTTGAGATTTCATTGTACCCTGCACAGATTCAAGACACCCTGTGCCAGACGCAGCAAAGCAGCCCCAGAACATAACAGAGCCTCCTCCATGTTTCACAGTAGGGACAGTGTTCTTTTCTTGATATGCTTCATTTTTTCGTCTGTGAACATACAGCTGATGTGCCTTGGCAAAAACTTCGATTTTTGTCTCATCTGTCCACAGGACATTCTCACTGTAGCTTTGTGGCTTGTCAACATGTAGTTTGGCATATTCCAGTCTTGCTTTTTTATGATTCGTTTTCAACAATGGTGTCCTCCTTGGTCGTCTCCCATGTAGTCCACTTTGGCTCAAACTACGACGGATGGTGCGATCTGACACTGATTGTTCCTTGAGCATGAAGTTCACCTTTAATCTCTTTAGAAGTCTTTCTAGGCTCTTTTGTTACCATTCGGATTATCCGTCTCTTAGATTTGTCATCAATTTTCCTCCTGCGGCCACGTCCAGGGAGGTTGGCTACAGTCCCATGGATCTTAAACTTCTGAATAATATGTGCAACTGTACTCACAGGAACATCTAGTTGCTTGGAGATGGTCTTATAGCCTTTACCTTTAACATGCTTGTCTATAATTTTCTTTCTGATCTCTTGAGACAGCTCTTTCCTTTGCTTCCTCTGGTCCATGTCGAGTGTGGTACACACCATATCACCAAACAACACAGTGATTACCTGGAGCCATATATATAGGCCCAATGGCTGATTACAAGGTTGTAGACACCTGTGAATGCTAATTAGTGGACACACCTTCAATTAACATTCCCTTTGGTCACATTATTTTCTGTGTTTTCTAGGGGTACCATCATTTTTGTCCATGCCTGTTTCATGAGTTTATTTTTTTTACATAATTCTGTTGAAGCATGGTTGAAAAACAATGTCTGACTTTCATTGGTTAACATTTATGAATTTTTATTTATTATTACTTTTGTCATATTAAATTTATTTCTGTGACCATTGTGACTTTTTTTCTTTCATTGACCAAAGGGTACCAAAATTTTGTCCACGTCTGTATATATATAATATATATAATATTATATATATATATATATATATATATATATATATATATATATATATATATATATATATACGATGAGAATGTCTGGAGTAGAGGGGGGAGGAGGGTTTGAATCCTCCATTCAAACATGACCGTGGTCAGTGAAATGACCTCGAGTGAAGGGATTGCCATTTCCAGGATGCTAAGTAGCTTGCAGTCAGATCAGAGCTGTACATTCACAGGAAGAGCGGAATCAAAACAGAAGGGCTGAATGGCTGGCGGGATTCCACACACACACACACCACACACACACACACACACACACACACACACACACAGACTGGATTCTGACAGGAAAAATTGGCTACAATCCTATATTTTGATTTATGTACAGCATTTGTGTCTGTCTGTCTATTTATTTACACATTCCCCTTTTACACAGCTCAATACAACGGCAGTAATATCATTCTGGAAGATGTACAATGATGTCACCGACTGAAAAGGGAATTAAAATGGGGAGAAAAAGTGTAAGGATGTAAAAGACGAGCTCCTCTAACTTGTTAATGCTTGATTTGGACTGTTATAACGCAATATTACTGATGTGTTCATAACCTTATTCCTTGATTCCTTGTGAGAGCACGCGAGGGGAAAAATCAACCCCAGAGAAAGTCCCGCTTGGCTTGGGTGACGGAAAGTGCGATGTCAAGGCGTCCGTGTTTACCTTATCGGCAGGCGGGCCAGCCGTCTGAACACAGATGTGCTCTGATTAAGAGGATGCCGCGGATGACAGAAGTGCATTAGCGTGATGTATGTGTTGTTAGCCGGCGAGCTGCTAATTCCAAATTTAGCTCCTGATTCGCGCGCACGCAGTTCCACCTGAGCGCACCACGAGATTTACCCGCCGCGCCGCTGCTTTCTTTTTCTCTTTTCTGATTTATACGTTCTTGTGGCGAGTAGAGAAATTACGATTTTTTAGGTGCTAAATGTCACTTTTTTTTGCTTCGTGTGGGTTCGAGGGCGCCGGGCCTCGCGCGACGGCGAGAGCGCAGATTTATCTTCGTTTTCGCGGACGCACTCGGTGAACGGAACCTCCCGGAGCTGTGTTGACTTGAATATGATATGCGTTACAGCACTGGTACCTGATTAAAGCAGCCCTCATGGCACTCTATTTCAATAAGATCATCGACGCTGCCCCCCCTCTCCCGGTCCCCCGTCCCCCGTGACAAAAGCAATTTGTTATTCGGAGGTGCTAGCTCGCTTTATCAGATCGACGGATTTGCTTTAGCGTGATGTATGTACCTGGCTAGGTGCTGTGGAATCACACGGACGGGCGGGCGGGAGCGAAGGAGGGAGGGAGGGAGCGAGCGAAGGAGGGAGGGAGGAAGGGAGGGAGGTCCTGCCTTCCCCTTTATCATGGCCTACTTAATGCCTTTCAGTCAGGCTGGCACGGTGGCTACCACTCTTCCTCCTCCTCCTCCTCCACTCCCTCCTCCACTCCCTCCTCCTCCTGCATGTCCTGTCCTAGGTCACCGTCGCACCGTGTGATCTCGGCCGTGTCGGAGCACTCCGTGTCCATTACTAGAGGCGAAACGAGGCTTTGACATTGACTCTCACTCTTGTACCTCCTGTTCCCTCCTCCCTGAAGGGCCTGGCACAGCCAGACATGAACCGCCTTTGTGTGTCTGTGTGTGCGTGTATTCAAATCAAACCCGACTCTGTCGCCATGTGGCTGCGTTTGATGAACAAAGGTGGTGCGGTTCAAGGTTTTTACCATAAAGGAGCACCTGTCTGCCACATGGGAGGAGGGTTTCTGTGTGTGTGTGTGTGTGTGTGTGTGTGTGTAAAAATACACACGCATTTGTGGGAGGAGAATTCTTAAACCTTACTTCGTTTTGTCCTTCTAGCATACAACTATTCTTATAACCAGAACCTGGGCATGTGATGTCATCACCCAGCACCTTTAACTCCTCCCACTCCCTCCCATTTTAACCTAGCTTTGACGGATGCACACCAAGCTTTGCCTTGCGCTCACACACACACATAAACACACACACTCAATGTCATGACGATGTGTGTGTGTGTCAAGCAAAGCTTGTTTGCTAGCCAGATCTGTTATACGGTTGTGTGAAAAAGAAAACACACCCAAGTTCGATGGCACCTGTTTCGACGGTGCACGGCATTCCGTGATATAGTCACGAAATTCACTGTGTTGGTTTGCGTTCGAGGACACAAATTGTTTTTTTGGTAACGCTGGCAGAAATGGCAAAAATATTTTTGCCCAATTTTTGTAATAGAATAAGGCTGAAAATGTAGTTTGGGCAATACTGTAGTAAATGTACTTTATGCAGTATATTAAATAAAACTGGGAGAATATATATACATATACATATATACATATACATAAACATATATACATATATGTATATATAAAAACACACACATACACATATATATATATATTTTTTTCAATATATAAAAAAATATATATTATTTTCATATATTTATATATATATATATTGAAAGTAAGTTATTGTACATGTGCTTTAGTGCATTAGTATGTTTAAGTACAACCTGATTAGGCATTTAATGAAGCGCCCTGTTAAAATGTGCTAATTGCGTTGAGGAATATTGTCATTAATGTGTCCTCGACTTAATTGGTCTTTAAACTTAATTATATTATATTATCTGCACGTGCGCTTCATAAAACGTGTCATTTTCAGATTTTAACTACACAAAAAAGTAGTCTTTCAATACAATTAAGCACACTTCTTTTTTACAGCTTGCTTGCTAGTTACAATGATGCCTATTTCGAACCCGTGTCAAAACAGTTCTTTTTAAAGCCGGAGCTTTTATACAGTTGTGTGAAAAAGAAAGTGCACCCGTTTTGAACTCTGGTACATCTCTGTATCCATACACTCTACCTATTCTATGTATTGGAACGTAATGAAAAAATCTCCCCTCACATGAACACCACGACATATTACACCAATAACCAAAACATTATCCTTGTAATGTCAATCTTCATACTTTTGAGCAAGTCACAAGGCATGCTATTACCAAATATATGTACAAATGTAAAATGTTCAACATGGTTCATGTATATTTGTCCCCAATTCTCTGTATGTAGGGAGGTGGTAGCCCAGTGGTTAAGGTGTTGGCCTCTGAACCAGAATATCACAGGTTCAAACCCCACCACTGCTAACCGCCAAGCTACCGCTAGTGGGCCCTTAACCCTCAATTGCTCAGTTGTAAGTCGCTCTGGATAAGGGCGTCTGCCAAATGCCGTAAATGTAAATGTACTAGAGTATTATATTGGCGGTGTGTGATGGTGGTATGATGTACTAGGGTTGCCAAATTCCAGGAATTTTCATTCCTGGAATACTTCCGGAATCCTGAACTATATTTTTATAATATATTTAAGTAATTACTGCTTATTTATGACTGTAGCAAGGAGAAAAAAAACTCCCTTAGATGGTATGAGGAAGAAACCTTTAATATCAAGAGTGTGATTATAAAGCCCAGTGGTTAAGGTGTTGGCCTCTGGACTGGAAAATCACGGGTTCAAACCCCACCACCACCAAACTGCCGCTAGTGGGGCCCTTTAGCAAGGCCCTTAACCCTCAATTGCACAGTTGTAAGTCGCTCTGGATAAGGACGTCTGCCCAATGCCATAAATTTAAATATAAATAAATAATACAGACTCCATAGAGTGTGCGATTGTGAGTAGTCCACCATAAAGTGGGATCCAAGGAGCGCTGGTACATCTCTAAATGGTCCAGGGATGTTTTTTTTTTTTTTTACAGGGTCTAGTTTTTTCGCCGTCTGCTTTTTGAAGGTCCTCAAATCTCGAATCACGTCCCATAAATTCCTGATATGTTTCTGAACCTGGGATATTTCCCAAATTCCCAAATTGAAAAGTTGTTGGGAAAGTTTCCGCCTCCTATACAAACCGGATGATGTACTGAGGATTTGTGAGCCCCCTCCCTTGTGGGTCTGAGAGTTCCGGTTGTGGAGTCTGCACAGCCTGGAAGCCATTCTACATTAATTAAGAAGCAGCCTTCCGACTTTCAAGTAGCTCTGGCTAAATGAGCATCTGCTTTTTTTTCCCACCCGCATTCGGTAGCGTTCGGCGCGTTGATTGCGCCTCGCATGTCTCCTTGCTGTCGGAGACGGCTTTTCCCAGCCGAGTCGAATGAGGGCTCCATCCTATTACCCAGACTAATCATAACACAAACAAAGCGTTGATGTTTAGAATGACATTTAATATTCGTCGTTATTTATCGTTAAGAAAACAAAATTAGGACCGATATGCGTTTTATTTATCCGAACAACGGCGTGTTCGGTACGGCAGATGGCTTCCATCCAGCTGTATGAGACGAGATCCTGGAAGTGCTCGCTCTTGGGCTTGAACACACATTGCGGGCTGAACAGAGTGTCCCAAATCTGCAGCTAGTGCTGATCTTTTTTTTTTTTTTGCTTTTGACATGGAGATGAAGAGGAAATGGTGCATGTCATCCCGGTCTTTCGGATTGTCTAAAATCACTGAATGGTGCCATTTCATATTGGTTTTATTTCCCGTTTTCCCATCATGCCTCCCGCTCGTGCACTGCTGGTATAACAGGCAGACCTTTTCACTTTTTATTGCCGTAGTGTGTTAACTTTACCTAACACATAACACACCAGCCATTATCCTCTTTATTTTGTTTTCGTCATGTCCTTCCTGAAGGCTCTGACTGACCTTCGTTAAGGACCCAAATCCAATCACTCAATGCGGTCTCGGGGCGAATCTACCAAAACCCCAGTGTTTTAAAAATCTAACTTTGTGGTGGATATATTGGGATGTATATGCGAGCATTGAACCCCCCTCAAGGGTTGTAGCTAAGGCAGGCATTGCCCCTAAAACACTCAAAATGGATGAAAATAGCAACTCAGTCAGAATGGTGTTTAAAGTCATTCTGGCACCATGTTTACACCATTTCTCCACCTCAGCTACATCAGTCCTGATGACTGCAGGATCATTGTTTAGCATCGGGAGTGGTTAAGGCATTGAGCTCTGGACCAGGAAAATCACAGTTCAAATTCCCAACCAGATTACCCTCAAACGTCCCCACCAGGGTCCCTTAACCCTCGTGGATAGTGTGTATGTCTGGATAAGGGCGTCTCCAGGGGGCACTGATCGTGGGGTATAGCATATTATCGTTGCATCAACACTGTGCTCCAGGGGGCGCCGTATCATGGCCGACCCTGCGCTCTGAACCCCAGCTTGTTTGGAGATTGGAAGAAACACTTTTACTGCGCTGTAATGTATATGTGACAAATAACTAAAGGCTATTCTATGCTATTTGTACCTCCCTCCCTTCCTTCCTACCTTCCTTCCCTACCTTCCTGGAAATAACCTACGTGGATATAAATGTTAACTGACTACAATGTGCTACTTGTACAGTTTATGTATCTTTGAGGTTTATGTTTATGTCATCCGGCGTTTTTTTTCTTTCCTTTTTCTTTGATATATAAATACCTGAAATTAGTAGAATTCTGGAAAAGTAACGGGAAGAAAGCCAGGGAATGGCCTTGTAAGACGCGAGACTGGTTTTGGAGATGGCAGAGGCACGGAGCTCCATGAAAACAGCACAAGCGAGTGGACCTGCAGGCATCCTGATAGAATGATGAACTGTGTCGGGGTGTGAGATTGGAGGCAAGAAGATGTTTTGCTCCGCATTGCTTGGTGTGACGCTACAATCCAAGCCACACTAGCAAAAGCGAGACCAGACATGCATCACACACAGGTTCCAGGATTTATTGATATTCCATCCTGAGAAGGATTTAGCGAAATTGGGCTGCATAAATCACAATAAATGATGGTCAGAGCTCCAGAGGTCATGGGTTCCATCGCGAGAATTGTGATTTAGACCTGTTGTTCTTCACGAGGACATTACGGTTGAGACGTACCTAAAGGTAGATCCGACAGTAATATGTGGCGAAAACATCACCGAAACATCCTCGCACCGGTCTCCCGGCTCTTGTCTGTGCATAACAACCTACTTGTCAAAAGCAGAATAAGCCTGGTTTGTACCCGAAAGTGTGCAGAGAGTGTGAGAGGAACGAAAGAAGGAGAAGTAGAAGCCGTGTCGACTCTAGTGATGGCTCGCTGGAGAACCTGTAGACCTGAACACACACTCTGACTCATCGCATGCGCACTATTTTTGTCGCCCCCCCACAACCAGACACAGGAAGTACTTAATACAAAAACAAACCAACAAAGAAAAAATACCACTGTCTGCCTGTCAAAATGTGATCCCGGTCCTTATGAAGCCTGAAATAAGATGAGAGTCGGAAAAACATGATAATTACGCATGTAGAAAGCTGAACGGGCAGCAGATAATAAGCGCTTCAGTCCTAAGCAATTAATCAGTGGGCGTTACCCGCCATGCACCACCTTTATTAACCCTTATCGCCTTGCATTGGTGTTCATGACGCTCATACAGTATAAGACGGAACATTTTTCTGTTTACCGCGGCCTGCGAAGGCCTGCACTTTATTCATTCATTCATTCATCTTCTACCGCTTTATCTGATCCTCCCTCGGGTCACGGGGAGTCTGTGTCTATCTCAGGCGTCTATGGGCATTAAGGCAGGATACACCCTGGATGGAATGCCAACCCATCGCAGGACACATACACACACATTCACACACATTCACACACTAGGGACAATTTTCCAATGTTCCAATCAATCTACCGTGCATGTTTTTGGACTCGGGAGGAGGAAACCGGAGAACCCGGAGAAAGAAAAAAGAAAAACCCCCTGAGGCACGGGGAGAACATGCACTGAAACATGCACAAACTCCACACACACATGGCCGAGACGGGAATCGAACCCGGACCCTGGCGGTGTGAGGCGAACGTGCTAACCACTAAACCACTAATTTATCTAAATTTTTTTGGACCATTCCACATCGCCACCAGTGTGTTATGTTAGCATACTCCATTGTTAGCACACAGCAGCTGAAATGCTTATCTGCTGTTGCACTTAGCATGCGAAATTCTTGTTGTTTAGCTAGCTACATTACCGCTAATCAGTTGTTTAGTTTGTTATGAACTTTAACCTAATGGATACTCGCTGGTTTATAATTTGCTGTTTTGTTTATTTTTTTTGACCAGACTAAAGAGTAAAATTTGCTACCTAAATTCAAATTCGCTATAATGTTAGCATACTCGATTGTTAGCATATCGCAGCTGAAATGCTTAGCTGCTGTTGCACATAACTCTCGTTTCATGGGCTAATGTTGCACACGGCGAGAACCTATATAGCTTATAATGCAAACATTCATTCATTCATTCATCTTCTACCGCTTTATCCGATCTTCCCTCGGGTCACGGGGAGTCTGTGCCTATCTCAGGCGTCTATGGGCATTAAGGCAGGATACACCCTGGATGGAATGCCAACTCATCACAGGACACACACACACACACACACACACACACACACACACACTCACACACACAATCATACACTAGGGACAATTTTCCAAGGTGCCAATCAACCTACCGTGCATTTTTTGGACCGGGAGGAAACCGGAGAACCAGGAGAAAAAACCCCCTGAGGCACGGGGAGAACATGCAAACACACACACATGTCCGCCAAGGGCTTTATAGAGACTCCGGATCGAGTGCGGCTATTTAGTGTAAATTATAGCCTGTACATTTTATCACTACCATTATCATTACGTGAGCACACTCACTCACTGTTGTCTGTTTTGTCGTCCACGATGTTTTCTTTCTTCCTTTCTTTCTTTCCCCTCATTGTGTGGGATGCCGCGAGCAGTAGCGATTGCATTGTGGAGCAATCAGCCTCCTATTAAAAGATAATGGATGGCGCGTCTTCGGGAATTCAGAAAGATCGGAAAAGCAGCCGAGACTCCGGCGAGAATCGGATCGCAACATCTCGGACGTGCGCTATAATAGCGAGTAAAAAAAAGAATACCTTTTTCTTTTCTTTTTTTTTTGGCCGCTCGGGCTGTTGTGAATTCGTTCCTCTTTTGTGTGGTATCGGCCACCGCCCTCTTTGTTACGCTCCTCTATGATGGAATTGGATTTTATTCTTCTTCTTTTATTTCTTCTTCTTCTTCTCATAAACCTCCACCTCAACCCCCACTTCCCCGCCTTCCCCTTCACTGATTTCTTTCAGTCTTTTTTTCTCTGCCCGTGGCCGACTTCACAGTCTCCCCAGTGGGAACCTTAATTAGTTCCAATGATATTCTTACAAAGGACTCCAGATGAACATCTTATTCCATTATGCGAATGGCATTGATATAAAATAGACTGAAAATAAGGAGAGGCGGCGACGGCGGCGTCCCGGGTTGAAGGACACGCGAGGCCGTCTGGACGCTGGCCAGTTGAGCGAGCGCTGCGACGGGTTGTAGAGTTGTCGTTTTAAATATAAAATCTGATGGCAGGATAATAACTTGGTCAGGGTTGAGTCCTCTGGCCTCATCATTACCAAACCTGCTACAAGTCGCTCATGCAGCAAATTTCCTCCCCTCTGATGTTTGCTGACAGTGAATTTCAAGTGCCTGCTTATGCATGCATTACCACTTATAAAACGCCTGCATTTAGCTTCTTTTTTTTTTTTCCTTTTTTTTTTTTCCCCCCTCTTAAAATGGCAAAGTGGCCTTTACGTTTCAGTCTCACACACGTTCGGTCACACTAACAATATTAACACCAGTTATAATGGAACGCAAGCTCGCTTCCATGTTGAGGAAAGGTCACCGTTTTAATAGCTTTTTTTTCTCTCCATGTAATTCTTTAGATTTTAGTTGTGTGTTATGTATATATATATATATATATATATATATATATATATATATATATATATATATATATATATATATATATATATATATATATAGATATATATATATATATATTTGTGATTGAAACGTAGCCTATGCACTTCAAGAGCTTTTATGTTATTAGCTTGTCTGGCTTATCTGGCTGCCACAAATACACCATGTATTCCTAAGGTTCAATATTGTGATGAAATAGCTCCGCACAAGCAAATACACGTTTCGTATCGGTATAGAAAGTGTATTATTTTAGCCGTTGTGCGCTAACTAGCCCTGCTGCTTCTAGCCATGTTAGCATTGTTCCATCGATCTTTCCGCTTTTAAAACCTCCGACGTGCAAACAGCTGGCTGCCGGCTGTGCTTCACAGAAGAAAAAAAAAAGAGCCAGGCGAGACACGGACCCGAGCGTAATCCTTCTTCTTGGAGCCATGGCAGCGTTAAACTAGCTGGAATGAGTGTGGGGCGCTGGCAAATGGAGGGAAACAGCCATTCACAATGACCCTGTAAAGTAGCTGTCTTGTAAACTGGTAGGATTAAAAAGGGAGGAAATGACTGCCTCATGCCTGTAGAGACAAAAAAAATAAATAAATAAATAAATAAATATCGAGCCTGCTAAGCTTACACATTCAATTGCACAACTGTTTGGCTTCTGCCGGCCCGGATCTGCACAGATCTTTATTTCTTTTTCAAGAGAGAGACAGCCGATGTGATATGATGTGAATATATATATATTCCGGATAAAAAGCGCACCTATATAAGCCACATCCGCTCTATTAAAAAAAAAAACCCAAAAATATATATATACTATATATATGTATATATCCTTTCCTATATAATAACGGTGGACGCTAGTGGGGCACGGTTGGTTTAGTGGTTAGCCGGAGACTTGGAAGTCGTGGAACAGACAAAGGTTTTATATCCTCACACATCCAGGATTTTGGGGCTTAGTCAAGAACAACTTTGTGATTTGTGGTGTGGTGTGTGTGTGTGCCCTGAGGGGCTAAGCGCTTTTCTCTTCATTTCTCCTGGGTTCTCCAGTAAAGATAGAGTTCCTCCCGCTTCTACCGTCCAAAAACATGTAGCGGTAGGTTGATTGGAAAAAATCACCTTGGAAAATTGTCCCTAATGTATGAATGTGGTTGAGTGTGAATGTGTGTGTGTGTGTGTGTGTGCTCTGCGATGGGTTGGCATTCCATCCAGGGTGTATCCTGCCTTAATGCCCATAGAGACGCCTGAGATATGCACAGACTCCCCCCCGAGGGAAGATCGATCGGATAAAGCGGTAGAAGATGAATGAATATATGATATATAGATAATATATATATATATATAGAGAGAGAGAGAGAGGGAAAGAGACTATATATATATATATATATATATATATATTATATAATATATATATATATATATATATATATAATATCTGCAAGTTAAAGAAATGAGCAATCAATCAAGCAAGATCAATGAGGTGGTGCATGCTGAATCGATATATAGATATATATATACGATATATATATGATATATATATATAGATATATATAATATATAATATATATATATATATATATATATATATATATATATATATATATATATATATATATATATATATATATATATATATATATATATATATATATATAATATATATATACAAACAGTATAAATCAATGTAAATCGCCGTTCAAAGAGTCACCGTCCTCACTATAACACGAGAGCGGTGAAACTGTTGCTGTTCTGACCGTGTGTGCACTCTGTCTGAAACAACATGATCTCACTTCCACACCTCCCCTACTCGCCAGATTCGGCACCTGTTGAACATCCAGCTCAAAGGTCACCGTTTTTACAAATACCAAACCAACGCTGAGGACATCCAGCGTAAAAGGTGCTTGACATGCTTAAAAAAAAAAAAGTCAGTCCGCCCGTCCGTCTGTCTGTCTGTCTGTCTGTCTGTCTGTCTGTCTATCTATCTATCTATCTATCTAAAAAAAAACCCAAACACCTACCCATCCATCCATCCATCCATCCATCTATCTATCTATCTAGAAATGAGTAGAATCAACTTTGCCACAATGACATGCAATCAGCATCTAACCGTAACATATACATATTGGAGTGCAAAGTTGCAATATATATTACAAACACTGTTTAATGTATATTTAAAGTGTATTCTTTGAATACTCGCACGATTGTCATGAGTTAACTCTCAATTTCACAACATTCACGAATTTCACGTTTTCAATCAATGTGCCATAAATGAATACTTTTCATGTTTCTAATATTCTACTTAACTGTAACAAATATTATTATTATTATTATTATATTATTATTATTATTATTATTATTATATACCATTTCTCTCAAAATCTCTCCCTTTAATAAAATGATTGAGTTACTATATAAAATAACTATACCAAAATATACTCTCCGAAATTATTCTTTCGCTGTTAGGGTTAAGGTTTTTTTGTTAATCAGTGTTTTAATAGTTAAATACCGGGTGGTAATGTGGCTCCTTTAAGAGTTATGTTCCGGTTTTGCTTGCTTGTAGCTTTCCATATAAACTGGTGCTGCTACTGTTTAGGTTCCATACGCATACAACAGTGAGCAGCTCATACCCTGTTGTGAATGCGCAGCTAGTAGTTTGAATGTAATTTGGGGGAGATTTAGGAAGCGTGATTGGATAAGACTGACTAAGTTTCTTTTTCAGAGTTTTGTGCATATCGTCACTCACAATAGTAATCGCGCGTTAAGAAAAAGTAATGGTAAAGTGAAATTTATATATATATATTAGTATATATATAGTATATATATATATATATATATATATATATATATATATATATTAGGATTCGTATATATATAGTAGAATGGGCACGGTTGGCTTAGTGGTTAGCATGTTCGCCTCACACCGCCAGGGTCTGGGTTTCGATTCCGTCTCAGCCATGTGTGTGTGGAGTTTGCATGTTCTCCCCTGCATCATCTCAATCCCCTTCTCCCCGTGCCTCAGGGGTTTTTTCTCATTAAGTCTCTGGGTTCTCCCGGATTTCCTCCACGGTCCAAAAACATGCACGGGTAGGTTGATTGGCAACCTTGGAAAATTGTCCCTAGTGTATTGCATGTGAGGTTGTGTGTGTGCCCTGCGATGGGTTGGCATTCCATACCGGGTGTATCCTGCCTTAATGCCTATAGACGCCTGAGATAGACACAGGCTCCCCGTGACCCGAGGGAAGATCGGATATAGCGGTAGAAGATAAATGTATATATGTGTGTGTGTGTGTGTGTGTGTGTGTGTGTGTGTGTGTGTGTATAAGAGTTTGAATGGTAAATGACTTGTAACTGAAAGGCAGGTATAAAAGATATATGTAAGGTATATGTCCGTTGTACATACAGTTATACCCGGATTAGCCATGGAAACACATTAACCTCAATTTGTGTGATTCAGCCTCACGTCACCTTGTCATACATTCTATTACATTAGCAGCAGCTACTGTATTGTATCTCATTATATACACTAAGTGGCACTCAGTGGTCATGCAGTAGACTTCTCATTTTCTTAGTGTTTCTTACCAAAAAAAAAGAAAAAGAATCGAACGTTAGTCCGTATCATCCACCCCGAAAAACTACGCCCATTATACAGACAATAAAATGTACAACGTTCGCGATATAACTGCGGAGGCTTAAAAGCCTAGAGGACATGAAGCGTTGCAACCCCTGGGGCTTAGCAGCGCACTAGCTGTCGTAAGCAGCCTAATGGCTGGAAGTGTACTCATTAGTGGGCCGTCACCACTACAGAGAGTGTATTACGGGGACGAGTGGAGCAGTGAAGTGCTGGTTCATTTCCATGCAACACATGAGCCAAAGCACGAGGGGAGAGAAGGGCTTTCCAAGGAGCATGGTCAAGCATGGCTGGCCAAAGAGATTTCCTCTCTCTCTCTCTCTCTCTCTCTCTCTCTCTTCTCTCTTTCTACTTCATGTCTATCAGGGTTTTTTTTTTTATTTTTTTATTCCCTCTCTTCCACCTCAGGCCTCTTTGCTCCAGCTCTCTTCTAGGCTGCTCGTTTTTTGGCACTCAATTTCTCCACATGTGTAATGGCTTCTCCCTGGTGTCATTCAGTCCCTGGTGACTGTTCGGATATTTTTGGCATTTATTTATTTATTTTTTTTTTTTTTGTTTTTATTTTTTGCGTTTTATTTTTTTATTTTTATTTTTTTTTGCATTATGAAAGAGACCTCAAACGAGCATTTCTCCTGTAAATCAGCATGTAGTGTCTTTTATTTATTTATTTATTTACTTATTTTATTATTATTATTTTTTCATTATTTCATTCATTCATCTTCTTCCTTCTTCTTCCGCTTTTTCTTGCTTTTAGCTCTTTTTATTTCATGTCCTCATCATTCGATCTCTTCGCTTTATCCGATCTTCCCGGGGAGTCTGTGCCTATCTCAGGTGTCTATGGGCATTAAGGCAGGATACACCCTGGATGGAATGCCAACACATCGCAGGACACACACACACACACACACACACATTCATACACTAGGGACAATTTTCCAAGGTGCCAATCAACCTACCGTGCATGTTTTTGGACCGGGGGGGAAACCGGAAACCGGAGAAAACCCGGAGAAAAACCCCCTGAGGCACGGGGAGAACATGCAAACTCCACACACACATGGCCGAGACAGGAATCGAACCCGGACCCTGGAGGTGTGAGGCGAACATGCTAACCACTAAACCACCGTGCCCCGCTTGCCCCTATATTATTATTTTTTAATTTATTAATGTATTTATTTTTTATAGAGTTGGATGAAATGGGTGTGGAATAATATGTCAATGCCAGACTATTTATTGTGTGTGTGCATGTGTGTGTGTGTGTGTGTGTGTTTTGTGTGTGTGTGTTAACCTGTTCTCTCAGGCTGAGCTGCTGCTAAAAAAAGGTCTTCCCTTGTCATGTGATTTTCAACAATGCAAAATGCTATTAGCGACACTGAGCGCTACAGGTTTTCCTTCCTCTCGGAAAACTCTGTAGTAAATAATCGCACAAAGAATATCGGCTCATTACAAAGTCTTGCCGACTCTTCCTTTACTCTGTGCTTTATTCTGGTCGCGATCCCTATGGTGTTTTGGATAGAACCGGTGTCGATACAATCCCCAAATCGAATGATTTGGACAAATGTAATGTTTTGGAAGCTACAACATGGCTTGAGTCGAATCTGATTCCAATGCTCAGCCAGGAATTTATCCATTTACCAGAAGGTCTGGCTTTAGCGTTTCCAAAAACAACATTCCTGCAATGTCTTATTGACATCTGCTGTGATGATGATGGTTTGCTTCCGGTGCTGATTGTTGGACCTTCCCTCAGACAGCAATGCTCAGTAGTAATTACATACAAATTTCCCTAAAGCAAAAAAAAAATAACAAGCCACTGTTGATTATTACATGTCCAAGAAGAGCACATTTAATAATGAGGTGTATTATTATTGTTATATCCATTTCTGGTTAAAGTTTTAGATTTTAGTTCCCATCATGTACAACAGGGATATTCAATTGGCGGCCCACGGGCCGAACCCGCCCCCCGAGGTCATTTGTAATTTGGTAAAGTTTGTATCCTAGTGATAGTGAGCACGGTGGCTTAGTGGTTAGTGGTTCGATTCCCGTCTTCCCGGCCATGTGTGTGTGTGGAGTTTGCATGTTCTCCCTGTGCCTTAGGGGGTTTTTCGCCGGGTTCTCCGGTTTCCTCCTGGTACAAAAACATGCATGGTAGGTTGATTGGCACCTTGGAAAATTGTCCCTAGTGTATGAATGTGTGTGTGAATGTGTGTGTGTGTGTGTGTGTGTGCCTGCGATGGGTTGGCATTCCATCCAGGGTGTGTATCCTGCCTTAATGCCCATAGACGCCTGAGATAGACACAGACTCCCCGTGACCCGAGGAAAGATCGGATAAAGTGGTAGAGGATGAATGAATGAATGGATGTATCCTATTGTGACAAAGACATATCTAGAATGGCCGCTACAGTTATGAAGTGACGTGCGCCTGTTGAATAACGAACAAGCGCTGCTTTTGACGGCTGCGCAGAGCGCGAGGTCATGTGATGTAAAGCAGGTGGCGCGAGCAGCCTCTCGGGTGAGACTCGAAGACTGACAGAACG
This sequence comes from Kryptopterus vitreolus, assembly GCA_030449085.1. NCBI lineage: Eukaryota > Metazoa > Chordata > Actinopteri > Siluriformes > Siluridae > Kryptopterus > Kryptopterus vitreolus. The sequence goes on along the minus strand of JACRUU010000002.1, from coordinate 7,520,745 downwards.
ATGATAACTTTTGTTCATTTCTTCCGTTTATTTCTTTCTTCATAATTTTCCACAAAAAATAAGTCTCTGGAACATGTGTACTTGTAATGCAATGCACGGATTTTCTTATGCTTCAAAATGCAACATTTGAATATGTAAAAAGCTTCTTACAATGCATTGATGCTGTGTAGTTTATATAATGTACAAATACAAACATGTTTTAACGTAGAAAAAGCCTACTTGAGTGTCTTAAGAGGCAAAAATACAACATCTTATATTGCTCTTGTCTCATCATCATTCTTTAATCTCGTTCATCAGAATGAACGATTCTTTGTTGAGTCATTTAGTTCATTTCATTCGTTTGCAATAAAATGTTACATTTTCAATAAACAGACCCAAAACATGTCTAAATACAGGCAAATAAATTAAAATACTACAATCAAACAACTACAAACATATTATGATTAACAGAATAGCATAGCGTCTATGGGAGTCACATGACAAAAGAACCAACGAATCAGATTAGGAGACTCATGAGACTCATGTAATGCACTGCATGGTGTCTAAGGGAGTCACGCGACAAAAGACCAAACTATTCGGACGGGAAGACTCGAGTCGAGAGTTGACTACTCGATTCTGTTTCCTGTATCTAACCTACAGCGAATCAATGAACGAATCACTCTCTGAGACTCCTCGTTCTTCTGAGTCATGTTAAAGACTCGTTCAAAAAGAACGAATCATTCATGAAGGACCCATCACTAATAGGAAAGTCAAGACCAATAGGAGATGGTCTTGCTAGCTTTGGGCACGGGCAAATCTTAAATATGCCTCAGCTACCTCGGACCCACGCTTAGGTTTAACCTTTAATCCACGCTTTATAGTTTAATCCTTTATAGTAGTATGAAATCACCCAGAATGTGGCCTATTTATGACGCTTATTAGTTTCGCCCCGAGTGGGCCTATTTATGAAATGTGTGCGGACTTTAAAGTTTCGCCCCGAGTCGGACTTAAAATGTGGGCGGAAAAAGGGAAGAAAGGGGGGGAGGGGGGGCGTGATGGGAGGTCCTGCGGTGATTAATGAACCCTCTATAGCTGTACTCTATAAGAGTGGCACCCCTTACTGATACCACACAAAAGACTTCCAGCAGCCCCCCCCCCATGTAGATCCCATTAAAACCCCGGCTGTATTCGGCCCCCTCTCTGTGAATCACGCGTAGCCTCGTCATCCCGGCCAGCTGTAATAACTCCATTAAAAAAAAAAAGCTCTCTTAATTATCCGCCGCTGCTCCACCGAGTGCTGTCTTCGGGCGTCTGTTTAATAAGAGTGTGACAGCCTCCGCCGCAAAAAACAGCTTTTCTTCACTTTCGACCCCATGTGCCCATTAAAACCCCGGCTGTATTCGGCCCCCTTCGGAATCACGCGTAGCCTCGTCATCCCGGCCAGCTGTAATAACTCCATTAAAAAAAAAAAGCTCTCTTAATTATCCGCCGCTGCACCGAGTGCTGTCTTCGGGCGTCTGTTTAATAAGAGTGTGTGACAGCCTTCACTTGCGATGCCACTAAACAGGCTTTTCTCGACAGTAACGACTCTGATAACGTTACATTATGTACATTGCGTACATCTGTAATGCCTGTAGAGCATCAGGGGAGGTAAACGCTTCCACTGTCATTTGTACGCTGATTATTATTGATATAATTGGACGCGTAGAAATGAAAGCGTTGGCAAAAAAAATAAATAAAAAAAGCCGGAGGCTGAAGACTCGGCAGCATGAAGAAGTGACGAGAGTTTAAAGTCGTCCTGGCTGTCTTTCAGAGTGAGGAATACGTTTTGACTTTAGGCTCTCTGTTCAGAAACAAGCTATTTGACTTGTCAAAAAGGCTCTTTTTACGAACTTGTCTTGTCGGCTCTGATTTTACGACATCCAGACAGGGGGGGAAAAAAGAGAAATCGAAGCTTTGGGAAAAGATTTTTGGGTATTTTGTTGGATTTAATTCTCAGCTTTTGAAATGATGTTTAGTTTTTACGTTGTATAGCGTTTCCTGAGGCGTGTGTGGCTCGGCGTTAAAAGCTACATAGCC
>JACRUU010000002.1:7513687-7516187 GCA_030449085.1 Kryptopterus vitreolus | reverse complement strand
AAAAAAAGGTTTATTCCTATGCAAAATAAATAATGCAATATTTTAATGAAAACATTAAGAGCAATCATAGAGGTATACTCACTATATTACCGTATATATTACTATATATATTCCCAAATCCGTATTACGGAATAAAGCGCTAATTTTTCTTTTGTGAATGCAATGCGCTTCCGTATAACCTAAACACCGTATCACCAGTTTATATGGAAAAGCAACCCGGAACACAATTCTTAAAGGAGCCACGTCCCATATTTTACACTTCAAAACCACCACTAAACAAAGTAACATTGAAATGAACAAGAAATTCATATTAAGATAATAATTTCCAGAGTAAAATATATATTAATTAATACCCAAGATGTAAACAAGAATAACAAAAAATAGGGTATACACGAAAAAATTAAAAAATATATATATTTATATGACAATAATAAAATAATTGTAAATAAATAGAAAAAAAAATAAGTGTGATCAATAAAAATATAATGGATGGGTATGTGATCAATATGAAAATATAATGGATGGATATGTGATCAAAATAAAAATGTAATGGATGGGTATGAACAAGGCACAGTGGCTTAGTGGTTAGAACGTTCACCTCACACCACCAGGGTCGGGGTTCGATTCCCGTCTCAGGCCATGTGTGTGTGGAGTTTGCATGTTCTCCCCGTGTCTCAGGGTTTTTTCTCTGTTTTTTTCTCCGGGTTCTCCGGTTTCCTCCCGGTCCAAAAACATGCACGGTAGGTTGATTGGCACCTTGGAAAATTGTCCATAGTGTATGAATGGGAGTGTGTGTGTCCTGTGATGGGTTGGCATTCCATCCAGGGTGTATCCTGCCTTAATGCCCATAGACGCCTGAGATAGACACAGACTCCCCGTGACCCGAGGGAAGATCGGATAAAATTTTTATTAATTTTTTATGATTAGGATTATTAAAGAATTTAGATTTAGTTTGGTATAGACGGTAGAAGATGAATGAATGAAGAAGATGAATGAATGATGGTAGAAGTGAATGAATGAATGAATGAGATGATGATACAAGAAGAGGAATGAATGAATGAATGGATGAGTATGTGATCAAAATAAAAATAGAATGGATGGGTATGTATTAGACTATCCTGTCTTACTATTTTTTTAGTTCTGTTGCAATTTATTCCGACAGAAATCCCAACTAATCTAATATGCATGGCAGAAAAATAAAACCCTACAGATTATTATCTTTTAAAAGGCACTGGCGAGATCGGTCGCTGCTGCCATATTCATATCCTGGTGGAATACGAGGACTAAATTGGCTCTGTGTGGTCTGAATTGAACTTAATTCCTTAACTAATAGCCATGTGTCCGATTCAGCCCGGTGCAAAGTTTGATTTATGCACTGCGGGGGACATTTCGCTGGCACGGTAGGAGGTGCTGTGTTGCGAGTTTACCACGTATCTGTGGGCTCTTTAATCTTCCCGCAACCCAATCAAGGGCTTTTCATCACTCCGGCACAAAATTAGACATGAATGTGAATTATGTTTGATGGCCGTGCCTTCACCTCTGAAGGTCCTTGGATTCCCATATCTTCATCGCGTGCTCCATCCGGCTTCGTTAGGCAAAGCCCAGCCGCTCTCTCTCCCGCCCCTTCACTCCCACAACTCATGATGCTTTCATTAATTAAACGCCAGATGAATCCGTGCTAGCGATGTGTTACGGGTTAAACCCTGCCTTACCTCTGGACAGCACATATTACACCCTGATTTTGTTGTTATTTATATATTTATTTATTTATTTATTTTTAATCCAGGACAGTGCTGGTGCTTAAATCCAAGTCTGCATTTCCAGCAGATTTAGAGCTAAATAATTGATTGTTCCTTGTTATGTTACACTCTAAAGCTTTATTTTATGCTTTATACAGCACAGGGATATCACCTTCGGCATTGGTTATATCAATACGAACATTTAGTGCGGACAAAAATGGCAGCCTTTCCATAAATGGGTAAATTGAACACTTTTGATGACGGCCATTTGATCGACCGACTGGAAACCACTTACTGAAGACTCACAAAGAGAGCTATAGAGACCAGGGGTCACTATAGGGCCAGTTGTAATTATAAGACAGTATATAGTGTTTGATGAGCGACGTCGCCTCATAACACAAAAGACGTAGCGCTTTTTCTCCTCGAAGCACAAATATGCATTTTCTTCCCTCCATTTTTTTGCTTCGTGGACATTTTGGGATAGAAATTTCTCAATGCCGCTTGTTAGAGAAAAATCGCCCCGATGCCGGTGGGATCCATCTGGCGGGAAGACGTCACTTCGCGGGTAACATAGGCGCATGCATCATGAGAGATGTAGTTTATTGTCAGCGCACGCTTTAAAGCGTCATAGGCTTAATTTAAGGCATTTTAAGCTCTTGCAGGCCGCATAAAATGACATTTGGTCCATGGGCCTTGAGTTTGACACTTGTGCTGTAGATGGTGTCACTTTAGATAATAAATACAATCCTTCTGCAATGGCT
>JACRUU010000002.1:7491187-7503687 GCA_030449085.1 Kryptopterus vitreolus | reverse complement strand
TGTGGTGTTTTAATCACTGCTCTTTGTAAACCAGAAAGTGCACGAGGAAAAAGACATCATTTCAGGAAGCACCACGGGAGCACATTTACACTCGTGCCTTGCTCCTGTGTGTGTGTGTATTGTGTGTGTGTGTGTGTGTGTGTGTGTGTGGCCTCCACCACAGGCTCTAAAAAGTGTCAAGGCTAGCATTGGTTCTGATGATAATCTGGCACGAAACAAGAATTGTGCCATTTAAGCATTGGAAAGCATGATAAAGAATATCCGTCATGGTTCGGGAATCCCATAGTGCCCTTCAGTGATGCAACACTTCCTCCAACACAAAGATCTTTATTATTATGAGTATGTGGCGGGGGAAAGTTTCATTCAGACTGTTTATCCGATACACAACTACACAAACCAACGTAAATTTGCACTTTCTTTGCAAATGGACACTTTACACTGGACAAACACCTGCACAATGTCACTTTAAAACAAGGACATATATTGCACATTTGCACACACACACACACACACACACACACACACCACACACACACACACACACACACACACCACACCACACGCTTGGTCAGAGGCCAATGGGCAAATTTGGCCAGGACACACCTCTCACACATCCTGGGATTTTAAATAACCACAGAGAGTCAGGACCTCATCTGAAATATGGTGCTTTTTGACTCTATAGTGTCCTCCGTCACCACAGACCACAGGGTATGCGCCCCCTGCTGGTCCCACTAACACCTTTACCAGCAGCAACCTAGTATTCCCAGGTGGTCTCCCATCCAGGTAATAACCGGGCTCATCCCTGCTTAGCTTCACTCGGCAACCAGTGTTTGTGTTTGTGTTTGTGCTGTCTGTTCTGCACTGTTTTGTTTAGCGCTGTTTTGCACTACACCTAGGTTGCGCACGATGCACTTTATGTGGCTAGGACAACTTAGTGTAGTCCTCAGCTCTGTTGTGTAATGTAGCACCAAGATTCTGGAGAAACGTTGTCTCTTGTACTCTTGTGTATATATATATCGAGGGGCACGATGGCTTATTGGTTAGCAGGTTCGCCTCACACCACCTGGGTCCGGGTTCAATTCCCGTCTCGGGCCATGTGTGTATGGAGTTTGCATGTTCTCCCCGTGACTCAGGGGTTTTTCTCCGGGTTCTCCGGTTTCCTCCCGGTCCAAAAACATACACGGTAGGTTGACTGGCACCTTGAAAATTGTCCCTAGTGTATGAATGTGTGTGTGAATGTGTGTTTGTCCTGTGATGGGTTGGCATTCCATCCAGGGTGTATCCTGCCTTATTGCCCATAGACGCCTGAGATAGGCACAGGCTCCCCGTGACCCGAGGGAAGATCGGATAAAGCGGTTGAATGTATGAATGAATTTATGAATGAATATATATATAAGATATATCTTATTTTCTATATATATTGTTATATAAAAAAAACACTTTATAGGTGTTTTTATTAAAACGAATGCTTTTTAGTCCAACAATGACATAAATGTGATACAAATAATATTCGGATCGAGTATAGGTTATTTTCTGTGCAGTTTCTTTGACCTCATGGCTCCTGGCATTTTTTTGTTGTTGTTGTTGTTCGGATGTGCATTGATGTGCGTGTGTGTGTTTGTGTGTGTGGTGTGTGTGTGTGTGTGTGTGTGGTTTGTGCGCCTTTCGGCCTTTCCGGATCTTGTCCAATCAATACAATTCACCACAGGGAGACACCAATTAAAGGCGTCGAAACATCTCGCCAATGATTTGTAAACATGAAAGGCACCTGAGCTAAATTCCAAGCCTTGCTGCAAAGAGTTCCCCAGCAATAACCTTCATGTAAAAGACCTCGCAGCTGTCTTCCCCCCAAAATGCAAATTGTCTGATAAGGGGAAATTCTTCCGGAGAAATCATCTCGCCCGCAAATGTCGAGAACAAAGCAATCACGGTGCGTACGCCGGACCTCATGCATATTCACGCCTCTGGTTCAGCCTCTGTGATATTTAACCCTGTTAAGCTCTTTGGAGTGTGTTATTTACACTGCTGACTAAGTGGGGAATTTGGTAAGTGGAAAGTCAAATACACATTGGGATAATGCGAAATGAGAATTCTTCGCCCAAGGAGAGGGGAACCGATGTATTTCTGTTGTTAAAATGTGCTTTACAAGGACACAGGGTTGGACGCATTAGTCCTGAGTCCCTGCAGACTTCATGCTTCGTTTAGTCCTAGTGACCTTAGACATGCAGCTATGTAACTCTCTCTCTATCTCTCTCTCTCTCTCTTCTCTCTCTCTCTCTCTTCTCTTATTCTCTCTTTCCCTGCCTCCCTCCCTCCCTCTTTCTCCTTTTTTTCCCTCAATGTTTTCGATCAGTGTTCCAGAGCACCAAGCCAACACCTTTGCTTAGGATTAAATGACTGTTGTTTCATTTGGCCCTTGGGATTCTTGACAGTTGCCTTTTTTATTAGATTAAACCTTTGCTGTCGTTGCACATTGCGTGTGAGTGTGTGTGTGAGTGTGTGTGTGTGTGTGTGTGTGTGAGTGTGTGTGTGTGTGTGTCCTGCGATGGGTTGGCATTCCATCCAGGGTATGTCCTGCCTTAATGCCCATAGACGCCTGAGATAGGCACAGACTCCCCGTGACCCGAGGGAAGATCGGATATAGAAGATGAACGAATGAATGATAATAATATAATATATATATATATATATATATATATATATATATATATATATATATATATATATATATATATATATATATATATATATATGTGTAGAAGATGAATGAATGAATGAATATATATATGTGTATATATATATATATATATATATATATATATATATATATATATATATATATATATATATATATAATATATATTAAAAAGCCGTATATTGCCGTATAGAACCTAAACGTATCACCAGTTTATATGGGAAGCAACCAGAAGCGGAACAGAAATCTTAAAGGAGCCACGTCCCATATTTAACAATTAAAACCAACCACGAAAAAATACATAGAAATTAATAACTAAATTAATTTATCAATAATCATTTCCAGGGTGAAATAAACATAAACTAAAATAAGTAATCATATGTGTTTTGAAGAGGAGAGATTTTGCATGAACAGTGTATATATTATAACATCTGTTATCATTTGTTATAGTATTAAAAAGTATTAATTTATGGTACATTGAGAACAAATCAATTATATGCATTTCATCATCATATTTTTAATTCATGGCAATCATGTGATTGATCGCGATGAATTATTTTTAATCTATTGACAGCAGGCCCTAATTTACATACTGTATGTACACACAGCTTTCTGCAAATGTATAATAATAATAATAATAATAATAATAATAATAATAATAATAATAATAATAATAATTATAAATTATGATGATGATAATGTTGATGATGGTTATTATTATTATTATTATTTATTATTTTTTATTATTATTATTATTATTATTATTATTAGTGAAACCAAACTCAACATAGAGCATAAAGAGTAAATAAGTAACAGTTTATAGTAATGATGCTGTTATAAATTCTGCAAATCATCAGGACACCACATGGTTCATCTCCGGATGTGTTCATCAGAGCGGACATTTGCGCTCGATTTGACTCCGTAAAACAAATGTTTATGATTATAAATTATTTTCCGGTGCTATTATTTAATTTTTTTTATACTTTAACAAAAGAAAAAAAACATGAACGAATGTGATTTTGTGATGAATGTTTTAATTTCGCCTCTAATATGGAAGGTCAGAACGGAAATACTCATTAATAATACAAAAAAATCGACTTAATTGTGACACAGAACCGAATTAATACATTAATACAAAACAAGTTTCAAAGTTTTTTACCTAATGAGAGAAAAGATGACGATAATCAGAAATGTCTCTTTTCTCAGTCATGATCTGATTCCCTCCGTCTCATCCACATTAGAACATAGAGATAATAAATAATAAAGAAATAGAATGTACAGTTTTTTTGTGTAGATATATATATATATATATATATATATATATATATATATATATATATATATATATATATATATATATATATATATATATATATATATATGGCACGGTGGCTTAGTGGTTAGCACGTTCGCCTCACACCACCAGGGTCCGGGTTTCGAGTTCCCGTCTCATGGCCATGTGTGTGTGAGTTTTGCATGTTTTCCCCGTGCCTCAGGGGGGGTTTTTCTCCTGGTTCTCCGGTTTCCTCCCCGATCCAAAAAACATGCACGGTAGGTTGATTGGCACCTTGGAAAATTGTCCCTAGTGTGTGAATGTGTGTGTGTGAGTGTGTGTGTGTGTGTGTGCCTTGCGATAAGTTGGCATTCCATCCAGGGTGTATCCTGCCTTAATGCCCATAGACGCCTGAGATAGACACAGACTCCCCGTGACCCGAGGGAAGATCGGATATAAGGGTAGAAGAAAAGAATGAATGAATGAAAAAAAAAAAAAAAAAAAATATAATTATTATATTACTATATATATATATATTATAATTAAAGTACAAAGTACAAAAAAGCGCTTGAAGATGAAGATTGAAAAAGTAAAAAAGGAGCTTTATGTTTTGCTTAATTTGCACCCCTAAACTAAATACCATTTTGTTAAAGCACTTTTTATTTGTTTATATTTTTAAATTGAAATTAAGTAGAGTGCAGTGCAAAAAAGCTATTTTATATTAGTGGTATTACTGGGATTTTCAAAACCCCTCCATTATTATTATTATTATTATTAATTAATATTAATTATATGTATTTTTCTATTATTATCAGACTATTGAAAAATCGTACGAGACCATGCATAATATTTTATTCTTGCTTGTTTGTTTTTTTTTTTTGTGTGATCTTGACAAAAAGTCGCTTTTCTCATCTTCTGTACAAAACACATCTCAGGCAGGTTGTGTCTCAACAGTAATCTCAGGGATGGGCAACTATGGAGCAAGATTGACTGTACACTCTGGGTGGGAGGAAAGACATTACTTTCTCATTGTGTCTCTCTCCGTCAATTATTGTGACAACAACCAAAGAGCGCTACATGAGGAGCTAGTCTGGCTAGCTGTCGTAACAAGAAAGTGCGTTATACACAATATTGCCTACAAAATAGTCCACTCGTACAGCAAGACGTCCCTCCTAGCATTCCTTACACTACCGGGAGGTTTTACATTCGAAGCGTAACAAGAACCAGAATAGCAGCAGTTGGATATCTCTTGGAACATCGGTGTTCGTTGTGACTGTGCGTGTAGACTTGCGCTGCTGGCATGTTAGCAAAACTAGTCTCAAGACCACTTCGTATATGAGTGCATTATACATTATATACACTAGAGGGCAGATTTTTTGAATCAGTAGGATTGTGAACAATGGTATATTTTTCAGCTTCACAGTAGTCTTCATGTTTTTTTCTTTTCTTTTATATTACATGTATTTGTCTCTGCAAGGTTCGAATCCTACAGATCCAAGAGCCATCTAGGGAATGGCTAGGAATCTAGGGAACCAAATTGACTGGGCACTCTAGGCTGGAGGGAAGACACTGTAATTTCTCTCTTACTTTACCTCTACTGAAATTCGCAGTAACATGACCAAATCACTGGTCTCTGTGATCTTAGAACTCTGTGATATGCAGAAGAGGGTAAATAGCACGTCCCCTCTAATGTGTTGTTCCGTGTGATATAGGACATAAAGACACAGATCAATCCTAAAGAGACATTTATTTACACATTTATCACATTTATTTATTTTGTAATGCAGGGGTATATATCAAATTTTGGAAAAGCATTAATATGGGTAAAAATATACAGTTTTTATTGTTTAATTTATAAAAAATTATAATTAACACATTAAAAGTAATGACATATAGTTATAATAAAGCCTGATAGTTCAACGAATCAATACATAAAATGTATTAAAAAAAAAAAAAAAAAAAAATATATATATATATATATATATATATATATATATATATATATATATATATATATATTATCTATATATGTAATTTTTTTATATATAGATATTAGAATAAACATATAGTTATAATAAAGCCTGATAGTTCAACGAATCAATACATAAATGTATTTAAAAAAAAAAAAAAAAAATAAAATATATATATATATATATATATATAAGACATATATATAAAGCTATATATATATATATATATATATATATATATATATATATATATATATATATATATTTGATATATTTTATTATTTTTTTTTATATATAATAACACATTAAAAGTAAATACATATAATTATAATAAAACATTATAATAATAATTATAATAAAATATATATATAATATATATAATATATATATCTATATGACTGGCTCTAACCAGACTAAACCAGATATAACCTGATCAGACTGGAGTTAACCTGATCAATAAAGCATTTGTTTCATATGACACAAGGGGTCCGTGCCCTATGAGGGGTCCTATATCTGCCCTAGATATTTGCTGGCTTTAAATGACTCAGGCGGAATAGCACAAACCGTGAAATTAACAAATGAACTCTTAATCCCGGGTTTTGTGAAGTGGTACGTCTTCTCAGAGAAAACACAGGTCAGCCCAGACAAACACACTCGTACAGGTACAGCATGACAGATCATGGCAGGGGAAAGCAGTGCTCTTGCCCGTAGCGCACTGTTAAACGACTCCTGCTCTTTCCCTAATAGGGCCTTGTTTAATCTCTCGCTCGTCCTGGAGAGAGGGAGGACAGCTATGAAAGCTCTCATCTCAACAACAAGGCACAATTTCTTTCTTCCTTCCGGGAAGACAATCGATATCAGGGCCTCCATGCTATGCGATTAGCCAGGCACGGGCGTAATTGAGGCGCTAACCATCAATCAAATATGGCCACTGTGTACAAAAGCTAGCATGGGAGAGGAAATATGTTTCTATAAATATTCTATTAATGTTTTTTTTTTTTTTTGTTTTGTTTTTTTCACAAGCCTAATAAAGCCTGTATGAGGATCCTGGATCTTTACTGCTCATTTTTATTTTAATGTGTCTGAGCTGCGAGTCCTTGTGGTAAATATAGAAAGAATGCAACATTAGCACTGAACATTAATAATAAACCTGTACGGTGTGTATACATATGTGTATATATATATATATGTGTGTGTGTGTGTGTGTGTGTGTGTGTGTGTGTGTGTGTGTGTGTGTGTGTGTGTGTGTGTGTGTGTGTGTGTGTGTGTGTGTGTGTGTGTGTGTATTATATACTATGTTATATTATGTGTGTGTTGTATATATTATATATAATATATGTATTTTGTACACACACACACACACACACACACACACACACACACACACACACTATATATATATATATTATATATATATATATATATATATATATATATATATATATATTCATTCATTCATTCATCTTCTATACCTAACTACCGCTATATCCGATCTTCCCTCGGGTCACGGGGAGTCTGTGCCTATCTCTGGCGTCTATGGGCATTAAGGCAGGATACACCCTGGAATGGAATGCCAACCCATCGCAGGGCACACACACACACACACACACACATTCATACACTAGGGACAATTTTCCAAGGTGCCAAATCAACCTACCGTGCATGTTTTTGGACCGGGAGGAAACCCCAGAGAACCCGGAGAAAAAAAACCCCTGAGGCACGGGGAGAACATGCAAACTCCACACACACACATGGCTGAGACGGAATCGAACCCGGACCCTGCCGACGGTGTGAGGCGAACATGCTAACCACTAAGCCACCGTGCCCCATATATATATATATATATATATATATATATATATATATATATATATATATATATATATATATATATATATATATATATATATATATATATATATATACATTTGCAGCATTAGGCAGATGTACACAGCATTTCGTCTTACAGCGTCTTACAACTGAGCAACTGAGGGTTAAGGTCCTTACTCATGCTCCCACTAGTGGCAGTGGGAATTGAACCTGCAATCTTCTGATCAAAAGGCCAATGCCGTAACCACCGATCTATCACCTCCCTGTTTCTTAGCATATTCATATGCTCGTATTCTTAGCGGGATTGTAAGAAAGATAGTGGTTTTTTTTTTTGTTTGTTTTTGTTTTTTTTTTTCCAAATCATTAAACATGCCAGAGATTATCCGCTCTTCACACCGAGTGAGGCATGCCAGCTTGCAGCAACAACAGACTCCTGCCATCCATTCTGTGTTATTTGCTTTGGTTTTGACTTTGGTTCCGCTCATGTGTCGCACGTCCCGTTCATGTGCGATCACCAAAACCGTTCCATTCTGTTTCACCATCAAACGTGCGACGTATACGACTGTCCAACATGTAAACATAGAAATAGAATACATTTTAATACAAATAAAATATACAAATAGTTAAGGTTTATATTCAAAGTATAACTATAAAGTTTACAAAAATAGGGATTTATAAATCAATAAATAAAGGGGTATGATGTGTGATTGTCAGTGATGTTATTCTGTGGCAGTCTAGTGTTTATGTGAAGTTTTTTGATTGGGACCTCACTTTATTTTGTTTGTTTTTGTTTTTTGTCTTTATTTGTTTTTGTCTTTTCTCAATTGTCCGAGCCAGCCCCGGATTACGGTCATGTTTATGGCCTGTCCATTTGAATTTGTTTGCTTGTTTCACTTATAATTAATGCTCTTACTCGGCGCTTGCATCATCGCTTCTTTGTGTTACTGTACATGACAGATTACTTTGACATCAACATGGATACAGAGAGTGAGAAGGGAACGGGGAAATCTGCCCGGGGAATGGGGAAATCTTGTGTGTGTGTGTGTATATATATATATATATATATATATATATAATAATGCTATTCACAGTATGCAGAGAGAGAGAGAGAGAGTAGAGAGAATGAGAGTTATAAACATAATAAACAGTTTTGATAAATCACATTTGCAGGGAAAATAAGGGAATATAGTAAATAAATAAATAAATTGCTTACTAAATATATAAATATAAATAAGCCAAAAGCCCATAAATGTATTAAAAAATATATAATAATAATAAAAAAAATAAATAAATACAATTCACATTTGCAGCGTTGCCAGTGGTGGAAAAATCCCTAAAAAAAATAACTAATAAAATAATATAATATAATCTATATTTATATTAATAAAAAAAATAAATACGTATATAAGCAAATAAACAAAAACAAAAAAACTCTCTCTCTCTCTCTCTCTCTCTCTCTCTATATATATATATATATATATGTGTGTGTGTGTGTGTGTGTGTGTGTGTGTGTGTGTGTGTAATTCACACTGTAATTCACATTGAACATCATTGAATTTAATAATAATACCATAAATGGTAAATGTCTCTATCAAACAGGAAAATTCTTTTTTTGACAAAAGCTTCTAGGTAGAGTGAAGAAATGAAAGTAAATAAAAGTGATATGGCATGCTTTATTTCTTAGATTTTATATTATTTGTTGTGGGTTAAGGGCCTTGTTAAAGGGCCCACCCAGTGGCAGCTTTGGTGGTGCTGGGATTTAAACCTGTGACTTTCCGATTCAATGCCTTAACCACTGATGTACTACCTCAGCTACTTCATTATACTGCACAGTTTAATACCTATAGTGTGTAATAATGCTTTTTTATTTACTACAGATGCAATGAATTATTCAGACTGACATTTTAAAAATATGCATTGCTGGACACACAACTAAGTATTCGAGCGAAAGTAAGAGATACACTTGTTAAAATAATAAGTATAAATAAAACAACAACAGTATATACAAATGTGTTTGCCTTCAAATGTATATAAGTATCCCAAATACTCCCATTTGGCAGATGTCCTTATCCAGAGCGACTTACAACTCAGCAATTGAGGGTTAAGGGCCTTACTCAAGGGCCCACTAGTGGTATCTTGGTGGTGGGATTTGAACCTACGACCTTCCTACGTAGTCCAGTGCCTTAACGACCAAGCTACCTTTTTCTTAATCAACTCGCTTGATCTTTGCCACTCTTAGCAATATATTAATAGAATGATATTAATGATTTAAACATGTGATTTATGTATATTTATATTATCATGAGCTGAAAACCTTAAGTGTGTTAAACTTACTTTAAAGAAAATGTGCGGCATATAAGGCCACGGGTGTTGTGGTATGTTTGAGTCCGGAGCTTCTTCCATTATTTATTCCTCTCCAAATGTTGGACTGTACGCTCAGGTTAAGTGGAAACCACCAAGCGCCAATCAAAACAAGTTTAAATAAACTATGACTGGAGTGCCTGACCGGATTTTATCCACTCATAAATAAAAAGCAAAATTTAGTAACTTAAAGTCTCCCCAAATACAAATACTTCAGTAAAGCACAAATAAATGAAAAAAAAAAGCAAAATATTGCAAATATACAATGCCTGGCTACCACGAGGCCTTTTCTTTCTCCTTTAATTATAATCTGCTGGTCTTTCGGATATTACAATGTATAGGTTGGTAGGCTGATTGGCAGCTTGGAAAATTGTCCCTAGTGTATGAATGTGTGTGTGTGTGTGTGTGTGTCCTGCGATGGGTTGGCATTCCATCCAGGGTGTATTCTGCCTTAATGCCCATAGACGCCTGAGATAGGCATAGACTCCACCGTGACCCGAGGGAAGATCGGATAAAGCGGTAGAAGATGAATGAATGAATGAATGAATGAATCTGTTCATCCACTGAGCAGACACTATAATCATTTAGCAAATTTAGGAAAAAAAAAAAAAAAAAAAAAAAAAAAAAAAATATATATATATATATATATATATATATATATATATATATATATATATATATATATTCTATATATATATATATATGTAGTAGCATCCATCGATTTGAACACGATCCCCCGAACCCCCCTGGAGGAAACTCTGAAGCGCTACACCCGGTGTCTCCTGGTTTGTGGCCGAGTCGACAGTCTCCCCTAATGTTTTCT
This sequence comes from Kryptopterus vitreolus, assembly GCA_030449085.1. Lineage (NCBI taxonomy): Eukaryota > Metazoa > Chordata > Actinopteri > Siluriformes > Siluridae > Kryptopterus > Kryptopterus vitreolus. The sequence goes on along the minus strand of JACRUU010000002.1, from coordinate 7,492,735 downwards.
GACACACACGTTCACCAGTAATGATCACCTTTGGGGCTTTTTTTTACCCGTCGCATTCAACTTGGCGAAGGCCGTCTGTGAGATCAATAACGCGGTCGGACAGAGGCTTCGTTCTCTCCCGCCATGGTTCCCTGTCTGATCCGCCTCAGCGCATCCTTCGACCCCTCGAGAGCTCTTTTACTCTCTGTTGCTTTCTATGGGACACCCCGTTAATCTCACACATAATCAAACACACACACACACACATGATAGCGAATAAACTCAAGAATGGCAAATATCTATGAGTCATTATAACAGGTGATAATTAGTTATAAATATGTAGATTAGAGATTAGAATTAACTGTAGAAAAATTACGCTTGTTTAATCTGTTCGTGGGGGCACGGTGGCTTAGTGGTTAGCACGTTCGCCTCACACCTCCAGGGTCCGGGTTCGATTCCCGTCTCGGCCATGTGTGTGTGGAGTTTTTGCATGTTCTCCCCGTGCCTCAGGGGGTTTTTTTCTCCGGGTTCTCCGGTTTCCTCCCGGTCCAAAAACATGCTCGGTAGGTTGATTGGCACCTTGGAAAATTGTCCCTAGTGTATGTGTGTGTGTGTGTGTGTGTGTGTGTGTGTGTGTGTGTGTGTGTGTGAAAAAAGCAACCGGAAAACAATTCTTAAAGGAGCCACGTCCCATATTTTACACTTAAAACCACCACTAAAAAGTAGTGTGATTAGGAATTAATTAATTAACAAGAAATTTATATAAAAAAAAAAAAAAAAAATATATATATATATATATATATATATATATATATATATATATATATATATATATATATATATCTATATATATATATATAATAAAGATTAAATATTTTGACAGAAATGTATATAATTATAATGTCTGTTACAGTTAGAGTAATAGACACGTGAAAAGTATTTGTTACAATGAAAATGTGAGATTAATGTGTGCAAATAATCACGATTACAATATTTTAATCGATTGACAGCCCTGATATATATATATATATATATATATATATATATATATATATATATATATATATATATATATACACAGACATCTTTAAACAGGACACCTTACATTTAAAGCACTTTGATCCATGATCCTGGGTCCAAAGGCCAATTAAAGAAGATGGAAATATAATGAACAGACATTCTGTGTCACAAAGATGTGTTTCCTTTAAGAGTCCGGTTCCTCTCAGGGTTTATCCCCTCATGCCATCTCCGGGAGGCTACATTCGTCACTGGTTGCCTCCTTAGCGGTGCATTTCCAATGATAAGAAATACACTTAAAGGTACATAACGTATAAATTCCACCTTAATAAGGTCGTTATGTCACGTAAAGCTGCTTTGAGACAATCTCCGTGGTTAAAAGCGGCCCCGCAAATGCATCCGATCCTAAACGCCCATTCGCGACGCAGTCCATCACTCTCGGGATGAAGTGTCCGGATCGTTAGCGCTCTAAACACTCTTCCTGCTATCCTGCCAGGCGTTTACAAGGGAAATCTATGTGTGTGCATCTTCGTGGCATTTGCAAATGCACTG
>JACRUU010000002.1:7483687-7488687 GCA_030449085.1 Kryptopterus vitreolus | reverse complement strand
CAGTGCCAGCTCTCTAACTAGACATTTACAGCATTTGCCGCTTGATGGAGGTGGTGGGATTTGAACCTGCGACCTTGCGGAGGCCAATGCCTTAACCACCTGCCTTGCCGTTGGAATGACTTGAACACTGACCTTCCCATCAGATGTTAGGAAGCTGGGGTTATAGAGGAGGAAGGGCTTATCTCAAGGGACCCCAAGAGTGGCAGCTTGTTAATGCTGGGAATGGAACCTCCTAACCAGCCTTCCATTAAACACCATTAATATACATGCATGCAGCATCAGCGTACATTAAGTGATATCTCCTCAGTGATGTCCTTAAGAAGGTTATGAGTTCAAACCCCAACACCGCTCACTCTTGATTCCATCTATTAACCACTCGGGTTGTATAAACAATCGCAAGTTGTTCTCGATAAGCGCGTCTGCCAAGTGCCGTCAATGTAAACGATAATGTAAACAAGATTAACACACTCCGCCTGACTGTAATTAATGGGAAGATCGTCTGTAACAGCTCGGAAGACTCGGAATATTTCTCCGAATAAACCATTCATTAAAACAGAGATGTGAACATCATAAAGCATTACAGTCCATCCGGCGTCGTCATTACGTCTGCTAATGTAATTATGTCCCAAGGATCGACAGGCAGCAGCCTTTATGCGCTCCACGCAAATTGCCCTTCCTCTTGCCCTGAGTTATCTGCAAATGAAACGAATGTGATCGTCGAGTTTTTTAAGCGATTAGCTGAGGAGCAATATCCCCCCCCCACGGCGCAAAAACGAGCCTCGAGCATTCGCCAGCATGGGAGTTATTTTAACCGCGGACATGAAGAAATGTGCGTATTAAAGATCTGTATACACCTCATTAATTTACCCGACTCTATAAAATGCTAATTAAATTCAGACAGATTTGTTTGGAGTTCATTAAAACACCCTGTACTGTACGGCTACACGGAGTGTGTGTGTGTGTGTGTGTTTTTTTATCATCTGTAAATAAGCATAAAGGATAATGTGAGTGAATAAGGGTGAGCATGTGTTTTGTATGTGTTTGTGTGTTTATAACATCACACATAAATAGCACAGTGGTATATATTTGTGGGAAATAAATATAATATATTGATATACAGTGTTGGTGAAGGTTACTTTGGAAATGTAATAGATTACAGATTATAAATGACCCTATTCGAAAAAGTAGTAACTTTTTAATTACTTTATAAAAGTAACGTACTTTATATGTTGCATTTTTGCACCTTAAGACACCCGAGTAGGTTTTTTTCTACATTAAAACATGTTTATCTGTTGCATGTTTGGCCCTTATACTAAACATGTTGCATGTTGCATTTTGGCACCTTAAGATACTAAAACATGTTTATATGTTGCATTTTTGTACCTAAAGATACCCGAGTATGTTTTTTTTACATTAAAACATGTTTATATGTTGCATTTTTGTACCTTAAGACACCCGAGTAGGTTTTTTTCTACATTAAAACATGTTTATATGTTGCATTTTTGCACCGTAAGATACACAATTAGGTTTTTTTTACATTATAACATGTTTATATGTTGTTTTTGTACAATTTTTTTTCTACATTAAAACATGTTTATATGTTGCACCTTAAGACACCCGGAGTAGGTTTTTTTTTCTTTTCTACATTAAAAAAAACATGTTTATATGTTGCATTTTTGCACCTTAAGACACCGGAGTAGGTTTTTTTCTACATTAAAACATGTTTATATGTTGCATTTTGGCACCTTAAGATACTAAAACATGTTTATATGTTGCATTTTTGTACCTTAAGACACCCGAGTAGGTTTTTTTCTATATTATAACATGTTCATATGTTGCATTTTTGCAATTTTTTGTTGCCTTAAGACACCCGAAGGTATATACAGTACATAGGTTTTTGTTTTTTTTTAAAACATTTCTACATTAAAACATGTTTATATGTTGCATTTTGTACCAACATAACACTGGTGCTTTTTGTACAATGGGATTTTTTTTTTTCTTTTTCTTTTTCTTATTTTTTTCTACATTAAATAAAAAATGTTGCATTTTGTACCAACATAGTCTGTGCTTTTGTTTTTTTTTTTTTTTTCTTTTTTTTTTTTTTACACAAACATATTCAAATGTTGTATTTAAAGAGGCTTTTCTACATTCAAACAAGTTCTCAGGTGTAACTTGAAATTTGAAACTGCATAACAACAACATGTGCATTGTAGATGCACAAGTCTTCTACATTCAAACACTTACAAATGTTTTTCAAAGTTGAAAGAGGCATTTTGTAGAACGAGGCTGTAATAGGATTCGTGTTTTTTCCGTCGAATTTGCCCACTTTTGGGGGTAAAAATACGATGAAAGAAATAAACAGAAGAAATGGACAAAAGTGATCATCTATAATCGTTCTGTCAGTAATCACGTCTCACCAGAGATGGCGCCACTCGCTTAACATCACGTAACTCGCGCTCTGTTATCTCTGTTATCAGACTAAACTATAACTAATATGTATATATACATATACTGTATATGTATATATTGTATACATATACAATATATATATATATATATATATATATATATATATATATATATATAGATATACTGTATATATATATATATATATATATATATATATATATATATATATATATATATATATATATATATATATATATATATATATATATATATATATATCTATATATATATATATATATATATATATATATGGGGCACAGTGTCGTAGTGGTTAGCACGTTTCGCCTCACACCGCCAGGATCCGGGCTTGATTCCCGTCTCGGCCATGTGTGTGTGGAGTTTGCATGTTCTCCCCGTGTGCCTCAGGGGGGTTTTTTTTCTCCGGGTTCTCCGGTTTCCCCCCGTTCCAAAAAAAAACATGCACGGTAGGTTTGATTGGCACCTTGGAAAATTGTCCCTAGTGTATGAATGTGTGTGTGAATGTGTGTGTGTGTGTCCTGCGATGGGTTGGCATTCCATCCAGGGTGTATCCTGGGCACAGACTATACCCGTGACCCCGAGGGAAGATCGGATAAAGCAGTTAGAAAAAAATGAAAGAATGAATGAATATATATATATATATATATATATATATATATATATATATATATATATATGCCTTTATATGTCCCTAGTTCTCACTATATGTCACTATTCTCTAGAAATAGGCACAAATGTATACAATTAAGTCACGGTGGCTTACTGGTTAGCACGTACGCCTCACACCACCAGGGTCCGGGTTCGATTCCCGTCTCGGCCATGTGTGTGTGGATTGGAGTTGCATGTTCTCCCTGTGCCTCAGGGGGTTTTTTTCTCTGGGTTCTCTGGTTTCCTCCCGGTCCAAAAACATGCACGGTAGGTTGATTGGCACCTTGGAAAATTGTCCCAAGTGTGTGTGTATGTGTGTGTGTGTGTGTGTGTGTGTGTGTAGTGTGTGTTGTGTGTGTGTGTGTGTGTGTGTGTGTGTGTGTGTGTGTGTGTGTGTGTGTGCCCTGCGATGGGTTGGCATTCCATCCAGGGTGTATCCTGCCTTAATGCCCATAGACGCATGAGATAGACACAGACTCCCCGTGACCCGAGGGAAGATCGGATAAAGCGGTAGCGGTAGAAGATATGAATGATGAATGAATGAATGAATGAATGATGAAATTAGACCTTCTGATGAAGCCATATGTGAAATAGAGCTACTCTTTGAAATAGAACTACAGTGTTTTACCACATTGCACAATAGTATCCATTTATGGTTACGCAACATCTCTGGAATACATTTCAGCCTATAACTTGCGTTACAGCAGCTGTATAAACAGTAATTCCCCATTCAACATATTATTGATGTGGAGCCTAATAAACGAGGAATGCAGTTTGTCGTGTTATCGGAAAACCCAACAGTCATTTGTTCTCTTCGGAAAGACTCCTTTAATACGATTTGCGGTCTGAGCTGATGGAAAATGGACTCGTTACATGTTGATCAAAAGCTGATTTATTTATTCGACATTGACAGCGCTATATATGGTGTCATTTATTTATTTATTTATTTTTCCTTTTGAGTCTCCAGGTGGGGGGCACGGTGGATTAGAGGTTAGCACGTTCGCCTCACACCACCAGGGTCCGGGTTCGATTCCCGTCTCGGCCATGTGTGTGCATGTGGAGTTTTGCTTGTTCTCCCGTGCCTCAGGGGGTTTTTCTCCGGGTTCTCCGGTTTCCTCCCCGGTCCAAAAACATGCACGGTAGGTTGATTGGCACCTTGGAAAATTGTCCCTAGTGTGTGAATGTGTGTGTGTGTGTGTGTCCTGTGATGGGTCGGCATTCCATACCAGGGTGTATCCTGCCTTAATGCCCATAGACGCCTGAGATAGGCACAGACTCCCCGTGACCCGAGGGAAGATCGTATAAAGCGGTAGAAGATGAATGAATGAATGAACGTCTCCAGGTTTCATCCCTGAAAACTTACAGGGGCATAAAGTTTCTTTGAGACTATTTTCATTGTTAAAAGTACTATACATCTAAAATGGAATGAAATTGAAATGTAAGTGCAAAGCAAAGTAAAAAAATAAACTTTATTTGTTCAACGTTTAGCTGTAAATATCATCCCGCTCCTGGTTGCGTACGTTTTGTTTAGAGCTTTATCGTGTCTTAGTTTGTACTGATATTTTTGCTTAGCAACCGTGTGTGTGTGTGTGTGTGTGTGTGTGTGTGTGTGTGTGTGTGAGAACTTTTTGTGTAATTCTGTAATTGCATGTTTTTGCTCACGAACTCAAGACTCATTTTCTGCCTATTTTTTTTTTTGCCATCCATTCACCGGTCTCTCAGAAAGGAATACATGCTGGGAGTAAGTATAGGATTGAACTTGAGTCATCCTTTCTACCATTAGATGATCTGATTTTCGCATGACATTAAATGAGCACCCATATATACACTATATGAACCATATAGTGACCATGACCAAATTTCGCTCCCTATAATAACCCTCTTAAAATATAAAGAATGCTTTA
>JACRUU010000002.1:7476187-7478687 GCA_030449085.1 Kryptopterus vitreolus | reverse complement strand
AACATTGATCTCCTTTTGGTTAATCCATTTCTTTGTTGATTTGGATGCATGCTGTGGGTCACTGCACCCATGAAAGCTAAAATCTCTTTTCATCTCAAGGTTTGGCGCCGGTATGTGTAGATAATCACAATTATGGACTAAATCTCATGGGGGGGGGATCATTTTTGGAATTATAGCATTATTATGCTTTGGAATCTGTTGTAAGTGAAGTCAAGAAGTGATTTTAAAACCTATAAAGTTGCTACAGTACACAAGAAGACAAAATAATGTTCCTCCAGGATCCAAAGGCTATAGACATGATAAGACAGACCGAGCAGGACGTCTCACGGGAGCTTTTTAATGTCCATGTGTGGGAAAATCACAATGCAATACAATAAGTATAATAATGGAGTGAATGGCAAACAGCATATCTGTGGATATGGCGGGGCACGATGGCTTAGTGATTAGCACGTTCGCCTCACACCGCCAGGGTCCGGGTTCGATTCCCGTCTCGGCCATGTGCGTGTGGAGTTTGCATGTTCTCTCCGTGCCTCAGGGGGGTTTTTCTGCGGGTTCTCCGGTTTCCTCCCGGTCCAAAAACATGCACGGTAGGTTGATTGGGACCTTGGAAAATTGTCCCTAGTGTATGAATGTGTGTGTGTGTGTGTGTGTGTGTGTGGTGTGTGTGTCCTGTGATGGGTTGGCATTCCATCCAGGGTGTTATCCTGCCTTAATGCCCATAGACGCCTGAGATAGGCACAGGCTCCCCCTGACCCGAGGGAAGATCAGATATAGTGGTAGAAGTTGAATGAATGAATATATATATGTGTGTGTGTGTGTGTGTGTGTGTGTGTGTGTGTGTGTGTGTGTGTGTGTGATATATATATATATATATATATATATATATATATATATATTATATATATATATATCTATATATAGTATGTGGTCTTTTTCTGTTTTTTTGGTTGCGATTTAGATGTTTAAATCACTAATTTGTTTGTTTGTCTGTTTGTTTTTTTGTTTCTGAGATGGCACATCATAAGCACCTGGATCACAGGAGCTGGAAAAGATGAAAGCGTAATGAGCGTCCGCTCTGAAATGCCACCTCTTTGTCCGAATGATGCGTATGGACAAACACTGAATGACTAATTTATATCCACTGATGGAACAACAAAGGTGTTTTATCGCCCGGGCTTCGCGCGGCACAGGCGCATTGTGTGCGCGAGTCGGCTTAGCGGCCCATTGTGACCGGACACAGCACACAGATTAAAAACAGTGGAGAGTTAATTGGCTCGAACAAAACGCACACAAAAAAAGTCCAGATCAAGAAAACACTGGTTTAGTAAAACAAGTGTCGAGTGGGTTTTTGTCTGTAGATGAAATACAAACACGTTTTTATTGTTATTTGTTGTTTTTTTGAGAGTGCCTCCAAGGGGCAGCAGATGAGTGATAATTTGATGCTGTATGTATGTGTGTGTATATGTGTGTGTGTGTGTGTGTGTGTGTGTGTTTTGAAATGTCACGGACAGTCTGTTTTTCTTTGTTAAAGACCTCTGTTTTTGCTAAGGCTGTAGAAAATACTCCTAGATTCAAAACATTTTAAAAGGTTAGCTCATCTCAGATGATGTGGGGCACGGTGGTTTAGTGGTTAGCACGTTCGCCTCACACCGCCAGGGTCCGGGTTCGATTCCCGTCTCGCCCATGTGTATGTGGAGTTTGCATGTTCTCCCCGTGCCTCAGGGGGTTTTTCTCCGGGTTCTCCGGTTTCCTCCCCCGGTTCCAAAAACATGCACGGTAGGTTGATTGGCACCTTGGAAAAAAAAACTTGGAAAATTGTCCCTAGTGTATGAATGTGTGTGTGTGTGAGTGTGCGTGTATCCTGCAATAGGTTGGCATTCCATCCAGGGTGTATCCTTAATGCCCATAGACGCCTGAGATAGGCACAGACTCCCCGTGACCCGAGGGAAGATCGGATAAAGCGATAGAAGATGAATGAATGAATCTCAGATGATTACTAAATGACTAAATCGTGACCTCGGCGTGGGTCAACCACATAAACTTTACACCTCTTTTATTGATTTATTCCCGTTAATACAGTATGGCTTTCGTGATCTGCTGTATCCTTCTGCTCTCCGGAGCGGCCTGGATACTTTGAGATGACGGTTTCTCCACATGAACAGCCCATGAATGCTTCCACTTCCAAGATCCATGGTGTGTCATTTCATTCATTCATTCATTCATTCATTCATCTTCTACCGCTATATCTAATCTTCCCTGTGTCTATCTCAGGCGTCTATGGGTATTAAGGCAGGATACACCCTGGATGGAATGCCAACCCATCGCAGGACACACACACACACATTCACACACTAAGGACAATTTTCCAAGGTGCCAATCAACCTACCGTGCATGTTTTTGGACCGGGAGGAAACCGGAGAACCCAGAGAAAAACCCCCTGAGGCACGGGGAGAAACATACACAACTCCACACACATGGCCGAGACGGGAATCGAAGTGTG
>JACRUU010000002.1:7461187-7466187 GCA_030449085.1 Kryptopterus vitreolus | reverse complement strand
CATCATACTTCAGGAATGTGTCTGTACAAAGCCACACTCTATCATCTCACAGTGCTTCATGTTTTTCTCCGTTCATTTAAAGCTGTTATTTTCGCTCCGGGAGGCGCCGGAGGTACGACGTTTCCCCCTGCCAGACTCGCTCTCAGCCTTGTCCGTTGCATGGAGCCAAAACCACATACTAATGCACATGTAATCCACATTTTGCTGCAGGATGATCCCCGTGACCGCCGGCCAGCTCTGGCGTGCCAGCTCCCGAATTATCAAAGCATTTCACTCTCTCCACACTGAGGTCCATGCACTGACCCAAGTGTGTTTACCTGTGTGTGCTTATTTGGGCGTTTTGTATTTAACTGCGCCATAGCACATGGATATTTTATAGTTTTAACTGTGTTTATAAATGGGAATAATATTCATTCATTCATTCATTCATTCATCTTCTACCGCTTTATCCGATCTTCTCGGGTCACGGGGAGTCTGTGTCTATCTCAGGCGTCTATGGGCATTAAGGCAGGATACACCCTGGATGGAATGCCAACCCATCACAGGACACACACACACACACACACACACACACACACACATTCACACACGCTTTCATACACGGGACAAGGTGCCAAAAAACCTACCGTGCATGTTTTTGGACCGGGGAGGAAACTGGAGAACCCGGAGAAAAACCCCCTGAGGCACGGAAAGAACATGCAAACTCCACACACACATGGCCGAGACGGGAATCGAACCCGGACCCTGGAGGTGTGAGGCGAACATGCTAACCACTAAACCACCGTGTCCCTTTGGGAATAATATTAATAATAATAAAAATAATAAAAAGATGAATAATAATAATAATAATAATAATAATAATAATAATAATAATAATAATAATAATAATATAATACAAATTGTATTTACTGTTGATGCCGGTTATGTTGTTTTTATAACAATAATAATAATAATAATAATAATAATAATAATAATAATAATAATAATAATAATAAAATAATAATATTACTGTTGATGCCGATGATGTTGTTTTTTAATAAAAATAAAATTAATATAATATAATATATAATATAATAATAATAATTCCCGTGGGGGCAATAATAATAAATAATAATAATAATAAATAATAATAATAATAATAATAGAATAATAATAATAATAATAATAATAATAATAATAATAATAATAATAATCAATGATAATATAATAATAATGATAATAATAATAATAATAATAATAATCTTCTATTCATCTTCCAGCGCTTTATCCGATCTTACCTCGGGTCACGGGGAGTCTGTGCCTATCTCTGCCCATGTGCCTATGGGCATTAAGGCAGGATACACACTGGATGGAATGCCAACCCATCACAGGGCACACACACACACACATTCACACACACACATTCATACACTAGGGACAATTTTCCAAGGTGCCAATCAACCTACCGTGCATGTTTTTGGACCGGGGAGGAAACCAGAGAACCCGGAGAACACTCACTCTCCTTCACCTCCAAAACCATCCTACAGACCACCATCCATAACACCCTGTCTAGCTACACAATCCTTCCTCCACTCTTACACGTAGCACATATAATACATTATATATGTCGTATCATGTGCATACATGTATAAAAAAAAAAACAAAAACAAACAAATAGTATATGTAAAAATACACATGGTACCGCGTGTACAGTATGCGTGTATGGTTTTTTTTTCCCCCTCCTCTTTTCCTTCCTCTCCTTTCGCATCGCATCCACACTCAAGGTTAAGCGGCTAGCTCAAGGGCGCGTTGTCTTAAAAAGGCGACTCATTTACTCCTTTTCGCGATCGCCCCCGTTTATTGCGCGACACCTTATATGTGTGCGGCGTGTTAGCGTTTAGCGTTAAGCAGTCATTTCCGTTAATCGGATGCCGCTGCCGTCAGACAAGACGCGGCGGGTGCAGAATTTTAAACAGCGATTTACCCGGGTGCTGAACAGAGCCACGGATGATTGCCACAGATAGCAGCAGTTAGACACACTCACATGACAGAGAATGGCGAACGGGATTTCGTTCGGCTGGAAAAATGTTGTTGTTGGTGGTATTTTTGTACATAAATCTAGATGTATATATATATATATATATATATATATATATATATATATATATATATATATATATATATATATATATATATCCATTCATTCATGCATTCATCTTCTACCGCTTTATCCGATCTTCCCTCGGGTCACGGGGAGTCTGTGCCTATCTCAGGCGTCTATGGGCATTAAGGCAGGATACACCCTGGATGGAATGCCAACCCATCGCAGGACACACACACACACACACACACACACACACACACACACACACACACACACACACGCATTCACACACTAGAGACACATTTTCCAAGGTGCCAATCAACCTACCGTGCGTGCATGTTTTTGGACCGGGGAGGAAACCGGAGAACCCGGAGAAAAAAAAAACCCCTGAGGCAACAGGGGAGAACATGCAAACTCCACACACACATGGCCGAGACGGGAATCGAACCCGGACCCTGGCGGTGTGAGGCGAACTTGCTAACCACTAAGTCACTGTGCCCCATATATATATATATATAGCATATATATATATATATATATATATATATATATATATATATATATATATATATATATATATATATATATATATCTATATATATATAGTATATATATGTATATATATATATATATAGATGTATATATTATATATATATATATATATATATATATATATATATATATATATATATATATATATATATAAATAAGTGCACTTGTGCTGAAAGCAGTGTTTTTACATTTAGAGAATGGGCCTCTGAGTCTGGGAAAAGGTCACTCATGGGTAAGATTAGTGTTATAGGTGTAGTGTGCACTTTAGCTGTAATTTGGGACGCGGCGGGTCAAACGTGTCGGCCGGAGCGGCGTTTCCGAAGCGCGGGAATTCGCGGCTGGAAAAACGGCGCCTGAAACGGCGAGTTTAAATGCAGAGCAGGTGGTCAGTGATAACCTCTACTTATCGCACTAGATAACACCGCAATCTAGAATGAAATCTCTCGATGGGCTGCTCAACCTGTCAATCTCCAGCTCTCTCTCTCTCTCTCTCTCTCTCTCTCTCACTCTCTCTTGCGTTCTATTTTTCGCACTTTCTCTGTCTTTTTCTATCCATCTTGCTTGCTCTATGCTCTCTCTCTGTACATGTGCGTTGGAGTGTTGCTAATTTTTTGCCATCTTTTTTTCCATAACAGAAAAGTCCAGTGTGTGTGTGTGTGTGTGTGTGTGTGTGTGTGTGTGTGTGTGTGTGTGTGTGTGTCTGTGCAGTATTCGGATAGTGTGCAGTAGAAGAGTAGAAGTCTCTCTCTCTTTCTTTTCTAGTTAAACCCTGTGTAAAAGCATATGTGAAAGACATGCCGTAGCAAAGAATGCTGTCCCTCTACACATGTTTTTTAATAATCTCTCTCTCCTCTCTCTCTCTCTCTCTCTCTTTTTCTTCCCTCTGCATTACACTTGGATTTTGGATTGTCCCCTGGATGGTGAACAGGTATGTGTCTCCCACTTCTTTCTCCTCCATATACAGCACAAATACAGAACTATAGAGAGAAAAAGCCCAGGCGTCGGTCTGACGCGTCACTGCGTCCGTAACTTTACGTCACAGCGAAGAGATTCCCTCAAAGAATCATGGGTTCATCATTTTTATTGGTCTTCACACTTTTATACAGATAATATTTGCAGCCTTTTGTGCGACATTATAATTGTTTTTATCTCATTTTAATGTTTCGGAACATCTGTGAAATCTACTCTCCTGTTTTTGCTTACGTTTTAGCAGCTATAAATAGCCTTTCTGTTCATCAGCTTTTGACCCCACCCCCACCCCCCCCACCCAACCCCAGTACACTACACTCTCTCTATGTCTCTCTCTCTCTCTCACACACACACACACACACACACACACACACACATACAAATTTAACAAAAACAAATATTTGTCTCTAAAATAGAAAAAAAAATGTAAATGATTAAAAGAAATTATTTAATTAATCAAATCCCACACATTAAAAAAAATTCTAAACCATAAGAAAAGACGGAATTAATGTGACATTATAATAAAAAATTTGTTAAATGTTAAAATGAATTTAACAGATGTAGAAAGTACTGAAGTTGTACTTTTAACAATACATTTTAACAATAAATGCATTATTATTATTATTATTATTATTATTCATTCATTATTCATTCATTCATCTTCTACCGCTTTATCCGATCTTCCCTCGGGTCACGAGGAGTCCTGTGCCTATCTCAGGCGTCTATGGGCATTAAGGCAGGATACACCCTGGATGGAATGCCAACCCATCGCAGAGCACACACACATCACATTCACATCACACACACATTCATACACTAGGGACAATTTTCCAAGGTGCCAATCAACCTACCGTGCATGTTTTTGGACCGGGGAGGAAACCGGAGAACCCGGAGAAAAACCCCCTGAGGCACGGGGAGAACACATGAACATGCAAACTCCACACACACATGGCCGAGACGGGAATCGAACCCGGACCCTGGCGGTGTGAGGCGAACGTGCTAACCACTAAGCCACCGTGCCCCCACTACTTAATTATTATTATTTATTATTATTATTATTGTTATTATCATTGTTATTATTAGTATTATTGATAATGAATTAATGTCATTCATTCATTCATTCATTCATTCATTCATTTCTATTCATTCTTCTACCGCTTTATCCGATCTTCCCCTTCGGGTCACGGGGAGTCTGTGTCTATCTCAGGCGTCTATGGGCATTAAGGCAGGATACACCCTGGATGGAATGCCAACCCATCGCAGGACACACCACACACACACACACACACACACACACACACACACACACACACACACACACACACACACACACATTCACACACTAGGGAACAATTTTCCAAGGTGCCAATCAACCTACCGTGCATGTTTTTGGACC
>JACRUU010000002.1:7441187-7453687 GCA_030449085.1 Kryptopterus vitreolus | reverse complement strand
ATACCAGGAAGAAGAAACCGGGAACAGGAAGACAATGATCCAGCGTCAGAGTAAGGACGCCCAAGCCCTTAAATACCGGGGCGAGGCGGGGCGGGGCGGGGCGGGGCGGGAATCATGCTGTAACATGGCCGGCAGCCTTGAAGTGCACTCCGTGAAGTGCACTCCCAAACCTAAAGTCTGCGCCGCGAAACCGGAAGATCCTAACAATATATTGCTTTCTCTTATATTATAGCAGCTATAAACATCCATTACCTCACCAGACTTTCTTTTTTTTATTTTCTCCTTAAGAAAATGAACATCTCAAAAAAAGTAGAGGCGTGTATAAATGTAATGAATTGTTATTATTATTATTATTATTATTATTATATTATTATTATTATTATTATTCATTCATTCATTCATTCATTCTTCTAAACCCCTTATCTTCTACCGCTTTATCCGATCTTCCCTCGGGTCACGGGGAGTCTGTGCCTATCTCAGGCGTCTATGGGCATTAAGGCAGGATACACCCTGGATGGAATGCCAACCCATCACACACACACACACACAATCACACACACAAACACATTCATACACTAGCGGACAATTTTCCAAGGTGCCAATCAACCTACCGTGCATGTTTTTGGGACCGGGAGGAAACCGGAGAACCCGGAGAAAAAAACCCCCTGAGGCACGGGGAGAACATTCCAAACTCACACACGACCCTGACAGTGTGAGGCGAACGTGCTAACCACTTTAAACCACCGTGCCGTATAATAATAATTAATTATTAATTATATTATTATTATTATTATTATTATTATTATTATTGTGACAATATACACTGCCCGTCAAAAAGTTTGGACATGCCTTCCCATATGTCACATAGAGTCACATGAGAGAAGAGTGAAGGCAAAAAAAAGGTCAGCAAGTGCTTCCATACTGTTGGAAAAGCATTTCAGGTGATGACCTCATCACATAAAGGAGGAATCAAAGCAAGGGGGGGGGGGCATTTTTAAGAATCGAAAATATGAAACATATTTCTCACACTTTTTGGTTCATGTGTTCATAGATTGTATTTTGATGCCTTCAGGAAGAACTTCCCAGTAGTTTACCAGTAATCACCCTGTAGCCCAAGACTGGTTCCACACTGAAGGTAAACAGGGTTGAGGTACCAGGTCAGTACCTGGTACCTCGGAGGGGGTAGCTCAGTGGTCTAAGGCACTGGGCTGCTAATCGTAAGATCCGGGTTCGTGACCCGGTATGGCCCAGCTGCCGCCCTTGGATGACCCTCCTGGGAAAACTAGGTTTCTGATGGAAGAGGTGTTAGTGATGACCAGCGGGGCGCGCTTACCCTGTGGTCTGTGTGGGTCCAAGCACCCCAGTATAGTGACGGGGGACAGTCAAAAAGCACCGTCTTTTCGAATGAGTCGTTAAAACCTGAATCTCTACAGTCTTTCTTTTTTTTCTCCTTAAGAAAATGAACATCTCAAACCCTGAAGAGTGTCAGAAAGTTCTGGAGAAAATGGTGTAAAATGTTATTTTGTCTGGGATTCGGTTTGGATGTGGAACTACTGTCCGAGACACTGTACTCGAAAAGGATACAAAACCTTCTGCGTGAGCTGGCAATGCACAAACTGTGTATTACAGTTTTACAGTATTACTGTGTATGGTAGAGGTGTTAGTGTGGCCAGCAGGGGGCGCTTACCTTGTGGTTGAAACCGAGGCTAAGACTGGTTCCCCACTGAAGGTAAACAGGGTTGAGGTACCAGGTCAGTACCTGGATGGATGACCCTCCTGGGAAAACGAGGTTTCTCCTGGAAGAGGTGTTAGTGAGCACTCACCCTGTGTTCTGTGTGGGTTCAAGCACCCCAGTATAGTGACGGGGGACAGTCAAAAAGCACCGTCTTTTCGATGAGACGTTAAAACCTGAATTGTTGCGTCACATGTCCTCGGCATTCCAGCCAAATTCACCCATTGAACATCTGATTGGCTTCATCCCTCTCCACTAGTAAGCTGGAGTGTGGTGGACGTTCTGTGACTATGGCTGCCGTCACACCTCCAGGATCCGGGTTCGATTCCCGTCTCGGCCATGTGTATGTGGAGTTTTCATGTTCTCCCCGTGCCTCAGGGGGTTTTTCTCCGGTTTCCTCCCGGTCCAAAAACATGCACGGTAGGTTGATTGGCACCTTGGGAAATTGTCACTAGTGTATGAATGTGTGTGTGAATGTGTGTGTGTCCTGTGATGGCTTGGCATTCCATCCAGGGTGTATCCTGCCTTAATGCCCATAGACGCCTGAGATAGGCACAGACTCCCCGTGACCCGAGGGAAGATCGGATAAAGCGGTAGAAGATGAATGAATGAATGAGTGTCTAGACCAGCGCTATCTAAATGTAATGAATCACTATTATTATAATCTACACTGTAAATAGTCATGGAAATAAAGAATTCAACGAGAAGGCGTGTGCATAGCGATGACTGGCAATGCACGCTGAAAGCACACTTAATCCAGCTCGTTAGTATAGTTAGTGTAAGGTAGAATCAGGGCCTGGGTGTAATTGAGAGAGCGAACTGAACCGAGATACTGACTCTTCCCTTATATTTCCTCATTTGTCTTTTTAATTCCTTAACAAGTTTACTCCCCGAGGCCAACACTAGTCATTTATCTTCCTGCTGAAGGCCCAATTAAGACGTCCCTATTCGCCTTCCACACTGCAAATCCGCCGTCTAATACAACCATTACATTAAAGCTGAAGAATGATTTACTTCCTGCTTGTTTTTTTTTTCCTGACAAGATGCGAAAAGACAGATCGGACAGATCGGACCGATCGGACACATCTACCTCAGACCTGGTCTGAACAGAGCGCTTGCTTATCGCCCATTCCATCATCTAAAAACTTTATCTACGCACATATCAGCCATGCTGAGGGCGGCGTTAACGTCCGTCTGAAATGGTTTTCAGCAAACGTTGATGAACGACAAAACACTTCGGAGCTCCGGTGATAGGAGCCGCGCCGCGATCGCCGACTCGTAGATTCCCCCCCGGTCAGGTTTATGCCTAGGGACTACATTACCCAGAATCCACTGCATTTCCTGATTGTCACTCATATGGGTCTTTGTGTATTTTAGCGTCGTTCTTCACAGCTCTCAACGTCTCACGTTTGTCTTTCTCAGGCTCGTTTTTGGGGTCTTTGTTATTTCTAGTGTTTGTGTTTCTTGATGCAGATTTACAGCATCGTGATCTGGGAACATTTATCCATCCATCCATCCATCCATCCATCCATCTATAAAAAAGTATGTAAAATTAATAATTATAAAAAAATAAAATGAAATAAATAAATAAATAAATAAAGACTGATGACTGTCAGATAGGGGCACCGTGGCTTAGTGGTTAGCACGTTCGTGCCTCAGGGGGTTTTTCTCCGGGTTCTCCGGTTTCCTCCTGGTCCAAAAACATGCACGGTAGGTTGATTGGCACCTTGGAGAATTGTCCCTAGTGTGTGAATGTGAGTGTGTGTGTGTGTGTCCTGTGATGGGTTGGCATTCCATCCAGGGTGTATCCTGCCTTAATGCCCATAGACGCCTGAGATAGGCACAGACTCCCCGTGACCCGAGGGAAGATTGGATAAAGCGGTAGAAGATGAATGAATGAATGATGACTCTCAGACTGCACTTACACTCTTCACCAGTAGGGGTCCTGAATACAAAGTCCAGTATAGTTTACATTTACATTTGTGGTATTTGACTTACAACTGAGCAATTGAGGGTTAAGGGCCTTACTCTAGGGCCCACTAGTGGTAGCTTGGTGGTTGTGGGGTTTGAACCTGCGATCTTCTGGTCCAGAGGCCAACACCTTATCCACTAAGCCACCACCTCCCTCCAACTACCAGAGTTTAACAACAAAACCTTTATAGTAGTACACCTTCTAGTTTCATTAGTAGTTCATAAACTTCTTTTGCCATTTTATTACTATATCAAAGTATGGAGTATGTAGCTAAGTGGTCTAAGGTGCTGGACTACTGATCAGAAGGTCAGCCGCAGTATCACCAAACTGCCACTATTAGGTGAACAAGGCCCCTAACCCTCTGTGCTCCAAGGGGGCGCTGTATCATGCCTTACCCTGCACACAGTTTATGAAAACACAAACGTATGCGATGAATAACAAATATAATAACAAATAAAATGACCATTCTATTCATCCACTACCATCCAGCAAAACATCAGTATCCTTCTCCAACGTTCATAATGTTCCCAACATCTTTTCATTCATTCATTCGTTCATCTTCTACCTACCGCTTTATCCAATCTTCCCTCGGGTCACAGGGGAGTCTGTGTCCTATCTCAGACGTCTATGGGCATTAAGGCAGGATACACCCTGGATGGAATGCCAACCCATCACAGGACACACACACACACATATTCATGCACTAGGGACAATTTTTCCAAGGTGCCAATCAACCTACCGTGCATGTTTTTTGGACCGGGGAGGAAACCGGAGAAACCTGGAGAAAAACCCCCTGAGACACGGGGAGAACATGTAAACTCCACACACACACATGGCCGAGAGGGAATCGAACCCGGACCCTGGCGGTGTGAGACGAACATGCTAACTACTAAGCCACCGTGCCCCTATTCCCAACATTTTTCCTTACAGTAAAATACAATCCCAGAATTTGCCTCATCCGTGCCATTTTTCTGAATCCTTTGTATTTTGTCTCAGGCTTGTTTTTACTTTCCGGAATAATCTACGTTAAAATTCCTTGATTCGTTCACATTCACGTGTGAACAAAGGCAGTGAAACTAATGTTACCGACAAGTTGAAAAGAATGGCGTAAATCAGGACATGCTCAAGTACCTCATGATTGGATAATTCCATGGATTAACGAGGTGTTTACTCCGAACGTGTCCTCGCTAACATTGACTGCAATGTCATGTTTTACCTATTAAGTAGAAAAGTAAATTGGACTTTAGCCCCAAAGCACACACACACACACACACACACACACACACACACACACACACACACACTACACTTAAAGAGCTTCCGTGGTAATGGTTTCTATAAATAACACCACTTGAAGAACAGAGAATTAGTCTTATCCTGCTTTTCCAACAAGCCGAACACGGGTTCTGCCACAGTCTCGGTGCAAAGGTTCGTCTGAAAGCATTGAAGCCAGCCCAGCTGGAGTAATGAACAGGATGTTATCTATCCCAAGCAGAGAGGTAAATGCCAGTCTTATCTGCAAAGCTTTACCCATATGTTCAAATCCGTGGCACAAGGACAAGGAAGAAAAAAAAAACAACAACAACAACAACGACGACAAAAAAAAAGAAAAAAAGAAACGGCCTGCTTTCCACCGCTATCTCAACACAAACAACATAGCACGCTCCAAAATGGAGCCAGGCAGCAGTGTGAGCTCCACACCGGGCTCTGCTTTCAGGCTCCAAAGCTCACATGAGTATTTACCAGAGCTTAATGACTGGGCCTTGCTAACTTTCCGCCCGCTGCCAAGCAAGGGATATTTTCCAGCTGAGCACTCGTGCTCGTGTTTGTAGCGTTGCTGCTTAAAGCCAGTTTGATTTTGCCAAACGCTTTGTGGCCTGCTTTTGTGTCACAACCGAAGAGATCAAAGGTCGCATTTTTGTTTGTTCACATCAGAAATACAGCGTGCAACCAAGGACGGGACAAGTCGTATCCTTGACCCAACACTCTGAGGGTTAGGGGTTCAGTCCTGAGCTTTGCTCCAGTGTTCAATAAGAATATATCAGTAGGTACACTTGCTAACCTGCCCTAAGGGTTAAAAAATTCAAAGACTAGTTCTGCGAGTTAGTTAGGGACTAGTTGGGGTGGGGGGAGGTGTAGCTCAGTGGTTTAATGCGCTGGGCTACTGATCGGAAGATCGGGGTTTAAGCCCTGGTATCGCCAAGATGACGCCCTTAGGTCCTTGAGCAATGTACTTAACCCTTTGTGCTCCAGGGGGTGCTGTATTATGGCTGACCCTGCTCTCAAAGGGAGGGGGGGTAGCTCAGGGGTTTAATGCACTGGGCTACTGATCGGAAGGTTGGAGGTTCAAGCCCTGGTATCGCAAAGATGCCGCCCTTGGATCCTTGATCAATGTACTTAACCCTTTGTGCTCCAGGGGGTGCTGTATTATGGCTGACCCTGCTCTCTAAGGGAGGGGGGGTAGCTCAGGGGTTTAATGCACTGGGCTACTGATCGGAAGATCAGGGTTCAAGCCTCGGTATCACCAAACTGATGCCCTTGGGTCCTTGAGCAAGACAATTGACCCTCTGTACTCCAGGGGCGCCGTAACATGGATGACCCAGTGGTTAAGGTGCTTGGCTACTGATCGGAAGTTTGGGGGTTCAAGCCCAGGTATCACCAAGCTGCCGCCCTTGGGTCCTTGAGCAATGTACTTAACCCGTTGTGCTCCAGGAGGTGCTGTATCATAGATGACCCTGCTCTCTAAGGGAGGAGGGGTAGCTCAGGGGTTTAATGCGCTGGGCTACTGATCGGAAGATCAGGGTTCAAGCCCCGGTATCACCAAACTGCTGCCCTTGGGTCCTTGAGCAAGACAATTGAACCTCTGTACTCCAGGCACTCCATATTATGGATGACCCTGCTCTCTATGGGAGGGAGGGGGGGATAGCTCAGTGGTTAAGGTGCTTGGCTACTGATCGGAAGGTTGGGGGTTCAAGCCCTGGTATCACCAAGCTGCTGCCCTTGAGCCAGACAATTGCTGCCCTTGGGTCCTTGAGCAATGCACTTAACCCTTTGTGCTCAGTGGGAATTAAGCCTTTGTGCTTCAGCTGTATCATAGCTGACCCTGCACTCTAAGGAAGGGAGGGGGGTAGCTAAGTAGTTAAGGTGCTGGGCTACTGATCGGAAGGTCGGGGTTCAAGCTCGGTATCACCAAGCAGCCGCCCTTGAGCAAGACAATTGCTGCCCTTGGATCCTTGAGCAAGACAACTGACCCTCTGTGCTCAAGGGGCACCGTATCATGGATGACCCTGCACTCTGAGGGAGGAAGGGTAGCTCAGTGGTTAAGGTTTGGGGTTCAAGCTCCGGTATCGCTAAGCTGCCACTCCTGGACCCATGAGCAATGCCTTTAACCCTCTGTGCTCTAGGGAGTGCTGTATCATGGTGCTCTGACTCCTGCCTTCAAACTGTGCTATACTGTATATGTGACAAATTAAGGCTATTCTAAAAATCGGCAAGCTTTGGGTGAAGTCTACAGCAGCCAAAGCTGACAAGTAGGGCGGGTGCAGAAGTGAGATCATGTGGTTCTCCGAAGATCATCATGCGCAAGTTGCCAAACGGTTTCGATGTTTTTGGCAACTGATGGCTCCTGATCCTTCGTTGCCGTCCACTGACGTTCTTCCGCACACGTGCCACTCAAAACACTTCAAACGATGTCAAAACACTTCGCCGCACGTCAAACGTCTCTGCGGCAGATGTTCCGAGTTTCACACAGAATTTCCCATTGAACTTTCTGTCCATGATAGAATCGCAAACATGGGAATGCATGTAGCACCAGTTATTGATCCTGGTACCATCTTGACCTTCACTGGTGTCCCATTAATGGTATATTCATTTACATTACATTTATGGCAGACTCCCTTATCCAGAACGACTTACAACCGAGGAATTGAGGCCTAAGGGGCCTTGCTCAAGGGCCCACAAGTGGCATCTTGCTGAGAATTGAACCTGCGATGTTCTGGGCCAGAGGCCAATGCCTTAACCACTGGGCCACCTATCTCCCATCTCCCAAATATTCCCATCCCATATCCTCATGACCTTCTGATTAGAAGTTTAATATCTACTATCACATCCCTCTTGTTCCGTGGATAAACTCTGGATCCACCAGGACACTGAGCTTTTAGTGGTTAAATGACCATGATTGCATGTTTACAACAATTTTCATCAACCAACTATAATGAATGAAGGTAAATTCGATTTGACGAAGTTTTGTCTCAAAATTTCCCTCCATAAATACATCAACTCTTTCAAGTATTTTTAACATTTAAATCATGCTAGAAGTAAAAGGGCCCATAAGAACTATATTATCAACATGGTGTGGTGTGTCCTAGAAGGCGTAGTGATATTTATTCCTTGTATTTATTTATTTATTTTTTTTTAAATTACTAGTTATCTTTTATCTCATTCCACTTTAGAAAGATCATATGACTGCTAAAAATGGCATGTTGAGATGTAGCAATTGATTTTACTGTAGATATGCATCTCTTGTTGTGTGGATACAAAATTAAGGAAGGAAACTTTGAGCACCAGATGTTGGACGTGCTACATTCAAGGTACGTCGAGAACTTATTTTTGTGGAACTAGTAAGGTGAAATTTGACATTTGTGTGCTTTCTAATTGTGTATTTTTTTTGTATTTTCTTTTATTCTCCTCCCGGTCCAAAAACATGCACGGTAGGTTGATTGGCACCTTGGAAAATTGTCCCTAGTGTGTGAATGTGTGTGTGAATGCGTGTGTGCCCTGCGATGGGTTGGCATTCCATCCAGGGTGTATCCTGCCTTAATGCCCATAGACGCCTGATATAGGCACAGGCTCCCCGTGACCCGAGTGAAGATCGGATAAAGCGGTAGAAGATGAATGAATGAATGAAAGCATTATTAACGTAGTCTCTGGTAAAACAATTAAAAAATGTAACACTGTATGAGCTCAAGGGGGCACGGTGGCTTAGCGGTTAGCACGTTCGCCTCACACCTCCAAGGTCCGGGTTCGATTCCCGTCTCAGCCATGTGTGTGTAGAGTTTGCAAGTTCTCCCCGTGCCTCAGGGGGTTTTTCTCCGGGTTCTCCGGTTTCCTCCTCACCCGGTCCAAAAACATGCACGGTAGGTTGATTGACACCTTGGAAAATTGTCCCTAGTGTATGAATGTGTGTGTGAATGTGTGTGTGTGTGTGTGTCCTGTGATGGGTTGGCATTCCATCCAGGGTGTATCCTGCCTTAATGCCCATAGACGCCTGAGATAGACACAGACTCCCCGTGACCCGAGGGAAGATCAGATAAAGCGGTAGAAGATGAATGAATGAATGAATGAATGACTGTATGAGCTCAGATTGTTTTTATACCCTACATTTGTCTATGAGTCAGTCTAAATGTGGTCATTTTACCTCACGTACACACAAAACTGTTGGTACCCCTGACATTTTTCGTGAATTCAATTCAATTTTATTTGTAGAGCTCATTTTATTAATAATAATAATAATAATAATAATAATAATAATAATCCTTTATACGTCACATATACATTACAGCACATTGAAATTCTTTTCTTCGCATATCCCAGCTTGATGTTGGTAGCTGGGGGTCAGAGCGCAGGGTACAGCCATGATACGGCGCCCCCTGGAGCACAGAGGGTTAAGGGTCTTGCTCAAGGACCCAAGGGCGGCAGCTTGGCCATACCAGGGTCTCGAACCCGGATCTTCCAATCAGCAGCCCAGCGCCTTAGACCACTGAGCCACACCCCCTCTCCCTACAATTTGTCATCATTTCAAAGCCCCTTTATATAATACTTATGTATGAAAAATGAAAATCAGTTTTGGCCTTAATTGTTTGTTGTTGAACAAGCGGAAGCAGAGAACCAGACTCGACAGAGAACCCGTCCTCATATGGTTGGCAGAAAATCAAGTATTTCCCACAGAACAGTATTGCATTACATATGTTGATTCCCTATGTGTGTGTATTGGAACAAAACAAAAAAAGGGAGGGAAATAAAGCAAACATAATGTCACACAAAACTCCAAAAATGGGCTGGACAAAATTATAGGCACCCCTAACTTATTATATTTGGTTGTACACCCTTTGGGGGGGAAAGAACTGAAATCACTCACTTCCTATAACCATCAATAAGCTTCTTACACCTCTCACCCGGAATTTTGGTCTCATATTGGAAGGGCACCTTTTCCCAACAGCTTTTTATCCTCCCTTTTTTTTTTTTGCTTCGTTCCAATACACAAAAAAAGGAATAAACTTTTTTTCTTGATTTTCTGGTGCTTTACTGCACTATGTATGTTAGGTACTATTTTTTTCACGTTACTTATCTATACTTACTACTTCTTATATTTTCAAACCAGACTTTATTTTTAATATATTTGGATCATTTCCTGGCCATCGTACATTACAGACATAGGCTAGTTTACTAAGCTAACAGTGCAAAAGGCAAAAAGCAAACAAAGAATGATCTCGGAGACAGAGGGAGTCCGGGATGGAAACATGAGACTTGATCACATGATCATCATCATCTTTTTCTATATGGTGACATTTTCAGAACCTGGATACATTCATTAGTGTGGCGCACTCCAACCTTTTTTTTATGTCTATTCTTATGCATTATTTACACGGAGAGCCCTTGATGTATTTTGTTTATAGCGTGGCGGATAAATACAACAAAAACAAAATAATACGAGAGGCATAAAAACAGGTATTTTAATGCAGAATGTTTGGTCTCCAAGTGGCGCAGCAGTTTTGAGAGTTTCATTGCGTCGTTAGCCGGGTGTTACGGAGCGGGGGTAAATAAATAAATCCATATTTAAAGTCTGTTATTGTCTGTTAAATGCAGCTTTGTTTTTTCAGACGATCTTCTTCTGTATCCTCCCTGGCTTTTACTCGGCGCAAAGAAACTTTATTGTATTGTTGTTTATGTTGTCAGCTCAGGGGTTTCACTTTTAGTGCTAATGTATTATGTGTTAGCGGCCGGAGAAACCCCTTTTAAGGAGGTAGAGGATGGAGGTAAGTCATGTGACCGAGGCGAGTCGTGACATGCATCAAGAGTCAGTCATAGACTGTAGAAAATCTGGTAATTTTCTAAAATATAACATGAATCAGATAATGAATGAAACATACTGTAAATACTGTAAGTTATGTATTCTTTCTGCGCTGCCCCGGTATCGATTGACCCACTGCTCCGGTGGGGGCGGGGTTTTTGGGGGGGGGTGGGGTGGTTTGGGAATCACTGGGTTAGTGAACAACATTTGAAATTCTAATATATGAATATGATGTGTGGAAGGGTACTTTGGAAATGTGTTACAAATGACCCTATTCCAAATATAATAAGTAGTGTTTTCAATGGCTTTATAAAAGTAACTGATTTATATTTGATTATGAACACAGGCGCGGAGAGGCATATAGCTGGGGGTGCGAAATGAGTGTTTATTAAAAATAACACAAAAAGAATAAAAAAGGAAAATGTTCGTGTCCAATATTTGGGGGATCAGGATCAGGTGAGGAGTGGCTGGAACGGGAGAGGGAGCGCGGAGATCTTTCGACGCGCTCTCCGACGTTGGGTCCCGACCAATGGGCGGCTTCGTTCTCCGGATCTCCATCGGCACGTAGGGGTCAGGTTCGTTTCCTGCCGCAAGGCTGTGGAAGCTCCCAGCTATCAGGCACTGCGAGGGTCTGGCGGGTATTTCCCATCCGCGCTTGCCGTCTAACCTGTAGTGGGAGGTCGGGAGAAAAAGGCACATACACGCCGTTAGTCGGGAGCCCAGACGTTCTCCGATGACAAACCGCCGTCCGAGGGCGTTTTATACACGCCGCCTAATTTGGGATGAATGAAGGCGCCACTCCGGGATAAGCTCCAGGCCGTGTCTTGTTGATGACGCCCCGCCTCTCTCTCACATCCGTGCTGGGTGGCGCGGCGATTGCGCAACCGTTCTGCCGCCCGAACAATGTGCTGAGTTCGGAGCGCTTGCCCATCTCAGTAGATGGGGCGGAGGCCCATCGTGACATTACTTACTACATTACAAGTTTCTAATGCATATTTACTTGGAAATAAGTTCCACATTATCCTTAAAGTAGTTTCTCAACACAAATTCAAATTTGTCACACACACACACACAGTTTATTTGTCACATACACAGTCATACACAGTACGATATGCAGTGAAATGCTTAGGCAACGGCCCTGACCTTAAAAACAAGACTATTCAAAGGAATAATACAAAATAAAAATATAAGAAGTTACTTAACTGAGAAGGAATATTATTTAAATGAGAAATATAAATAAAATCTATCTGTACAAATAGAGAATGTAAACAGAACGGAACGGAATGTCCAGGTTTGTGCAAACATGCAGTAAAGTGACATATTTAAGTGGCTTGTGTACGTATTTAAAGTGTCTTGTTTATTGTTAGAATTTCAAAATCTTTATTATTATTATTATTATTATTATTATTATTATTATTATTATTATTATTATTACAGATCAGATCCACGAAATTGTACAAATGTAACTTTTCCATAGGGGGCACGGTGGATTATTGGTTCGATTGTTTGCATGTTCTCCCCGTGCCTCAGGGGGTTTTTCTCCGGGTTCTCCGGTTTCCTCCCTGGTCCAAAAACATGCACGGTAGGTTGATTGGCACCTTGGAAAATTGTCCCTAGTGTATGAATGTGTGTGTGTGTGTGTGTGTGTGTGTCCTGTGATGGGTTGGCATTCCATCCAGGGTGTATCCTGCCTTAATACCCATAGACGCCTGAGATAGGCACAGACT
>JACRUU010000002.1:7426187-7436187 GCA_030449085.1 Kryptopterus vitreolus | reverse complement strand
GAACAGCGTCTTAACTGCTGAGCTACATCCTCCATGTGTGTGGAGTTTGCATGTTCTCCCCGTGCCTCAGGGGGTTTTTCTCCGGGTTCTCCGGTTTCGTCCTCGGTCCATAAACATGCACCTTGGAATATTGTCCAAAGACAAAATATGACTATACATGTGTCGAGGGAGGTGGTAGCTTCGAGAGAATGGCATTGGACTCTGGACGGGAAGATCACTTGTTCAAATCCCACCACCATCACCATCACCAAGCTGCCACTAGTGGACCCTTGAGCAAGGCCCTTAACCCTCAACTGCTCAGTACAGGTGTCATTAAATGCCGCTTCTTATTTGTCACATGTACAGCACCTGGGAGCACTGGGTGAGGGGCCTTCCTTAAGGTCCCCAAGGGTAGCAGCTTGGCTTGAACCAACCACCCCACGCCCCACAACCGTCCAATACCTATACAAAATGGATAGGAAAGTGAAGGGGCACGGTAGCTTAGTGTTTAGCACGTCCAACTGGCTATTAATAATACATTCTAATTTTATTTGGCACATTCATACAAAGTACGACAGGCAGTGAAATGCTTATTACGGCAGTCCAACGTGAAAACGAAAATATATATTTATAGTAAATAAATAGAAAACTAAAAATAGTGTGTATAAAAGAAATAGGAATGAAGTAAAAATAAAAGTAGAATGGATGTGACAGATATGGCATTGTTAAAGTGACAAGATACTGACGGGTCTGTACGGTGGTCACTATGGAAGTGATTAAAAACATAAATAAAACAGGTTAATGTGACTTTAGGGGCACGGTGGCTTAGTGGTTATCATGTTCGCCTCACACCGCCAGGGTCCTGGTTCGATTCCCGTCTCGGCCATGTGTGTGTGGAGTTTGCATGTTCTCCCCGTGTCTGGGGGGGGTTTTCTCCGGGTTCTCCGGTTTCCTCCCGGTCCAAAAACATGCACGGTAGGTTGATTGGCACCTTGGAAAATTGTCCCTAGTGTATGAATGTGTGTGTGTTTGTGTGTGTGTGTCCTGCGATGGGTTGGCATTCCATCCAGGGTGTATCCTGCCTTAATGCCCATAGACGCCTGAGATAGACACAGACTCCCCGTGACCCGAGGGAAGATCGGATAAAGTGGTAGAAGATGAATGAATAAATGAATGAATGTGACTTTATCTCTCTCTCTCTCTCTCAAAAAGTATGACACAAACTATCAATTCTGAGAGGAAAAAAAGTGCGAGTTCTAAAAGTCGTAATTGCTAGATATATGGACTCGTGATTGTGAGAAATACAATAAAAATACATTGTGAAAAAATATATATTTTCCCACTTTTAATTGCGAGTTTAGATCTCACTATTTTGACTCTAGGGCATGGTGGATTAGCGGTTAGCACATTCGCCTCACACCTCCAGGGTTGTGGGTTTGATTCCCGTCTCAGCCATGTGTGTGTGGAGTTTGCATGTTCTCCCCGTGCCTCAGGGGGTTTTTCTCCGGGTTCTCCGGTTTCCTCCGCCGGTCCAAAAAAACATGCACCTTGGAAAATTGTCCAAAGACACAATCTGACTATAACATTTTTTCATCGGTAAATTGGCAAACAAAGCTTTTTTTTAATGATTAAATGTAAGAAATAAAATAAAAGGTGGTTTTATCTTAGTGCGGCAAAAAAAAATTCGATTTTGCAAGATATTTATTCACAATTTGCAAGGGGGAAAAAAAGGCCGAATTGTGAGGGCTTTTTTATTTATTTATTTATTTATTTTATGTATTTTATTTATTTGTTTAAATTTTTTTTCCAGCGTCAGAAACGGGCCACTGATTTGTGCAGTTCTGAAATACTTGACACTTTAAGGCTAATTGAAGTGTTCACCTGAGTCTGTAAGTCTGAACCGCTGACTCTGGGAAACTGGGTCGACCCTCCATTTGTGTCACGGTAGCGAGTGAGATGGAGTGTGTGTGTGTGTGTGTGTGTGCGCGTTTTTTTGTTTTTGTTCACGCCAGCCAGCCGCCGCGGCCTATCGCGGAGAGCGGCAAAGTGAAACCGAATGCTAATTGCAGTGCTTGAAAGGGCCGTAACCTTACACACACTTCCACACATCCCAAATCTCCACCAGCTCGGCCCCCCTGGGATGCGTGAAATTGTTTTGCATCCTAGAGACGCCTCCTGTCCACACACACACACACACACACACACACACACACACATCCTCATTTACACAGCCCGTGTGTCAGCGACCTGCCCTGCAGACGCCGCTATCTCGCCTCCTAGACTCGTCTCAGACTGTCATCCGGCACGCACGCAGCAGGGGCGCTAATATATTTTTTTTTTCCCCCTAATTTAATTAAGCACAGTTATCGCTTCAGAGGAACATATTTCAAAGGAGGGTGAGAGCACAATGGTGGTGAGAATAACAATTTCACTTTGAGCCAGACCATGAAATGTGTGAAAAGCTATTGCCTTGGATCGCGTTCCTCATGCTAATCATGTTGGGTCTACTGTAGAAACGGCTTGTTCTCACCCAGTAATGAGAAATACAGCGAGGTCTGGAAGGATAAGGTCCTGATTTACTTATGTGTGTGTGTTTTATACATACCGTAAATTCTGGACTATAAAAGCTATAAAAGCCGCACCTGCATACAAGCCGCATCCGCTTTTGAATTGTAAATGTACATGTATGTACCTAAATAGATCCTTTCCTAACCTGTATTTTAACACGGTGTAACGGTGGACGCTGCACAGAGACGCG
Source organism: Kryptopterus vitreolus (assembly GCA_030449085.1). Lineage (NCBI taxonomy): Eukaryota > Metazoa > Chordata > Actinopteri > Siluriformes > Siluridae > Kryptopterus > Kryptopterus vitreolus. The sequence continues at coordinate 7,433,450 of JACRUU010000002.1, read as the reverse complement.
GAGATCCGGAATTCATACAAAACAGGATTTATTAGAATAAAGAACTCAGGAGACGCCGCTCATACGGAGCGGCCAGACAGGCTAGGGAGCCTTGCGCTCTGCGCGCCGTGGTACCGGGAGTACCGGAGACTTGGAAGTCCGTGAATCGGGAACAGACAAAGGTTAGGCATAAACATATATCGAGCGTCCGTGTCCGCGACACTAGGTATGTGCTACGAGCCCGGACGGGGATTGTAGGGTGAACCGGGCTTATATCGGGAGAGGGAAAATCAAGAACAACTTTGGCTGATTTGTGCGTGTGCGTGTGCGTGTCTGTGTGTGGTGTGTGTGTGTGTGTGTGCGTGTGTGTGTGTGTGTGTGTGTGTGTGTGGGGGGGGGGTTGGGGGGGAAAAGCAGCAGGGGAGGAGAGAGAAAGCACTGAGCAGAAATTTTGCTGATTAAAACGGGACAGAACCAAGAGAAAATAAGCGCTATTTACAGTATTTATCTTCATTTCTCCTGTGTGTGAAATCACGTCACCTTAACCTTGTAAAGATAGAGTTTGTCCTCCTTCTATCCGCTTCTACCCACTTATATCTGCTAAAGAGGAACTAGCGCATTCTTCTTCTTTGCATTTATTTTGTGTTAGTTTTGATTCTAATTCCGGTTAGAGCCCCTAGCGGTCTGGGGAAAAAATCTGCAGAATAGCCGCACCTTATTATTAGCCGCATGGTTCAAAACCTAGGAAAAAAGTAGCGGCTTATAGTCCAGAATTTACAGTACATACAATATTATAGAGATCGAAAACTGAGGTAAAAATTTTTTTCCCCTCTTCGAACCTACCCAATGTATACCTTCGTCTGGATGGGTATTGGGATACATTGGGCAGATTCGAAGAGAAGAAAATACAAATTTACCTCAGTTTTTGATACGAAGAGAAGAATTTGAGAAGAAGAATTTACTTATGAGGGGCACGGTGGTTTAGTGGTTAGCACGTTCGCCTCACACCTCCAGGGTCCGGGTCGGGTTCGATTCCCTCACATTTCCTCCCCGGTCCAAAAAAAACATGCACGGTAGGAAGTTGTGCCTCATTGATTGGCACCTTGGAAAATTGTCCCTAGTGTGTATGAATGTGTGTGTGTGTGTGTGTGTGTGTGTGTGTGTGGTGTGTGTGTGTGTGTGTGTGTGTGTGTGTGTGTGTGTGTGTGTGTGTGTGTGTGTGTGCCCTGCGATGGGTTGGCATTCCATCCAGTGTGTATCCTGCCTTAATGCCCATAGACGCCTGAGATAGGCACAGGACTCCCCGTGACCCGAGGGAAGATCGGATAAAGCGGTAGAAGATGAATGAATGAATGAATATATATATATATATATATATATATATATATATATATATATATATATATATATATATATATATATATATATATGATATGTGTGTGTGTGTTTGTATTTGATTAATAAATAGGGGTTGAAAATGTGCTTTACTACTTTTTTCAACCATTGAGGAGATATAAACTGTGGACATTGGTCTGTATATATTTACACACTCTTGCAGCGCTCTGTGTGTTCTGTAGGATCTTCTAGAAGCCTGGTCTGACTGTGTTCGGCCCCTCGGTCCCCACTCTCTCTCTCTCTCTCTCTCTCTCTCTCTCTCTCTCTCTCTCTCTCTCTCTCTCTCTCTCTCTCTCCAGCTCTCTCCAGCCTGGCAGAGATGGAGATAAATGGTCCTCCTCGTCCTGCCGCACTAAGTAATACAGCCAGTGATGAATCGCTGCTTTCAGTGACACCAAAATTGGAATCATTGGGTTCAGGAGGCAGAACTAAGAACACCCCGTGTGCCTCTTTTCTCGCCGCTGTGAATTCATCCGTTATGACGCCGCACCTCAAGGCCGCGCTAGGTATTCCCCTCCTTTAGCCGTGGCACTCAAATTAATGAGGGCGAACGAGACGGGGGAATAGGGGCCTTGTTAAGACACGACCCCGCTGCGTTCGGCGGCAAAAAAAAAGCCGTCTGAAACAAGTCCTGAACTTTATCACAAAGAAGATCGGAAGGTGGAAGGTACAAAGTAGGGGCTTTTCAAGCTGTGCCGAACGCGCAGGGGAAAAAAGGAATTGTACAGTATCTAATCTCGAATTTATTACCAGTTTAGATCAAAGTGTACGCGCGCGAGTGTCGCAACGGCAACGCGTGAAGCCTCTGGACACCGCTTGACTTTAAACTTAATGAGGTTTTTTCATTACGCAGCATGAATTACACACCATTTGTGTCAAATTAGATATCCCCGTCTCCCTGTACGGCGCGGAATGAGAACTGGGTCAACTGTGTGATGGAGGACTGTAGAAGTGTGGCAGTCTAGGAAAACCGGTTAGATGCCGTAAAGGTCTAAAATGTGTGTGTGTGTGTGTGTGTGTGTGTGTGTGTGTGTGTGTGTGTGTGTGTGTGTGTGTGTGTGTGTATTCATTCATTCATTCATCTTCTATCTACCGCTTTATCCGATCTTCCCTCGGGTCACGGGGAACCTGTGCCTATCTCAGGCATCTATGGGCATTAAGGCAGGATACACCCTGGATGGAATGCCAACCCATCGCAGGTCACACACACACACACACACACACACACACACATTCATACACTAGGGACAATTTTCCAAGGTGCCAATCAACCTACCGTGCATGTTTTTGGACCGGGAGGAAACCGGAGAACCCAGAGGCACGGGGAGAACATGCAAACTCCACACACACACATGGCCAAGACGGGAATCGAACCCGGATCCTGGAGGTGTGAGGCAAACATCATTTCCAGACATCATTTCCCTGTGACACTCTCTGCCGCCCCCCAACCCCCCCCCCCTGTGCTGTACAAAATTGCAGACATTCTACAAGTTCCAGATGCCAGGATTGCAAACTGCCCCCACTTGTGCACTACATCATTACTGTGAAATTGAATGGCTGCTTATGAAACAGCGCACAATGATTACGGACCCAATATCACAGGATGATGATCATTACTCATTGCCATTCATTATGCGGAGGCGGCGCATTTGCATATTTTACCCAGGTGTGGCAATCAGCGGAATGGCGTTAATGCGGCAAACAAGGAAATTTGTGTAATTTAATTTCGCCTAACAAACAGCCCCCTTTAGAGTGGATGGCTCCGAAACAGTCACTGGAACGTTATTTATTTATTTATTCATTTTCCTCGTCTTTACATTTTGCGTCCTTACCCTCAGGTTGCCTTTCCACACAAATTCCACCATCTATCCAGAATCGATATATATATATATAAATATATATATATATATATATATATATATATATACACACCTGAAATTGTGCACCACGTCTGTACAAAATCGATGATGCGCGATAGCATTCTCCTCCTCGCCGCGTTCCTCGGCCCTGCACACTCGTGTACAGGTGACCTCCGGGTCACTTCGCTCCAGGCCTGTATGACGAGCCCATATAATGAGCAGTCAGGGTCAGCCCCTCTGAGAAGCCACCGCTGACCCAGTCACTGCTGCTCGTCTCATCCGGTTAACGCTTTATCGCTGTTTCTGACCGCGTAGCTGTGAGAAATGACATGGATATGTCTGTCGAGCCGTACAGGGTTAAAAGACACATTGCAGACGGAGCCCCCTCATTTATTTGTACCGTAACAAGGTTATTTCAAATGAACTCTGACCTCAGTGTCGTGCTTCGCCGCTGTTGCTGCTGAATTTAAAGCGGAGAATAATGCAGGGGGGAGGTTCTGTACGTAGAAAGTGGTAGAAAATATTCAGAGGAAGAGTGAAAAAAGATGTGTGTGTATGTATGCATATATATATATATATATATATATATTGCATTAATGCACTCATTTTATTAACGTGCGATTCAATTTCCCTGAATTACACCTATTAGCTGCGCATTCACAACATGTACGATCTCCTCGCTATATTAGCGTATATTACCGTATGGAACCTTACGCAAGCGCATCGCATTCCCAAATCCGTATTACGCAATAAAGCGCATTTTTATCTTTTGTGAATGCAATGCGCTTCCGTATAACCTAAACACCGTATCACCAGTTTATATGGAAAAGCAACCGGAACACAATTCTTAAAGGAGCCACGTCCCATATTTTACACTTCAAACCAACACTAAACAAAGTAACACTGTAATGAACAAGAATGAATTAATTAATAATGTGTATGTATGTATATCTACTTCTAAATATATATTTACTTCACTGATCATGAGTGTAGGAGGTAGAACATGTATGTAATGTATATTTACATTTCCAGTATTGGGCAGACGCCCTTATCCAGAGCGACAATTGAGGGTTAACGGCCTTGCTCAAGGGCCCACTAGTGGCAGCTTGGTGGTGGGTGGGGTTTGAACCTATGATCTTCCGGTCCAGAGTCCAACACCTTCACCGCTGGGCTAAATTGGTTTACAAGACGAACAATTAACCAGAAGCACTTCCATTTTTACACATATGAAATTTACACTCTGCTCTCCACACACAACATAGTTTGGGTAAATCGCCAAGATATATGCTCACTGATGTGTATGGAGTGGAACTCAGTGGTTTAATGCATTGGGTTAATGCATTGCATAAGGTCGGGGGTTCGAGCCCCGGTATTGCCAAGCTACAACTCGTGGGTCCTTGAGCCAAGGGGCCCTTAACCCTGTCTGTACTCCAGGGGGCGCTGTATCATGCCTAACCCCAGCTTTTATATACGAGGGAAGGAAGCGTTTCGCTATGCTGTAATGTCTATATGACAAATAAATGCCATTCTATATCAGCCTCGGATATGATTTCTCCTGCCGTACGGGAGGAACGGGCGTGATCGCAGCCCGGCCCGGCGATTCCTAGTCGCGGCGTGTCAACATCAAATGCTTCTTTAATTGACTCGGAATGGCACTTAGTGCGGTGAGTAGAGTTGGGAACGGGATATTATGGACTGTCAGTTCGCATTTGGGAGCAAATTTGCCGCGGGATTTGAAGAAGCAGCGAGGAAAGAGCACAAGGGGAGAGAGAGGAGGATGAAGGGAGAGAGAGAGAGAGAGAGAGAGAGAGAATTGACCTTTTTAAAGTCTTTATCAATAGCCAGTATTACTGTAATATTTCAGAAGTGCCTGGATAAAAAAATAAATAATAGTAAATACAAATCGGATCATCTGGTTTTCTCCAGGAAGTGAAATAGATATGTAGATACCCGGAGAACGAGGCACGGTGGTTTAGTGGTTAGCACGTTCGCCTCACACCGCCAGGGTCCGGGTTCGATTCCCGTCTCGGCCATGTGTGTGTGGAGTTTGCCTGTTCTCCTCAGGAGGTTTTTCTCCGGGTTCTCCGGTTTCCTCCCCCGGTCCAAAAACATGCACGGTAGGTTGGTTGATTGGCACCTTGGAAAAAATGTTCCCTAGTGTGTGAAAATGTGTGTGTGAATTGTGAATGTGTGTGTGTGTGTGTGTGTGTGTGTGCGATGGGTTGGCATTCCATCCAGGGTGTATCCTGCCTTAATACCCATAGACGCCTGAGATAGACACAGACTCCCCGTGACCCGAGGGAAGATCGGATAAAACGATGAATGAATGAATGAATAATAAAATGCGAGTGTTAATGGAGTTCATGTTTGATTAACAGTACGCATCGTCACACGCTATCTTTACTCAAATAAAGAGAATTTTAACCTCATAAATTGGTGTCGTAAATAAATAACGCGGTAAATAACCACTATACGTTTATTCCTAGAATACCCTTTATTTGTCACATATACATTACAGTGCAACATTATTTTTTCTTCGCTTTTTCTTCAGAGCGCAGGGTCAGCCATGGTACAGCGCCCCCTGGAGCACAGAGGGTTTAAGGGCCTTGCTCAGGGACCGAAGAGTGGCAGCTCGAAGATGAAATGTTTGCGGCCGTCGCAGATCAAATACAGTGTAGAATCGTGTTTAAAAATAAATAAATAATGAATTAATTAAAATGTGAACATGCGCTTTAAAAAACAATTGTAATGTGAGAGGAGTCGTTTTCAAAATTTACATGTGTGCATAAATTAATTATGAGTCATTAAAGTCATGTGATCATTTTTTCGATAGATAGATAGATGGATGATGAGGGAGGGATAGATGGATAGATGGAGGGAGGAATAGATGGATAGATGGAGGGAGGGACAGATGGATAGATAGATAGATAGACAGATAGATAGACAGACAGACAGATAGATAGATAGATAGATAGATAGATAGATAGATAGATAGATAGATAGATGGGAGGGAGGGAGCGAGGGATAGATAGGATGGATGGATGGATGGATCGAGGGAGGGAGGGATAGATAGATAGATAGATGGATGAGATAGGATCGAGGAGATAGATAGATAGATGGATGGATGGATCGAGGGAGGGATGATAGATAGATGGATGGATGGATCGAGGGAGGGATGGATAGATAGATGAATGGATGGATCGAGGGAGGGATGGATAGATAGATAGATAGATGGATGGATGGATCGAGGGAGGGATGGATGATAGATAGATGGATGGATGGACGGATGGATCGAGAGAGGGAGGGATGGATAGATAGATAGATGATTGGATCGAGGGAGGGATAGATAGATAGATAAATGGATGGATGGATCGAGGGAGGGATAGATAGATAGATGGATCGAGGGAGGGATAGATATATAGATGAATGGATGGATCGAGGGAGGGATGATAGATAGATAGATAGATAGATAGATAGATAGATAGATAGATAGATAGATAGATAGATAGATAGATAGATAGATAGATAGATAGATAGATAGATGATAGATAGATAGATATAGATAGATAGATATAGATGGAGATAGATAGATAGAGATAGATATGAAGATAGAGATAGATAGATAGATAGATAGATAGATGATGGAATCAGATAGATAGATAGATGGATGGATGGATAGAGGGAGGGATGATAGATAGATATAGATAGATGATAGATGGATGGATGGATGGATGGATGGAGAGAGGGAGGGATGGATAGATAGATAGATGATTGGATCGAGGGAGGGATAGATAGATAGATAAATGGATGGATGGATCGAGGGAGGGATAGATAGATAGATGGATCGAGGGAGGGATAGATAGATAGATGGATGGATGGATCGAGGGAGGGAGGGATAGATAGATGGATGGATAGTTGGCAGGATGGATAGATGGATGGAGGGATGGATAGATGGAGGGATAGATAGATGGATAGATGGAGGGAGGGATAGATGGATAGATGGAGGGATGGAGGGAGGGACAGATGGAAG
>JACRUU010000002.1:7383687-7421187 GCA_030449085.1 Kryptopterus vitreolus | reverse complement strand
TGTGTGTGTGTGTGTGTGTGTGTGTGTATCTCAGAGATAGACATGAAGAGGACAAAAATATATATAAATAAATAACTATATATATATATAATGTGTATATAGGGCTGGGAGGGAGACTGAGGAGACAGAAGGCATTGACAGAAAAGAGGAGGTGGTGCCAAAGTTGAAGATGTTGATGTTTATTTAGAGACAGCAGACAGACAGATGGATGGATGGATGGATTCATACATGATGCATAGATGGACAGATGGACAAACGGATAGATGGATGCATACACAGTAGATGAATAGATAGATGGATGTATAGATGGATGGATAGATGGATGCATACACAGTAGATGGATGGATGGATGGATGGATGGATTGATGGATGGATGGATGGATGGATGATGGATAGATGGATAGATGGATGGATGGATGGATTCATATATGATAGATAGATGGACAGATGGATGCATATACAATGGATAGATAGATGGATGTGTGGATTCATATATGATAGATAGATGGACAGATGTATAGATGGATGCATACACCATCTACGGTTATAGATGGATGGATGGATGGATGCATATACAATCGATGGATAGATGGATAGATAGATGGATGGACTGCGGGTCTACACTGGGGTTAGAGCTGGGGGTTCGAGCCCCAGTATCACCAAGCTGCCACCCTTGGGCCCTTGAGCACGGCCCTTAACCTTCGGTGCCCCAGGGGGCGCTGTATCATGGCTGACCCTGCGCTCCGGCACTCCCAGTTACCAAAAACCAGTAATGTATATGTGGCAAATAAAGGCTCATCTATTCTACTCCATATTACACTAACAGGAGTAGTAGAAAGAAGCACTCGACCTTTCAAAGGCCATGATACAGCGCCCCCTAGAGCACAGATCGTTAAGAGCCTTTCTCAAGGACCCAGTAACGGCAGAATGTGTGTCTGAATGTGGTGTGTGTGAATGTGTGTGTGTGGTGTGAGTGGGTTGGTATTCCATCCAGGGTGTATCCTGCCTTAATGCCCATAGACGCCTGAGATAGACACAGACTCCCCGTGACCCGAGGGAAGATCGGATAAAGCGGGGCGTAGAAAAAGAATGAATGAATGAGTGCTCCTGTATAAATATAATATTAAAAGGAAGTTGTTTCTGCGTTTGCTTGCGTCGCTTCTTGTACTGCATAAAGAAGGAAAGAAGGCCAAACCGACTGCCGTCCTCCTTAAAAGAACCTGTTGCGCTCGCGGAACGAATGCGACCTTTTATGCGTTTTATTGTATTATGCAATTTCAAGTCCGCCTTGAGCTGAGATTTGCCACCGCAGAACCTCTTGATTTGCCGGAGCGTTGTGAAGAGCGCGCGCCGCTCCCGACTGCCTTATTGAAAGCGTTCCTCCCACCCACTCCAAACCCACAGCCTCGGGCCTGCAAGGATCCTCTCCACCATGACACTCCATACAAATGAACACAAAAGCCGAGCTCATTACACTAATTGAATCACGAGGTGGTGTGTTGGATTGGTTTCCCTGTGTGTATGTGTGTGTGTGTGTGTGTGTGTGTGTGTGTGTGTCTCCCGAACTGGTTGGGTGTGAGATTAGGACTTGTGCCCACCGAGGAAAGCAGCAGCTAGAGCACTAAAACCTCTGCACTTGGCATGGAGAAGAGAAACCCGTACACAGCAGATGGTGCTTATTTATTTTATTTATTTATTTATTACTTATTTATGATATATATATATATATATATATATATATATATATATATATATATATATAAATAAATGCTTCTGCAGAGATAATCAGGTGCTAAATATGAGCTGGTCGTCTCTATTTAGCGACACTACTCGGAGAGAAATGAGCGTTTGTTTCTGGCGTATGTTCATGCTCCGTTTCCATCCAGCAGGGCTTAGTCGTCTCTCTCTCTCTCTCTCTCTCCGTTACATTTCTTCGATATTGTTTCATTCATTCATTCATTCATTCATCTTCTACTGCTTCATCCGATCTTCCCTCGGGTCAGTGAAGACAGTGAAGCTGTTTGACAGGATTAGAAATGAGTTTATGTGGGGCACGGTGGCTTCGTGGTTCGCCTCACACCTCCAGGATCCAGGTTCGATTCCCGTCTCGGCCATGTGGAGTTTGCATGTTCTCCCCGTGCCTTAATGCCCATAGACGCCTGAGATAGACACAGACTCCCCGTGACCCGAGGGAAGATCGGATAAAGCGGTAGAAGATGAATGAATGAATACTTGTTTGTTAGTTTGTTTGTATTTTGCTCTAACTTTAACTTTTGACTGTGGTGAGACCAGCCATGTTGTTGCAGTTTAGACACAGTGGGCGTGGTCTAAAAGGCAGGAGGCGGAGCTGGGGGTGGAGGCGTTGAAGCTGTTTGACAGGATTAGAAATGAGGGAGATGTAGGATGTTTTGGAGGTGAGATTGAGATGGGTTGGACGTGTACAGGGGAGGGAGAAGAACGCTGAGGATGGCGAGGAGGCGGAGGAGGTTTATGGATGTGGTGAGGGAAGACCTGCAGGTAGTTGGGGTGAAAGAGGTCGATGTAGAGAGTGGAGAAGGATGATCCTGCTGTGGCGCCCCCTAATGGGAGCAGCTGAAAGATGAACAAAGACGAGGTACATATCGCATAAGTGGTGTAGTTCAGTGGTTTAAGGTGCACATACTTGTATATATGTACAGGTCTTTAGTTTATGGCACTGAGCTACTGATCGGAAGGTCAGGGGTTCAAACCCCGGCATCGCCAAACTGCCCCTTTAGGGTTCTTGAGCATGGCCAGTAACCCTCTGTGCTCTAGGGGGCGCTGTATCATGGCTGACCCTATGCTCTGACCTCAACGTCCCCAATATGCGAAGAAACAATTTCACTGTGCTATAATGTATATGTGACAAATAAAGGCTCTGCTATATTGTAAATGTTTATATCACACATATTGTACACGTGTAATATAGCCTCTCATTATTCTCACACACACACACACACACACACACACACACACACACACACACACACACACACACACACACACACACACACACCACACACACACCACACACACACAAATCCTGGTTTTTGTATTATTGTAATATTGTAATATTCGTTTGGCCGTGTGAAATGTTTGCAGGAAAGAAAAGCCGTGGCTGAATCTGTGCCGCTCATTTGTCGAGCGAATTTACAAACAGTCTGCTCTGACAGATTGTCTTTCCGCACGTTTTTTTGCTTTGTGTATGACGGAATTCTGAATTGGAATTTATTAAGAAAGGAGCCGTTGGCAGCGAGAACAATGTACTTGCGACGTCCGGGTGGGTGGACGTGGGCAAAAATGAGCTGATTATTTTATTTATTTATTTATTTTTTATTTTTTAGCCAAAACAAGACACCAGCAGTGTAAGGAGAAGAAATATCTGGTGTCATGCACGATTATTCTAAATCCAGATAATGTGCTGTATGTCACGTCTGTTATGCAAACCTGTAATTTCTGGGAGTCTAAATAGAAAAAAATACAAACATGTCCTTTAGTTTGATCAGGAACGTGAACATGAGAGCTATTAATATACAGTAAATACACTCATTTTTATAGTATTAATAAAGCAAAAAAAAAATTAGTTTTTTATCTTTTAACATGAACATTTATGATTCTATATTGGCACTTGGACTTTTGTCCTACTTTATTTATTTATTTGTTTATTTATTCATTTATTTATTTATTCATTTATCTATTTGCTTGCTTATTTGTTTATTTTTATTTATTTTTATTTATTTATGTGCTTGCTTGCTTATTTATTTATGTATTTAGTTAGTTCATTCATTCATTCATCTTCTACCGCTTTATCCGATCTTCCATCGGGTCACGGGGAGTCTGTGCCTATCTCAGGCGTCTATGGGCATTAAGGTAGGATACACCCTGGATGGAATGCCAACCCATCGCAGGGCACACACACATTCATACACTAGGGACAAATTTTCCAAGGTGCCAATCAAACCTACCGTGCATGTTTTTGGACCGGAGGAAACCAAAAGAGAACCCGGAGAAAAACCCCCTGAGGCACGGGGAGAATATGCAAACTCCACACACACATGACCGAGACGGGAATCGAACCCGGATCCTGGCGGTGTGAGGCGAACATGCTAACCACTACGCCACCGTGCCCCACTATTTAGTTAGTTAGTTATTTTTATTTATTTATTTATTTGTTTTATTGTAATAAGTATTTATTTAATTAGTTATTTTTTTTTAATTATTAACCTACGGATTGCTTATTTTTATTTTCTCAGTGCACCAAAAATGTATCATTTTCATGTTTTTAACACTATAACTAATCAATGACCGATGTTATAAATATAAAGTTCAATCAATAAATCAGTTCAAAATAAAAATATTTATTTCTCTCTGGAAATGATTCTTTTAATATTAATTATTTATTGCTTAATTAATTAATTTCGTATTAATTTCGGTGTAATTTTTTTTAGTGGTTGTTTTAATAGTTAAATATGGTACGTGGCTCCTTTTAAGAATTATGTTCCGGTTTTGGTTGCTTTCCGTATAAACTGATGATACGTTTAGGTTCCATACTGTAATATACAGTAATATAGTGATGAGCTCATACCTGTTTAATAGTAATAATCATTTATTTATAGAATGAAGCAATTATGCTAGTATAATAAAAAAATGCAGTATTTTATCCACTTAGCAGTTTATGTCTAAATATAATAAATAAGTTACTAAAGGTAAATTAATAAATATATGTATATGCGATAATCTTATATATTTTCTTTTATATCTTCTGGAGTGAATTTCTTTTATTAAAATTACTTCACATTTCAGGTTTAATTTTTAGTTTGTTTTCTTTGTGTTTTTTGTTTTTTCCCTGTGTGAGTATTTTATTTTCATACATTAAAAGAAGTTTATATTCCAGGGGAAAAAAAAAACACTTGCAAACAATACAATGTTAATGTTTTTTTTTGTTTGTTTGTTTTTTTTTTTTTTTTTTTTTTTCTAAATGAATACAATTAAAAAAACTTATATATATATATATATATATATATATATATATATTTTTTTTTTTTTTTTTTTTTTTTTTTTTTTAAGTAAAAAGAAAAATATAATTGTGTATGTTTTTGTTTCTTGTAATTTTACACATTTCCCAGTTTGAATTAAATATATATAATACTATATAATAATAAATCAGGGGAGCACGGTGGTTTAGTGGTTAGCACGTTCGCCTCACACCGCCAGGGTCCAGGTTCGATTCCCGTCTCGGCTGTGTGTGTGTGGAGTTTGCATGTTCTTCCCCGTGCCTCAGGGGGTTTTTCTCCGGGTTCTCCGGTTTCCTCCTGGTCCAAAAACATGCACGGTAGGTTGATTGGCACCTTGGAAAATTGTCCCTAGTGTATGAATGTGTGAATGTGTGTGTGTGTGTGTGTGTGCCCTGCGATGGGTTTGACATTCCATCCAGGGTGTATCCTGCCTTAATGCCCATAGACGCCTGAGATAGACACAGACTCCCCGTGACCCGAGGGAAGATCGGATAAAGCGGTAGAAGATGAATGAAAGAATGAATGAATAATATCAATAATATAATATATAAATATCATTTGATTAGCAGTAGCTTTACCTTCAATAAAGAACACAAAAATTGTATTTGTATAGCACAAATAGATTGTATGATGCAGGTTACTGACGGCTGTCTTTGCAATAAAGCATTCGTTTTTCAGAGTCTAAAAATGCCTACGAGGTAATGAAGTCTTCCTCAACTACAAAACTGCGTCATTTATGATGGAGGGATTGCGAGAGAGAGAGAGAGAGAATCAATTATTTGATCCACTGGCTGCTTCAGTAGCATGTCCAGCCCCTCCTCTCATTTTAAACTCTCATCTTCTTGTCTCTCTGCGTTTGAAGTCGGCCATCCAGCAGGTTTTAATATCTTTTTTTTTTCTCCTTTATTTCTTATAGTGTAATGAAAGTAAGGGAGTGTGACTGCCCTTCTCCGCTGTGTGCTCTTTAGGCCGAATATTTTTTAGGCAGAGCAGTTTGTCTTGTTGGACTCAATGGGCAGTTAGACAGCAGAGCCTAAAGGCCTTGGGGCTGAACTGTCCATAACAGCTGGTAAATGGTGTGGGGGGTGTGTGTGTGTGGTGTGTGTGTGTGTGTGTGTGTGTGTGTGTGTGTGTTTACGTGTTTGGACGGGGGCTTTAAATACCTTAATTCGGTTTCGTTCTCTTAACACTCATTTATCAACTATGCAGTCGTTTTATGTGTAATTTGGTTTTTATGGATCAAACTGGAAACCACCAGGTAGATGTTTAGGATTTTGAGTGTCTTTACTTACAAGCCAGACTGTCACTACTGGGCCCTTGAGCACGTCCCTTAACGCTTAACAAACGAATAAAGAAACTTCAGTGCATCCACTCAGACTCCTCCCCAAAATTTCCCTGAATTACACCTACTAGCTTCACATTCACAACATGTACGATCTCCTCACTATATTAGCGTATATTACCGTATGGAACCTTACGCAAGCGCATCGCATTCCCAAATCCCGTATTACTGCAATAAAGCGCATTTTTACTGAACGCAATAAAGCGCTTCCGTATAACCTAAACACCGTATCACCAGTTTATATGGAAAAGCAACCGGAACACAATTCTTAAAGGAGCCACGTCCCATATTTTACACTTCAAACCAACACTAAACAAAGTAACACTAAAAGAACAAGAAATTCATATTAAAAGAATAAAATAGATAATAAAAGTCAATAATGTTATTAAAAGGAGAGATTTTGAGAGAAATGTATATAATTATAACGCCTGTTACAGTTAGAGTGTTAGAAATACATGAAAAGGCCATTAATTAAAGTGAAAAATTTAAATTGCGTGACAGCCCTAATATATCTGTGTGTGTGTGTGAGTGTGAATATGTATATATATATTGTGTATGTATGTATGTATGTATGTATGTATATATATATATACATTTATTTCATCTTTAGACCTTTAGTCTAAAGGTCTTGTTTACCAATTTTTCAAAATATTTAATGAATTACAATTCAAATTATGTAATTTAATAATTTACATTTAATTTTTATTTTATTTATAATTATTATTTTTTTTGCATATTTCCCTTTAAATAATTATAATTTTTTCTTGGAGAAAACTTTTCTCCCCCTGAAACCTTTTCCAGGTACGTGTTAGACATCGCAGGAATTATTTATCGTGCATTTCATTATCGTGCATTTTATTACCTCACAACATCGTGAGGTGAAGCGTTTACACACATACAAATGAAACAAGCTTTCATGTAGGGTACGACGGCGCGAAATCCTGCATCTCCTGACTACGCTGTGATTCGAGGGAAAGTGTTTGTGACATTGGAATATCAGGAAACAGATGTTTGGAAGGAGTGCTTACACATTCTGCAACATCCTGCAATCATGCTGGAGACGACTGGTGCAGCATTTACACATACAGTACTCATCAATCTCAATCACATTTTTCTGTGTATAGGAGGCTTAAAAAATGTTTGTTTTATATTCCATATTCCATACAGATTTTTTATATTTATATTTATGTTTTAATTTTATATTCCATATAAATATATATACATATTCATTCATCTTCTACCGCTTTATCCGATCTTCCCTCGGGTCACGGGGAGTCTGTGCCTATCTCAGGCGTCTATGGGCATTAAGGCAGGATACACCCTGGATGGAATGCCAACCCATCGCAGGACACACACACACACACACACACACACACACACACACACACACACACACACACACACACACACATTCACACACATTCATACACTAGGGACAATTTTCCAAGGTGCCAATCAACCTACCGTGCATGTTTTTGGACCGGGAGGAAACCGGAGAACCCGGAGAAAAACCCCCTGAGGCACGGGGAGAACATGCAAACTCCACACACACATGGCAGAGACGGGAATCGAACCCGGACCCGGACGGTGTGAGGCGAACGTGCTAATCACTAAGCCACCGTGCCCAATTATAATATAATATGAAAATATTAATGAATAATATAAATAAATAAATAAATTTAAATATAAATATATAATAAATATATATATATATAATTTTTAAATACAGAAAATATTTATTGTGCATTTCATTATCTTTATGCAGTATATACACCCACATTATAATATATGATATATATATATATATATATATATATATATATATATATATATCTCAGATAGTATATATATTATATATATCTATATATATATATGTATAAGACATATCCATATATAAAAAAAAAAAAATATATATATATATATATAAGATAAATTGCATATATAAAAAGATATATATATATATATATATATATATATATATATATAGATATATATATATATATATATATATATATATAGTATATATATATATATATATATATATAAATATAATTCCGTTCACATCCTCACACCTTCACTCTAACGTTCTCCTTTTATCAGTCGGCAGCTCATTGGTTAAGGATTACAGGTTCAAGTCCCACCACCACCAAGCTGCCACTAGTGGGCCCTTGAGTAAGACCCTTAACCCTCAATCGCTCAGCTGTAAGTGCCTCTGGATAAGTGGGTCTGACAAATGTCATGAATGTAAATATAACGTGTGTGTGTGTGTGGGTGTGTGTGTGTGTGTGTGTGTGTGTGTGTGTTTTTATCCCATATTAGCCAGACCTCCAGTGTGAACTTCCGGTAAAGCTCCGAATCCTCACTGAACCCCGTACGCGTGATTGATGCCGAAAGTCTGTCTCAGCACTCTGGGAGTGATTGGTAGATGATGTTGATAGCGGCGTTCCATTATTTATTCACGTCCGATCCCTGGAAGTCATCATTCAGGTAGTGACGCGCAAAGACGAGAACAATGGAAGCGCTGGATCTTCACTTCTGCTTGCTGACATTCGGCATTTTAGCTGTTCTGTGTTTGACCTAGAAATTCTTTTTTTTTTTCTCCCAGTTTTTGATGGAAAAGGTGGGGGGGGGGGGGGGGGTGGGGTGAGAGAGATAGATAGAGAGAGGAAAAAGAGAGAGAGAGCATTCTAGCTACAGCTTGGTAAGGAGAAATAATTGGATTCTCGTTCCTTATCTCACTCAACACAAGTTGTCAGAATCCCTGCTGCCCTGGCACAGTCACGTTTCAGTCAAGCGGGAAGGATTTCTTAAGGTTTCTGATAGGTGACACAGCTTCAGATTGTATTCTCTCTCTCTCTCACTCTCTCTCTCTCTTTTCCTCTCGTTCTCTCTCGTCTCCAGTTTTTGGTCAGAGGTATGTGCAGGGGGCGCTCGCTCACACCACATCAACGGCCATTTTGGTGCCACAGTTCAGCAAGCTACCAAGGTCAAATTGGTCTTAAAATGGTGTCATTATAAAACCTCCTCCTTTACCGACCTTTTTCTTTCTAAACCGGCCGGAGGGGGGGGGGGGGGGGGCTAGTAATACACACTCGCTCATGCTAACAACACATTCTCAGGCTAGACAGCTAGCTGCTACATGTGCTCTGAAAGATTTCGTTCCTAGCTTAGCTAGTCGAGTTATTTTACTCGTTAAAGTTCATTTGAGCCTGTGAAAATGTTATGATGCGTTAAATAATAAATAATCAAAATGCTAAACCAGTTAGCGCTTATATATATATATATATATATATATATATATATATATATATATATATATATATTATATATATATATATATATATATATATATAGAAACTCATTCATTCATCTTCTACCTCTATATCGATCTTCCCTCGGGTCACGGGGAGTCTGTGCCTATCTCAGGCATCTATGGGCATTAAGGCAGGATACTGGATGGAATGCCAACCCATTGTACGTTTCGGACCGGGGGGGAAACCAGAGAACCCAGGAGAAAAAGCCCCTGAGGCACGGGGAGAAAACATGCAAAACTCCACACACACGGCCGAGACGGGAATCGAACCCGGACCCTGACGGTGTGAGGTGAACATGCTAACCACTAAACCACCGTGCCCATATATATATATATATATATATATATATATATATATATATATATATATTATATATATTTATTTATTTATTTATTTATTTATTCTTTTTATATTTTTTTTTTTTGTTTTTCCTCTTCATGTCTATCTCTGAGATACACACACACACACACACACACACACACACACACACACATATATATATATATATATATCATATATATATATATATATATATATATATATATATATATATATATATATTTATTTATTTATTTGATTATTTATTTTTATATTTAATTTTTTGTATTGTGTATTGTGAATTTCCGTAACCATGTATTATACATATTTGCAGCAAAATAATTCCTCTTTATAATTTCTCATACATTCTTGCTTGCTTGTTTTACTCGTCTTTCATTAACCGTGGACAGCAGCAGTGTGTCGTACTGTAGCTGTGGGAAATTATGAGGTCCTATAGGTGTGTGTGTGTGTGTGTGTGTGTGTGTGTGTGTTGTGTGTGTGTGCTTGTTCTTCTCTCAGTCTTCTCTTCCTCACCCCCACAGCTTCATGTCAGGGTCTTTAGAGCTGTTGATCATTAGGCCACGGTGGGTTGAGGCGGGATGTAATTATGAAGCCCGGCTCCTCTGTCAGTCTCTTTCTCTCACTCGTCCCTGAACTCATGTCTGTAATAGGAAGCGCCAAAATAAACCACCACACACCCACACACACACACACACACACACACACATATGTTCACTCACACACTTCTTCAGGACTGTTTGGTTATCATTAAGTGGCTTTTTCAAAAAGTAAAAAAAAAAAAAAAAAAAAGAAAAGAAAAATGTCCTTTTTCGCCTCCTGTATGAAACACTGATGGAAACGGGTTCCTTTGAGAAAAATCACGACGGAGAAATTGTACGTGCGGTAATCGCTGTTCCCGCATGTCCGCGCCCACGATAAATACGACGAATGCGTTTATGTTGTTGTTGATGGACAGTGAGGAATGTGGACGCGCACACCAAATCCTATTTCCTGATATGTAATTTGATATTTAGATGGAAAGAAAGCTCATCTCTCCCAAAACTGAATTGTAATGACATCTAAATGCTTTTTGGATGAACGGTAAGTGCTTTTAGGTGTGTCTTAATAATACAATCGCCGTCCAGGTTTGGCAGTTATGAGGTTGTTTCGAAAGTGCATCGGCGTGGCGTGATGGATTATACACGTTTGAAGTTACCAGATTTTGAAGGAATTTAAGGTTTTTAAGTGTTTGTAAGTGACCATGATATGAAAAACAAATTTAGAATGTTTATAATAGTAATTATAGTAATTATTTATATAGTAGTAGTAATAGTAATTATATATATATATATATCTAACTTATAGTCTAATAAAAACTAAGAAACTATAACTTTGCATTATGTCTGTTAAATATACATATTTATCTTTTATTTAATCTATTAATTTATCCATTTATTGATTATATTTTTCCTTATGTTCATGTTTCCTAAGTCTGTAATTGTTCTGAAAAGTGGATCCAATAAATCCAGTCAAGTGGCTTTTAAAAAGTTTAGTACACACCAATCCAAAAACAATGTGCCTCTAGTTAGAAAAAAATAAATAAAAAAACACACACATACAGGCATATGTGGTTTATGAGGTCAATGTCACTTTTTGGTGGTTTACGGGGACGCACCTTTCCCAACACACAATCAACTTAAAAATCATGTGAAAATTGTATATATATATATATGTGGATGTGTGTGTGGCGTTGTGTGTTGTGTGTGTGTGGTGTGATGTGTGTGTGCATATATATATATAATATATATATATATATATATATATATATATATAGATATATATATATATATATATATATATATATATATATATATGTACATGTATGTGTGTGTGCATCGAATGCCAAATTTTCTTTGTCACATAACCACTATAATTATATATATATATATATATATATCTATATATATATAGATATATATATATATATATATATATATATATATTAGATATATTTACATATGTATGTATGTGTACATATATTTGGGATCACTTAGAGACTTTATTGTCTCCAAGGAAACACATGTGATATTTCTCTATATTACTCAGTAATTACTCTGTGTGTCTCTGTGATAACATGATGAATTTAGAGTAAAAAAAAATCTGTGAATTTTACGTTACATAAGCATAGTTTGTTTCCCATCGATCCAACAGGACATGTGGCAAATTAAACACACACACACACACACCCTCACACCAAGTCTTCACACACTCTGATTTCATCACATCATTTCAAACCCCAGAAGAAACTCGACAATCCGAAGTGAATCTTGAACCCGGGTCACTTCTTTCCTCTTCTTCCACACCCGTGATTTAATCACATGAATTCGATGTTAAATATCCCTGCAAGATTCCATCCTGTAATTGTAATTTCCCGTTAATATTACCTGATCTGCTTGCAAACTTGCAAACGGAATTAAATTAAATGCAAGGAAATCCGATTTGGATGTGATTTCCTTTTATAAATATCTAAAACGTGACCAATAACATGTTCTTTTTTTTCTTTTCAGTGTAGCAGAATATTCTTTATACTTTTGAAATATATTTCAATTATTGTCCTTTTTATATTATTCGATACTTGAATGAAATATTAGTATTCAAATGAATTATAATCTTTCATTTTCTTTAGACTCTCTTTTAATTTCTCCTATTTTTTTTTCAAGCACATCATTGTCATTAAAAGTTACGTTCTGTGTTTTCTGAAATGGATTAGAATTAAAATGGATGATATTATGTTTTTTGGATAGAAGTATGATGCTTCGGGTATTTAATAAATGGAATAATGTAGGAATAAAGGAATAAATAAGGAATAATCGTGTTCTTTGGGAGATGTAATGCAGGATTAGATCACATGAAATTAGACTCATTGTGTGTGTGTGTGTGTGTGTGTGTGTGTGTGTGTATGTTACAGAAAAAGTGAGCAGTATGCTTTCGGCACTGATTGTCCCCTTCAAGTATATGAGTCCAGGTCCGAGCAGCACAGAAGATGAAGACACGCTAAGTAAGTAAATAAAAACAAAAAAACATGGCGTCTGTTCCTAATGTTTATATTATATATATATATATATATATATATATATATATATATATATATTGTTGGTACTATATATATATATGCCTTTACACACCATCTATCACACACACTCCCCATGGACAAAAATGATTCCTCGAACACATGCTCATCTGGTCTACAACCTTGCTAAACTCAAGTGTTGTTTGGTGAATAAATGTTTATTTGTATATACATGAACAATGCCCTAAAGCAGAGATACAGAGATAAAATGGTTATAAGCAGTGTTGGGACGGTTACTTTAGAATGTAATAGCTTGCAAATGACCCCATGAGGGGCACGGTGGCTTAGTGGATAGCACGTTCTGTGAAACATGGAGGAGGCTCACACCGGGTAACTTCCAGGGTCCGGGTTCGATTCCCGTCTCGGGAAAAAATTGCCATGTGTGTGTGGTGTGGAGTTTGCATGTTCTCCCCGTGCCTCAGGAGGTTTTTGCAGTGATTGCTCCGGGTTCTCCGGTTTCCTCCCGGTCCAAAAACATGCATGGTAGGTTGATTGGCACCTTGGAAAATTGTCCCAAGTGTGTGAATGTGTGTGTGAATGTGTGTGTGTGTGCCCTGTGATGGGTTGGCATTCCATCCAGGGTGTATCCTGCGTTAATGCCCATAGACGCCTGAGATAGACACAGACTCCCCGTGACCCGAGGGAAGATCGGATAAAGCGGTAGAAGATGAATGAATGAATGACCCTATTCAGAATGTAATAAGTAGTGTAACTTTTGACTTAATGAAAGTAACATATGAAAGTAAAGTAACTGATTACATTTTGATTACTCTCATTTGTCCACTAGGTGGCGCTTTAACTTAACATTCTAAGGAAAAAAGTTTGAAACCCACGAGAATTTTGAGCAGATTTGAGAATATTTGAGTCTAAATCACTGATTTTACATGAAATTGTTTCTCATCTTTAACCTTTTCATAAGTAACTGTAATTTATTTACATTTTTTCCTCGGTAACTGTAACGAATGACATTTATTTTGTAATTAAACTAGTTATTCCCCCACACTGGTTATAAGGTTGTATATAAATAGTGTAGAAGTTTAGTGCTTATAATTGTAATTGTCCTTTATAACTGTAAGTTTGTCCTTATTGCGCAAGCCAATGGCTATTGTGGCAAGGAAAAAACTCCCTGAGATGGTATGAGGAAGAAACCTTGGTACGAACCAGGCTCATTTAAACGCAGAAAACCTGCGTTCCAGTCTTTTATATTATATTAATATTTATATTATATTAATTACAGTCCAAATCCCTTCTCATTGGTCTTCGAATTGTTCAGTAACTTCATGATCAGGGGTGTGAAACTCATCGTCACCGTAGGCCACATCAGCATTCTGGTTGGCCAACAAACAAACAAACAAACAAATAAACAAACGCTTTACGAACTTTCACCGATGCAAACAAAGTCAAATTTATTCGGTTTCGAACAATAAAAAAGCGCCGCTAGCTTGTCACGGAGCTTAACGAACGCTTAGCGTATTAACGACGCCATTCCGTGGTAAGTACAGTACTTTCTGTATACATTACTGTGATTATTTTATACTGTTTATTCATTTTAAATGTTTTATTGTTTTCTTAAGTGCAGAATTCAGGAATGCAGTAAACTAGTGTTTTAATAGCTTATATCTTTGCAACATAGTTAGGAGACAGGCAATAGCAAACATTTACATATGAGCATTTGAGGGTTAAGGGTGCTCAAGGGCCCACTAGTGGTAGCTTGGTGGTGTTGGGGTTTGAACCTGCTGTCTTCTGGTCCTGAGGCCAACACCTTAACCACTAAGCCAACCACCTCCCTAACACTACGAACAAATTCATACTACGAAGGTTTGTAGGGTGGGGAGCACCTTTAATGAGCGACGCCCCTTCATAACACAAAAGCCATAGCACTTTTTCTCCTTTCTCCGGCACTTGAAGCACAAACATGTATCTTTACCGTCTTTCTTGGAAGCGAATTTCATCTGCATTGTTGGAAAACTTCGCAGAAAAATCGCGCTCGGTAGTGGGATACACTGCACTCTAGTGGCGGGACGCCGGCACTTCACGGGTAACATAGTCGCACGCATTGTGGAAGTGTATTGTCTATTCACACTTTATAGCAGCATTGACGTGTTTTAAGACACCTTTTATGCTCTTGCGGGCCTCATAAAATAACGTGGCGGGAAAGGTTGAGTTTGACACGTGTGTTTTAGCCTCGTCATACGGATCTGTCTACAATTCTGCTACAATAATGTCTCGAATTTGGAATCAACTGGGTAGAGAATTAAGGTACATGAACAGGAGCATGTTTAGAGAAAGATAGAAAGAAAGAGAGGGAGATCTCAGTGTACTAAAAAAAAACATGCTTCTAGACTAAATGAGTGATGGAATGAACTTCCACTTGACTTCAATTATCACTTCTTTCTAACAACAATCATTGTTTCCACATTCGGTCCCTGTTTAATCTTATAATAAACTCAGGATGTATGGTGACGTATGGTGAGTTGCGGAGAAGCTCAAAAGCTTAGTTGGAACCTAAGTCTGTAATTGTTCTGAAGAGTGGATCCAACAAATCAGGTCAAGTGGCATAAAAAGTACCAAAATAAAAAAGTATAGTACATAACAATCCAAAAACAATGTTAGTTATGGAAAATAAATAAATACACACACACACAGATACAGGAATATGTGGTTTATGAGGTCAGTGTGAGTTTTTTTGGTGGTTTACGGGGACGCACCTTTCCCAACACACAATCAATGTGAAAATTTTCACTTCTTCCAGTCTAGCTCATGTGAACCAGATCGTCCCGGAGCACAAGGAACGGGTTTTTGGGTCTCGTAGGTCACGTGACTATTGTGCACACTTACACACTCGTGCTAAGAGTTTGGGAAAGGGCCCCATATAGCTAGAAAAATCAGGTGTCTTAAGTATATCTGGGCGATACGTCATATAAATTTAATTCTTTTTGGATACAGTGGGGGAAATTGTATCCGCTATTTGTACCTGTTTGTAGTGGGTGTTTTGGGGGTCATGTTTATCCCGCAGCGCCACACACACACACACTCACACCTCCCCATTCAACAACGTGGTTGTGTTTGAGGTCCTGCTTCATTTAGTAGAATAGAATGAATAGAATAGCCTTTATATGTCACATATACATTACATCACAGTGAAATAGTTTCTTTGCATATCCCAACGCAGGGTCAGTCATGATACGGCACCTCTCACCTCTAGGGCACATAGGGTTAAGGGCCTTGCTCAAGGACCAAAGGGTGGCAGCTTGGCAATACCAGGGCTCAAACCCCAATCTTCCGATCAGTAACCCATCTCCTTAAACCACTCATCTATACCATCCCGTACCAGTCGTACAAAGTTCAGATAAATGTTACATTGGGGTTTTGGTTTGTTGAACGTCTGAAGTTGCAAACCGGAACCATGTCCATACGACTGATGAAACTCCGCCCCCTCTTAGAAACGAGCTGTCTTGCTGGGTTCTTCCCGGGTTTTTTCCCCAGCTTTGTCCTTCATTTGCCCCTTCTTGCCCTTCCCTCTTTTTCCTCTTTCATTGCCTTCACCTGTTGCATATGAAATTTTCCTTATTTAAACTCCCTTCTCTCCGCTTGGTCATCGTTCTTTCCGAGCTACGTATCGCTTCCCCGTTCTCCAAGGATCTTCGCTAGATTCCCGAATGCTCCCTCGCTTTTTGAGTTTTCCCGCCGACTTCTCAAGTGCAGAGCTTCCGAGCTTTTCACCCTTCCATTTGAGTTCCCTTATTCCCGATCTCTGACTCCGCCTCTGGCTCCTCCCCCCCTGCTCTCTGCTACAAGGCTCTTCTGCCATCCAGAGAATCAGATTCCGATTTTTAAAACAAGCAGTGAAATGTTTTTGACAACCGTCCAGCATGTAAACATAATTATAGATACAAATAATGTGGATAAGGCAAGAAACTATGAATAAAGTAAAACAAAAGTATATATAAATATATATATATATATATCATATATATATATATATATATATTATATATATATATATATATATATATATATATATTGGGGCACGGTGGCTTAGTGGTTAGCACGTTCGCCTCACACCGCCAGGATCCGGGTTCGGTTCCCGTCTCGGCCATGTGTGTGTGGAGTTTGTGCATGTTCTCCCCGTGCCTCAGGGGGTTTTTCTCCGGGTTCTCCGGTTTCCTCCCCAAAAACATGCACGGTAGGTTGATTGGCACCTTGGAAAATTGTCCCTAGTGTGTGAATGTGTGTGTGTGCCTGCGATGGGTTGGCATTCCATCCAGGGTGTATCCTGCCTTAATGCCCATAGACGCCTGAGATAGACACAGACTCCCCGTGACCCGAGGGAAGATCGGATAAAGCGGTAGAGTAAAGATGAATGAAATGAATGAATGTATATATATATATATATTTATATATATTATATATATATATATATATAATAATAATATATATATATTATATGTGGGGCACGGTGGTTTAGTGGTTAGCACGTTCGCCTCACACCGCCAGGATCCGGGTTCGATTCCCGTCTCGGCCATGTGATGTGTGGAGTTTGCATGTTCTCCCCGTGCCTCAGGGGGTTTTTTCTCCGGGTTCTCCGGTTTCCTCCCGGTCCAAAAACATGCACGGTAGGTTGATTGGCACCTTGGAAAATTGTCCCTAGTGTGTGAATGTGTGTGTGTGCCTTGCGGTGGGTTGGCATTCCATCCAGGGTGTATCCTGCCTTATGCCCATAGACGCCTGAGATAGGCACAGACTCCCCGTGACCCGAGTGAAGATCGGATAAAGCGGTAGAAAATGAATGAAAAAAAAAAAATATATATATAATTATCATATATATCTATATATATATAACAAAGAGTAAAAAGAGATCATTTATATTGATATATAAAAATATGTATAAGGTGTAGAAGTGACGGGCCCTTTGTATGCGTCAGAGCCTCGTCGCCACGTTGTATTTCGCGAGTGTAACGGCGGAGAACTACGGAAGCTGGCTGTGTCAAACCGAGGTGGAATCGTAAACACAAAAACATAAACATAAATTATAATCTCAGGATATATTTATAGAGGAAGGTTTCCGAAGCCAGTTGCTTTGCAAATGTAAACGATCAATACAGTGTTTATTAGAATCTGGCCACAAGCTTTGTAGTGAAGCACAATGGAGCAAAGTGTATAAAAGCTTTAATATGAAACAGTCTTCTCTCTCTCTCTCTTTTTCAACGTCAGGAACGGTGTGCGCTCTCCTCCATTATGACAGGGCTTGCTGCTTTGCATTGAATCCCAGAGACAAATCGCTCCCACTCTAAGCATGAACCCTGAGGCAATTTTCGAGGCAGATTACAGAGGTGATTTAGCAGATAATTCCCCCATTTGTGAGGATTTGTCCATGGATTTCAAAAACGCTTAAATAAGAGCCACGCGATACAGGGAGCTTTCAGGGGATGCTACTTGATGTTGTTTTTTTTCCTCTCTCTGTGTGTCTGTGTGTGTGTGTGTGTGTGTGTGTGTGTGTGTGTGTTATTATATCATTGTATTTCATCTGGCACCTTTTTCCACTGCATTTAAGTCATGTAGAAGACAAAGGGGAGGAAATGGAGACCATCACAGCTATTTACAAGTGACTTTATATGGTTTAGCCCGGTGTATACAAGCTGGTCGTATAAGAATCTACGTCTATACTGAGGTATGATGTAAGCCATAGACTTTCCGTTTACCTTTGAAAATGCGCAAATTGAAATAGCGAATCGAACGGAAACGCCGCGTCAAGGCATGAGGCGTTTTCCTTAAACGATACGAAAAATGATCAATTCACTAAAACTGTAATGGGAACGTTTTTTTCAGCGTTTTCAGTCCCATGATATACGTGAACAATAATATGATGGCCCTGATGCGGTGCACAGCTCGAAAAAAGAGGATGTGTTCATCCGGAAATTCTGAATCCACAGGTCCTCCGTGAAAACGCCTCCCAGAACAAGCGCATACGTGGCCACGCCCATGTATAAAGGGACCGTCTAGCCATTAATGCGTGTATAACGCGCCTACGTCTCCGATTACAAATAAAAACGCCTAATGCGTTGGCTGCGATATAATTAATCCTGCCAATATCTGTCTCCATTTTTTTAATGACTTATCGCGAGAGGACGAGTTTTGGAAACACCGTCATTTCCCAACAGTTTTTTTATCGCCATTTTGGAAATATCGCGAAAGTTTTTTCGCAAATTTGTAAAAAGGAAGACTGGAAAGAAATACAGTAAAACAAGAAGTGGTATGGGTGAGAAAGAATGTTAACAAATATATACAAATATTAAGTATGTAGGGGTACGGTGACTTAGTGGATAGCACGTTCACCTCACACCGCCAGGGTCCGGGTTCGATTCCCGCCTCTCGGCCATGTGTGTGTGTGGAGTTTGCATGTTCTCTCCCCGTGCCTCAGGGGTTTTTTCTCCTTCCGTGTTCTCCGGTTTCCTCCTCCCGGTCCAAAAACATGCACGGTAGGTTGATTGGCACCTTGGAATATTGTTCCTAGTGTGTGAATATGTGTGTGTGTGTGTGTGTGTGTGTGTGTGTGTGTGTGTGTGTGGTGTGTGTCCGGTGATGGGTTGGCATTCCATCCAGGGTGTATCCTGTCTTAATGCCCATAGACGGATATAGATTGGATATAGCGGTAGAAGATGAATGAATGAATGAATGAAGTATGTACACAATCTAGAGTGGAATAATGATATAAATATGGTACACAGCAGTGTGAATTTTGTGAACGTGAATTACTAACCTGTATATAAATGTGAACCATTTTTGTGTATTTTTATAAAGTAGGGTGCAATTTAGAATGTGCAAATAAACTGAATTTGCATTAACGTGTTATTAACATTGTTATTTTGACAATATATATATATATATATATATATATATATATATATATATATATATATATATATAGATATATATATATTATAGATATATATATATATATATATGTATATATACACATATATGTATATACTTTCAAAATTACAATGTTAATGACACGTTAATGCAAGGAGGTGGGTGGTATAATATATATATATATATATATATATATATATAGAATATATATATATCATATATATATATATAGTGTGTGTGTGTGTGTGTGTGTGTGTGTGTGTGTGTGTGTGTATATATATATATATATAGATATATATATATATATATATATATATATATATATATATATATATATATATATATATAATGGTCCGCTTGGACATGTATTTTATTTAATTTAGGGATGTTTGTTTTGCTGTTGTCCCCGATCAGGTACCAGTAGCATGGAGGTGAAAGAGAACTGGAACTCAGGGAACTTTGAGGACCGCTCGAACACGGGATCGGATCGTCCGTCCTTTTTCCTGTCCGATTCGTCCCGGGGCGGCGCGGGCGCTCTGAAACGGAAGCGTCCCTTAGAGGAGGACAACAACGGGCGTGTGTGTGAGCTGCGACTGTGCTGCAGGAGGTCCTCGTGGTCGGGCACTCCGAAGAACGCCGTGGTGCAGCTGAACGAGCTGCGCCCGGGCCTGCAGTACCGCACCGTGTCTCAGACGGGCCCCGTGCATGCCCCACTCTTCTCCATCGAGGTCGAAGTCAACGGGCTTACCTTCGAGGGAACGGGCCCCACGAAGAAAAAGGCTAAGATGCGGGCCGCTGAGCTGGCGCTGAGCTCGTTTGTCCAGTTCCCCAATGCCGCCCAGGCTCACTCTGCAATAGGCGGAGCATCAAACCCCACCGCGGACTTCACCTCGGACCTATCGGACTTTCCCGAGACACTCTTTAAGGGTTTCGAAACGGACGGTTTCCGTTCGGCTAAGTCCGAGTTGCTGTCGAGCGCGCTCCGATTGCGCCACACACTGGACTTAATGGTCGTACAAGCCAGGCAAGGCGACGCCCGCTTTTCCACGCCTCCGCCGACACCCGACCCGCCTCCCCCGCCGAGCCCTGTCGTGTTGCTGAACAATCTGCGACCGGGAGCGCGGTACGCCTGCCTGTGCCAGAGCGCCCGGGGCCGGCGCGCTCGCCGCTGCTTCGTGATGGCCGTGCTGGTGGACGACAGAATATTCGAGGGCACAGGCTGCAGCAAGAAGCTGGCAAAGAGAAAGGCGGCACTGAGTGCCCTGCAGGCGCTCTTCAACATCACACAGGCACCCGAGGCGAGAACGGCTATGATCAAGCGGCCTCATTTACCCCAGGTGAGTCGTGCCAGGCAGGGCCTCTGGCAGCCGAAGCGCTCCATACGGCAAGGCGTAATAGCCGCGGCAGCAGGGATGCCGGGGTGCAGAACAGCGAGCCAAGACTTAATTAAAGGGGAGGAGATAACGGGAGAGAAGGAATGATGCAGGATGGAGAGAAAACACAGGAAAAGGGGGCTTATAATAACACACAGGCTTTAACATTGACATGGGGTTAGTCAGACTTGCCTAGCTTGTGTAAACGCAAATGTGTGTGTGTGTGTGTGTGTGTGTGTCGGAGAGGTCCAATAGTAAACACCATCTACTCAGTCATTTGTTAAGTCGGAGAAAGAGTACAAATGAAGCCGGTTATAATCTCCCCTGCCCTTGACACACGAGGAAACAGTGAAGCTCCTGAAAAGTGATTTTGGTCCCCCCGCTTCTCCCAACTCCCCCTCCCCCCCCCCCCATCCCCTCCCCCCCCCCCCTCCTCACCACCACATGTTTATAGAGCTATAATTGCGGAAAGTATTGAAATTTGGCACAATCTCCTTTTGTGTGTGTGGCGTCGCGGGTGTCTGTCAAAATTAATTTCATCTGACGCCCGGAGGAAATGAAAAGCATAAGAGTAAATCGACAAACAAACCTAAAACCCATCCCTCAGTATATAAAAAATAAATAAATAAATAAATAAATAAAATGGCAAACAAAAAAAGAGAAAAAAATGGTGGAAAAAAAAGAAAACAGCAGGCACACCTGAGAAATGTTTGTGTGTGTGTGTGTGTGTGTTAGAAAACTTTAGGGATTTTTTTCATTCAACATCAGTGTCAGTATTTCCCTCATGTGTAGGAAAAAAAAAAAAAAAAAAAAAAAGGCAAGGGAGCCTTTTTTGTTTTTCTTTTTTTTTCTTTTTCTTTTTCCTCAGCAGGTCCAGTCTATAAAAGCTGCATTTGTAGGAATGTCTGGTTTCAAAGACTTAGAAAATGGAGTTTGTTTGCTTTGTTTTTTTTTTAAACATGTTTAGCCAAACACCACATAATAAAAACCATTAAACCCACACTTCCATACTGGTTTCTTGTTAGACCCCATTGCTCCTTCCTGGGACCACTTCTAATAGATACAGGCTACTGAAGACCAGAAAAGCCACACAAGTGCTGGAAGAAACTCGCTAAACTAAAAACTTTTATGCACAAATTGTTGACTTGCTGTAAATAATATCCCACCAGCAGATAAAGTATACGGCCCCGCATGGTATCAAGGATTGATCCTGGGTGCTCATTCTTTTCCTTTCCATAGACCGAAACTCTCTTCTCATTGTGCATTGTTCTTAAACAGGTAAAGCTCGGCGATTTCTTTATGGTGATGTTTATTTCATTTTACTCTTATGCTTTAAGACTTAATTAAAGGGGAGGAGAGAACGGGAGAGAAGGAATGATGCAGGATGGAGAGAAAACACAGGAAAAAGGGGCTTATATTACATGGGGTTAGTCAGACTTGCCTAGCTTGTATAAACGCAAATGTGTGTGTGTGTGTGTGTGTGTGTGTGTGTCGGAGATTTTTTGTGTCGGAGTGTGTCCATTTTAACATCACTACACTCCAAGGCTTGATCCTGGGTGCTCATTCTTTTACTTTCCATAGACCGAAACTCTCTTCTCATTGTGCTTAAACAGGTAAAGCTCGGCGATTTTTTTATGATGATGTTTATTTCATTTTACTCTTATGCTTGAAAAGGTGCTATGTGAATTTATTATTATTATTATTATTATTATTATTATTATTATTATTATTATTATTATTCACTTATCAAGCCAGCCTAATATCATGGTCCTAGTTCCGGGGAGAGGGGGTGTGGCTCAGTGGTTTAAGGCACTGGGCTGCTGATTGGAAGATCCGGGTTCGAGCCCCGGTATGGCCAAGCTGCCGCCCTTGGGTCCTTGAGCAAGACCCTTAATCCTCTGTGCTCCAGGGGGCGCCGTATCATGGCTCCGACCCTGCGCTCTGACCTCCAGCTACCAAACAACAAGCTGGGATATGCGAAGAGAAAAGAATTTCACTTCAGTGTGCTGTAATGTATTATGTGACACATAATATTCTATTATTTATTTTCACATTGGCTGAACATACAAGCTATTTCGTTAATTCTTTAATACCTTTAATTATTTGTGCTCTAATAATGACTATAACGTCCCACATTGCCCGCGGCATGTATACCCTGGCTAATCCAAGCGCTAGATTTACAACATTTATTGATATTGCATTTACATTTATGGCATTTGGCAGACACCCTAATACCGAGCGAATTATATTGTACTTATCCTTAATCGTACAAGTGAGCGGCTACGAGGTCGAGGCCCTTAATCTCAAAGCCGCTCACTTGTGTAAATGAGATAAATGTCAATTTCGATATAATAAATGTAAATGATACGTTTGCCTTCCGTAATCCATTTCTTTAGTGGCCTTTCTTTTATCCCAACCCAAGTTCTACTCCTGTTTGATTGCGGTTATATATTTTTTACGTTCTTTTTAATCTACAGCTCATAAGATTAAAACGACTGCCTCGGAATTCTCGTATTTTTGTCCCTGGTCCAGTAAACTAGCATGAGGAGCTTGTCTTCTGTACGTCTTAACAGAAATGAGCAATTTACTCAGCAATATAATATTTCTCATATATATATATATATATATATATATATATATATATATATATATATATATATATATATATATATATAGATATATAGATATATATATATATATACCTCAGGGGTTTTTTTCTTCCGGGTTCTCCGGTTTCCTCCCCGTTCCAAAAAATGCACGTTAGGTTGATTGGCATCCTTGGAAAATTGTCCCCCCCTAGTGTATGAATGTGTGTGTTGTGTGTGTGTGAGTTGTGTGTGGATGTATATACAGGTGATGATGGGTTGGCCATTCCATCCAGGGTGTATCCTGCCTTAATGCCCATAGACGCCTGAGATAGGCACAGACTCCCCGTGACCCGAGGGAAGATCAGGATAAAAGCGGTAGAAGAATAAATGAATGATGATGAATGAATTATTATATTATATAGATTATATATAATATATATATTATATATTATATATATATAATATATATATATATATATATACATATACATACATACTGTAATAAATAAATAAATAAATAAAAAGGAATCCATGCACATGATATATTCGGAAGCAGATTCAAGGTCACTGTCTGCATTAGCTCGCCATTTTGCTGTGTAAATTCACACACACCACTCCACACACACACCACACACACACACACACACACATACACACACCACACACACCACACACACCTCAGGATCCAGGAGTGAGAGAAGGTCATTTCTCTATATATAAATTTCTCAGGTTAATGCTGAACTAACATTAAATGTTATTTATTTATTTATTTACTTGTTTACTTATTTATTTATTTATTTATTACTTATTTACTTACTTACTTACTTACTTATTTGCTTATTTATTAGCTCATTTATTTATTACTTAATTACTTATTTACTTATTTACTTGCTTATTTTTTGCCTATTTATTATTTATTATATTATTTTGCTTATTTATTTGCTTATTTTATTTACTTTATTATTTGCTTATTTTATTATTTGCTTATTTATTTATTTACGTATTTATTTATTTACTTTTTACTTAATATTTGCTTATTTATTTGCGTATTTATTTATTTTTTTATATATTTATTTGCTTTTTTTATTTATTTATTTATTTTTATTTAAAAAAATTTTTGTAACGTTACTGTGTTACGTTACAGTCTACATCGAAAAGATATAAATAAATAAAATAAAAAAGAGGTGGAAGCGGATTTCCATATGTCTGTCAACGACATTTAAAAAAAAAAAAAAGTGTTTTCTATAAACTAAAATGTGCCGAGAAGATTACTGAGCAATTTCGATCCCTGTGTGTGTGTGTGTGTGTGTGTGTGTGTGTGTGTGTGTGTGTGTGTGCATGGTGGGTGCTGTGTTAGTACTCCAGCCGTAGCCCGTTAGGGAGCAGAAAGCGAAAATGTTGTCCTTCTTCTCCCGCAAACATCAATCGAACAAACCTGGCCATGTTTACCTGGGAAGAAGCTTGTGCTTTCTGCTTTGCTACGCTGTCTAAAAGGATTGTAAGAGGATTTGCCCCACCAGGTTAGTTCCAGAATGATGAGAGCTCGTGGAAATGGCTGGAAAGTCATCGTCGCAGTCTGCCGTTACGTCTCAGCGATTCGGTGAAGGACGAATGCGCACACCAGACATCCCTCTGTAATGTAATGTAAAATGTGCCACCTTCAAAATCATCCGCAATCCGCTCGCTAAAGTGTGTGTGTGTGTGTGTGTGTGTGTGTGTGTGTGTGTGTGTGTGTGTGTGTGTGTGTGTGTGTGTGTGTGAATGTAGTCCCTGCGTCAAGGTCTGAGTCTCCCAGAGGTTTTCAGTGCTGATTTCGCCACAGTGCAGTAGAGTGAAAGTGGATGTGGCTCAGAAAGCCTAAATCGCTTTCTCTCTCGGCATGGACTCGCAGAAAAACATCAAACACTACAGAGGAAAGATCTGCAGACTGTTGGTAGATCTTTAGCGTAGTAGATTTAGCAGGAGCTCTTATCCAGAGAGAAGTCAAGGGCCGTGCTTAAGGACCCAACAGTTGCAGCTTGGTGGTGCTAGAAGTTGAACTTGTGACCTTCTCATGTCATGGAGCGATCCACCTCTTAGATCATTAGTGGTGGATCAGAGGTGGGGATGATCATTAGATCATTAGTGGTGGATCAGGTAGGGCTGGACCACCAGATCATTATTGGTGGATCAGAGGTGGGGATGGATCATCAGCAGATCATTAGTGGTAGATCAGAAGTGGGGATGGATCATCAGCAGATCATTACTGTGGGGATCAGAGGTGGGGATTAGATCATTAGGGTGGATCAGATCATTAGTGGTGGATCAGAGGTGGGGATGGATCATAGGTATCAGAGGTGGGGATAGATCACCAGCAGATTATTGGTGGATCAGAGGTGGGGATGGATCATTAGCAGATCATTAGTGGTGGATCAGAGGTGGGGATGGATCATCAGCAGATCATTAGTGGTGGATCAGAGGTGGGGATGGATCATTAGCAGATCATTAGTGGTGGATCAGAAGTGGGGATGGATCATTAGCAGATCATTACTGGTGGATCAGAGGTGGGGATAGATCATTAGCAGATCATTAGTGGTGGATCATAGGTAGGGCTGGACCACCAGCAGATCATTATTGGTGGATCAGAGGTGGGGATGGATCATTAGCAGATCATTATTGGTGGATCAGAGGTGGGGATGGATCATCAGCAGATCATTAGTGGTAGATCAGAAGTGGGGATGGATCATCAGCAGATATTGGTGGATCAGAGGTGGGGATGGATCATCAGCAGATCATTAGTGGTCAGATGGGGATGGATCAGAATCATTAGTGGGGATGGATCATCAGAGATCATTAATGTGGATCAGGATGTGTGGATGGATCATCAGCAGATCATTTAGTGGTGGATCAGAAGTGGGGATGGATCATCAGCAGATCATTACTGGTGGATCAGAGGTGGGGATAGATCATTAGCAGATCATTAGTGGTGGATCAGAGGTGGGGATAGATCATTAGCAGATCATTTAGTGGTGGATCAGAGGTGGGGATGGATCATTAGCAGATCATGTAGTGGTGGATCAGAGGTGGGGATAGATCATTAGCAGATCATTACTGGTGGATCATAGGTAGGGCTGGACCACCAGCAGATCATTAATGGTGGATCAGAGGTGGGGATGGATCATCAGCAGGATCATTTAGTGGTAGATCAGAAGTGGGGATGGATCATTATCAGATCATTAGTGGTAGATCAGAAGTGGGGATAGATCATCAGCAGATCATTTAGTGGTGGATCAGAAGTTCAATTCAATTCAATTCAATTTTATTTATAAAGCGCTTTTTACAATGTGTCATCGTCCCAAAGCAGCTTTACATAATACTAATGTTTGAAAAGTGAAAATCAGTTTAGCACTAATTGTTTCTTGTTGAGCAAGCCGAAGCGACGGTGGCAAGGAAAAACTCCCTGGGAACAGGAAGAAACCTTGAGAGGAACCAGACTCAACAGAGAACCCATCCTCATTTGGGTTGTTAGTGTTGTGTGTGTGGTTGAGGATGTTTATTGTGTAGTGTGGAGTGTATTCAGAATTTGAAGCATCATCAACCGGGGGCGGAGTCACCAGGAGGTTCTGACAGGAACAGAGTGCAGAGGGGGTCTGGATCACTGACAGCTCAGCAGTGGGACATGTAGCTCAACGGAGAGAGAGAGAGAGAGAGAGAGAGAGAGAGAGAGAGAGAGAGAGAGAGAGGAAGGGGACAGAAAGAAGGAGAGAAATGAAATGAGTGGTTAGTAAAGGTCATGGTTGCAGTATAGGAGTGGATATATTTAGTGTCGAGTGCAGACGTGGACTCCGGCAGGATTAACTATAACAGCATAACTTAAAAGGAGAATCAGAGGGAAACACAGACATGAGAGCTTCCTGATGTGTAAACAGACAGTCACTCTCACCACCACAAACCTGAGTGATTAATGAGAAGTGAGGCAGACAGCAACTAAACACACCAGATCACTATAATACTCAACATCCATGTGTCCCCCAGATCTACTCCTTTATCTAAGGTAGGACTATTCACTAAAAGCTTGGTTAAATAAGAAAGTTTTCACCCTGGACTTAAACACTGAGACTGTGTCTGATTCTCGAACATTAATAGGGAGGGAGTTCCATAACTTTGGGGCTTTGTAAGAGAAAGCTCTGCCCCCCGCTGTAATTTTCCTAATACGTGGTACTGACAGACAGCCTGCATCCTTTGATCGAAGCAGGCGTGGTGGAACATAAGGCTCTAATAGTTCTGTCAGGTACTGTGGGGCGAGACCATTCAGTGCTTTATAAGTTAAAAGTAATATTTTAAATTCTATATACGGAATTTCACTGGGAGCCAGTGCAGTGTGGATAGGACAGGGGTGATGTGCTCATATCTCCTAGTTCTAGTGAGCACTCTCGCTGCCGCGTTCTGAACTAACTGAAGTTTATTTATACACCGTGCTGAACATCCAGACAGTAAAGCATTACAGTAATCCAGCCTGGATGTGATAAAAGCATGGACTAGTTTTTCTGCATCATTAATTGACAATATATTCCTAATCTTAGCGATATTTCTGAGATGGAAAAATGCTATCTTGGTAATATTATCTACATGAGCTTCGAATGAGAGATTGGAATCTATAATCACACCCACACCCAGATCTTTTACAGTTGTACTGGGTGTGATAGAAAGACCATCTAGAGTTAACGTTTGGTCTGATATTTCACTCCTAGCTGCATGTGGTCCGAGTACTAGAACCTCTGTTTTACCCGGATTAAGCAGGAGGAAGTTACTTAACATCCAGTCTCTTATGGCTTTCACACACTGCTCAACTTTACTTAACTGATTTTTTTTCATTTGGTCGAGCTGAGACATATAACTGTGTGTCATCAGCGTAACAATGGAAATTAATATCGTATTTACGAATTAAGTTGCCCAGAGGAAGCATGTAAATAGAAAAGAGCAATGGGCCTAATACCGAACCCTGTGGCACACCATACTGTACCTGGGAATGCACAGAATAGTCGCCATTTAAATCTACAAACTGGTAGCGGTCAGTTAAATAAGACCTGAACCAGGCAAGGACTGTTCCCTGAATTCCTACTACCTTTTCTAATCTGTGAAGGAGAATTTTATGGTCAATGGTGTCAAAGGCTGCACTGAGGTCGAGTAATACCAGCAGAGAGACACAGCCTTGATCAGAGGCCAGTAAGAGATCATTCACTACTTTGACGAGTGCTGTCTCTGTGCTGTGATGAGGTCTAAATCCTGATTGGTAAAGTTCGTGTATGTTATTCTTAAGTAAGTACGAACTTAACTGCTGTGCAACTACCTTTTCTAAGATTTTTGAAATGAAGGGGAGGTTTGATATCGGCCTATAGTTTGCTAGTTCACTGGGGTCGAGGTCAGGTTTTTTAATTAGTGGCTTAATGACTGCTAATTTAAAGGATTTTGGAACATACCCACTGCTGAGTGAAGAATTTACTATTGTCAGCAGGGGTTCTGATACTGATGCTACTACCTGTTTAAGAAAGTGTGTCGGTACGGGATCTAATACACACGTTGTCGATTTAGCAGAAGAGATGAGTGAAATTAATTCATTCTCTTCGACAAGAGTAAAATGATCTAGGATCTGGTCTGGTGTATTTAGTTTATCACCAGAATCAATGAAAAAATCGGGATTTAAGGCCTGAATATTTTCCCTAATATTTGTTATTTTGTTATTGAAAAAATTCATGAAGTCGTCGCTACTACATGTTGTTACTGTGGATAGAAGTGGGGATAGATCATTAGCAGATCATTACTGGTGGATCAGAAGTGGGGATGGATCATTAGCAGATCATTAGTGGTGGATCATAGGTAGGGCTGGACCACCAGCAGATCATTAATGGTAGATCAGAAGTGGGGATGGATCATCAGCAGATCACTTAGTGATGGATCATCAGCAGATCATTAGTGGTGTATCAGAGGTGTGGATGGATCATCAGCAGATCATTAGTGGTGGATCAGAGGTGGGGATGGATCATCAGCAGATCATTAGTGGTGGATCAGAGGTTGGGATGGATCATCAGCAGATCATTAGTGGTGGATCAGAGGTTGGGATGGATCATCAGCAGATCATTAGTGGTAGATCAGAGGTGGGGATGGATCATCAGCAGATCATTAGTGGTGGATCAGAGGTGGGGATGGATCATCAGCAGATCATTTAGTGGTGGATCAGAGGTGGGGATGGATCATCAGCAGATCATTAGTTGGTGGATCAGAGGTTGGGGATGGATCATTAGCAGATCATTATTGGTGGATCAGAGGTGGGGATGGATCATCAGCAGATCTGGTACAGACACCAGCAGATCATTAATGGTAGATCAGAAGTGGGGATGGATCATCAGCGGATCATTTAGTGGTAGATCAGAAGTGGGGATGGATTAGTGGTAGATCAGAGGTGGGGATGGATCATCAGCAGATCATTAGTGGTGGATCAGAAGTGGGGATGGATCATTAGCAGATCATTAGTGGTGGATCAGAAGTGGGGATGGATCATTAGCAGATCATTTGTGATCAGTGGAGATCAGAGGTGGGGATGGATCATCAGCAGGTGGATCAGGGGGATGGATCATCAGCAGGATCATTTAGTGGTGGATCAGAGGTGAGGGTGGATTATCATCAGATCGGTGGGGGTGGATCATCAGCAGATCATTGATAGTGAATCATTTAAGGTAGATCAGAGGTGGGGATGGATCATCAGCAGATCATGAATGGTGGATCAGAGGTGTAGTGTTAGTAGTGCAGTACTTGATCTATAGGTCATAAGGGGTTGATCAGTGGTAAATCAGCAGTGATGGTATTTCAGTTGATGATTATTAGTGGTGATAGATCAGTATTGGTGGTAGTTTAATGGGATATCGGTAGTTCAGTGGTATTTTTTATTTATTTATTTTTTAATACGCCCGCTTTCTCCTTTTTTTTGTCCAACAAATGTTTGAAAAAGTAATGAGAGAGAAATCTTCAAGGGAAAAAAAACAATTGTTTCTAAAATGAGATCTCAGTCCATGTTCAGGAGAAGCAGCCGCGTAGCACAATGATACCACCACCATGCTTCACCATGTTTCCTCACATAAAAAACGTTTTTTTTTATTTTGTACCAAAAAGCATTTCATAATATCGCTCCAAAAAGTAACTATTATTATATATTGGAATTAGCAGACACATGGTATTTGATGATTTTTAATTAAATTATTTATTTTTGTTAGGCTTAGACATTTGTGTCCATTAAAGGAACTTCTTTATAGCCATAGCTATCTATATATATATATATATATATATATATATATCTATATATATATATATATATATATATATATATATATATATATATATTTATATATATATATATATATATATATATATATATAGGGGGGGCACGGTGGCTTAGTGGTTAGCACGTTTGCCTCACACCACCAGGGTCCAGGGTTCGATTCCCGTCTCGGCCATGTGTGTGTGGCGTTTGCATGTTTTTCCCCGTGCCTCTTGGTTTTTATCCGGGTTCTCCGGTTTCCTCCCGGTCCAAAAACATGCACGGTAGGTTTATTGGCACCTTGGAAAATTGTCCCTAGTGTGTGTGTAATGTGTGTGTGTGTGTGTGTGTGTGTGTGTGTGTGTGTGTGCTCTGTGATGGGTTGGCATTCCATCCAGGGTGTATCCTGCTTTAATGCTCATAGACGCCTGAGATAGACACAGACTCCCCGTGACCCGAGGGAAGATCGAGATAAAGCGGTAGAAGATGAATGAATGAATGAATGAAAAAAAAAAAAAAAAATATATATATATATATATATATATATATATATATATATATATAGCCTAGTTATCTTGTAATTTTGGTATGGACGTAAAATAAATGTTGTGAAACTGTTGCGCAGAAAAAGAAGTAAAAAAAAAAAAAATGCAGTAAGAGTGAGGGAAAAGGAAAAACAGGGTCAACTTTTGCAGAGAAAAGGCCATTGTGCCTCTAATGAGTGATGCTGGTACAGCTGGTGTGTTTGGAAAGAAGAAGTTGGGTGCAGCACTATGAGTTGCCTCGGGCAAACCTGAACAATAACTCTGATTCTCCTCCGAATGAAAAATTGAACCGTCATCTAGACTGCCCACCGTCTCCAGCCCTCTAAATAAAATCTAAATCATATGGTACTCGCACACGTACTCACTTTCTATGTTTTTTTTATCGGCCCTCCATGGCAACTTCATAGTAACCACTAGAGCGGGGGTCACCAACCTTTTTGAACCCGAGAGCTACTTCATGGATAGTGAGTCATACAAACGGCTACCAGTTTGATGCACTCTTCCGAAATAACACATTTGCCTTTAGTTCATTCATTCATTCTTCTTCTACCGCTTTATCCGATCTTCCCTCGGGTCACGGGAGTCTGTGTCTATCTCAGGCGTCTATGGGCATTAAGGCAGGATACACCCTGGATGGAATGCCAACCCATCGCAGGGCACACACACACACACACACACACACACACACACACACATTCACACACACATTCATACACTAGGGACAATTTTCCAAGGTGCCAATCAACCTACCGTGCATGTTTTTGGACCGGGGGGAGGAAACCGGAGAACCCGGAGAAAAACCCCCTGAGCTGAGGCACGGGGAGAACATGCAAACTACACACACACACATGGTCGAGACGGGAATCGAACCCCAGACCCTGGCGGTGTGAGGAGGCGAACGTGCTAACCACTAAGCCACATATATATATATATATATATAATGAACTATATATATATATATATATATATATATATATATATATATATATATATATATATATATATATATACAGTGGTGTGAAAAACTATTTGCCCCCTTCCTGACTTTTTATTCTTTTGCATGTTTGTCACACAAAATGTTTCTGATCATCGAACACATTTTAATATTAGTCAAAGATAACGCAAGTAAACATAAAATGCAGTTTTTAAATGAATGTTTTTATTAATTAGTGAGAAAAAAAATCCAAACCCACATAGCCCTGTGTGAAAAAGTAATTGCCCCTGCACCTAATAACTGGTTGGGCCACCCTTAGCAGCAATAACTGCAATCAAACGTTTGCGATAACTTGCACCAAGTCTTTTACAGCGCTCTGGAGGAATTTTGGCCCACTCATCTTTGCAGAATTGTTGTAATTCAGCTTTATTTGAGGGTTTTCTAGCATGAACCGCCTTCTTAAGGTCATGCCACAGCATCTCAATGGGATTCAGGTCAGGACTTTGACTAGGCCACTCCAAAGTCTTCATTTTGTTTTTTTTCAGCCATTCAGAGGTGGATTTGCTGGTGTGTTTTGGGTCATTGTCCTGCTGCAGCACCCAAGATCGCTTTAGCTTGAGTTGACGAACAGATGGCCGGACATTCTTCCTTCAGGATTTTTTGGTAGACATTAGAATTCATGCTTCCATCTATCACAGCAAGCCTTCCAGGTCCTGAAGCAGCAAAACAACCCCAGACCATCACACTACCACCACCATATTTTACTGTTGGTATGATGTTCTTTTTATGAAATGCTGTGTTACTTTTACGCCAGATGTAACGGGACACGCACCTTCCAAAAAGTTCAACTTTTGTCTCGTCAGTCCACAAGATATTTTCCCAAAAGTCTTGGCAGTCATTGAGATGTTTTTTAGCAAATTTAAGACGAGCCTTAATGTTCTTTTTGCTTAATGTTCTTAGTGGTTTGCGTCTTGGAACTCTGCCATGCAGGCCGTTTTTACCACATGGATTTACACACCACTTCGCCTATATATATATATATATATATATAATATATATATCTACCAGGGTCC
Organism: Kryptopterus vitreolus; assembly: GCA_030449085.1. NCBI lineage: Eukaryota > Metazoa > Chordata > Actinopteri > Siluriformes > Siluridae > Kryptopterus > Kryptopterus vitreolus. Next base: position 7,387,373 of record JACRUU010000002.1, on the reverse strand, counting down.
GGGTATATATATATGGCCATGTGTTCTCCCGTGTGGAAGTTTTTCTCCCCGGCCTCATGTTTGCTCCGGGTCAAGGTTTTTTCCCGGGTCCCCCGGTCCAAAAACATGCACGTCCAAAAACATGCACGGTGATTGGCACATTTCTTGGAAAATTGTCCCTAGTGTATGTGTGTGTGTGTGTGTGTGTGTGTTGTGTGTTGCCCTGCGATGGGTTGGCATTCCATCCAGGGTGTATCCTGCCTTAATGCCCATAACGCCTGAGATAGGCAGTCCCCGTCCCGAGTGCCCGATATAAATGCGGTCATATATATATATATATATATATATATATATATAATCTATATATATATATATATATATATATATATATATATATATTAGCCAGTGCGGCTTTCTTTTGCACTCCACAACAATAAACAGTCTGCATATTGCCACAACAAATATCCCCCTAGTTGACCCCTGAAGCTAAGCAGGGTTGATCCCGGTGAGTACCTGGATGGATGACCTCCTGGGAATACTAGGTTGGTGCTGGAAGACGTGTTAGTAAGGCCAGTAGGGGGCGCTTACCCAATGGTCTGTGTGGGTCCAAGCACTCCAGTATAGTAACGGGGGACACTATATTGTCAAAAATCACTGTCTTTCGGATGAGACATTAATCCGAGGTCCTGACTCTCTTGGGTCATTAAAAATCCCAGTTGAGGAAACTGAGACCGAAACTGTTCAGCAACAATGCAATGTTTCCAAAAAAAAGCAATATTTAATATACGAACCGAGAGTCGTGATACGTACGGATCAGGGATCAGTCATGAGCGCTTACACCACTGTTATTATTCATATACCGTGCGTTCAAAGAGCCGCAGTGGCGTGTAGAGAACGATATTTACACTGATGATGAATAGAAAATGTCAAGCAGATTTTCTGGACATCATCACAATATTGTGTAGCATTTAATAAATAAATAGAGAATAATAATGAGTTGAATTAATTAAGTAGTTTCTCATGACTTACTCTACAAGGACACTGTTTTTGTTTTTGAACGCGCCGTATTTGTATTTTGATTTAATACGGCAATTAAATACACTAAATGGGTTTTCCTATATATATATATATATATATATATATATATATATATATATATATATATCTATATATATATATATATATATATATATGCAATTTCGGCAATACAATTTTCAAAAAAGGACAACAAATTGTTCGTTTTAAGAGACCCGTCTTATTGTCTCTCTCTGTTTTTTTTACTATTGCTCTATAATAAACAAAAATGATTATTTAATCCGATTAATCGATGGAATAATCGTTAAAATACTCGTTTGCTAAAATCGTCCTGCTGGTCCTGCTTTTTGTGTGTTGATACGTCCTTCTATAATGTTATGGTGGTTGTTTTGCCTCTCTGATGTAAAGGACTGTGTGAATGAAATTGCTTGTCTTGTGTTTTTGGTGGTTTTCGTTTTAGAGAGAACCAGCTCAAATTCAACTTCCAGATAAAACTGAATACCAAATGTTGTTGTTTTTGTTTATTTTTTTTCCCCTCCTGCAATGAGATTCAGTATTTATACTGAAGCTGGTTTGCTGAAAACAGTCCTCGGTCAAAGGTTAGTATGGAAAATGTGATATTATAATAAAGGTTTGAGGCCCCGAGGGATATAATTTTTTTTTTTTTTTTTTTTTTTTTGTGAGTAGGAAAACGAATCGTAGACCGCATAAAAATAGCATGAATTTTATCTGCAGGTTCCTCTGTGAAACAAGGGATGATCTCACATTGGGAGGGGGGGGTCAGGCCACAGTGCGTACTGAAATGATTACCCAGCACTCTGGGGTTGATTGTCTACTTAATCTCTCTTCGCTTTGACAAAGATCAGTGGCGGTGCCAAGTCGACGCGCTGGAGCGGGGTACGGCGGAAAGGAAGGCAGAATCTCGGGGAAGGACGCGACCGCAAATCCGCTGCCACTGACCTTGGGCCCGAGAGCATTTGAATAAGGAAAAATGCCTGATGTGTGATGCGGAATATCAATTAGGCCGCTATTACGGGGCGGACAGAGAGAGAGAGAGAAAAAGAGAGAGAGATGGAAGGGCACCATGGCCAATTTTGGTTTGCATAATACACCGAAATACCCGGGCAGGTACTTATTCAGGGGAGAGCTGGTATTATGAGGAAGGTGTAAAGCCTGGAGGGACTTTAAAATCATTATTATTTATTTATTTATTATTCTTGAGCCGGGAAGAGCTGCATTAAAACATTTTCCGAGATGGGATTCAGCGCCGCTCTATTCCCATACCTGGGAAATGTCCTGCTAGGGATAGAATGCGTCCTATATTGCATTGCTCCTGCTGCACACACCCTCAGACAAGGTGGACGGGCGCCATTTAATCCGCCGTGATAATTTCCCCCTGGTGGAGCAAATTAAGAGTGCTTTTTTTTTCCTTTTTTCCTCCCCCCCCCCCCCCCACACACACACACACACATGTGAAGGTCACCTTGTCCACCAAACCTGCCGTTCGGACATTGTTATTCTTATTTATTTATTTTTATTTATTTATTTACCATCAGAGATGATGCAAACAGTCCCTTAACAGGTGGGAAGAAAGGGAAAAGAAAGGGAAAAAGGGAAAAGAGGGATTGACTGGGAAGTTAAATACAGACAGCAGGACAGGTTCATATTATATATCTCAACACTGGGAAGTGCCACTTATATTAACCATGGCCCTGCTTTTTTTGTTGTGATATGTAGCATCGTGCATAAAATCAAGGGTTAAATAAATTTGGTTCTTGTCAAGGTACACTTTGGCATTGGGACAAAAAAATTTCATTAGGAAAGTATATATTAATTAAAATATTGCATAAGATTCATTCATTCATCTTCTACCGCTTTATCCGATCTTCCCTCGGGTCACGGGGAGACGGGGAGTCTGTGTCCTATCTCAGGCGTCTCTATGGGCATTTAAGGCAGGATACCCACCCCTGGATGGAATGCCAACCCATCGCAGGGCACACAAACACACACACACACACATACACATTCATACACTAGGGACAATTTTCCAAGGTGCCAATCAACCTACCGTGCATGTTTTTGGACCGGGGGGGAAACCGGAGAACCCGGAGAAAAAACCCCCTGAGGCACGGGGAGAACATGCACAAACTCCACACACACACATGACCGAGATGGGAATGGAAACGAACGCGGATCCTGGCGGTGTGAGGCGAACGTGCTAACCACTAAACCACCGTGCCCCACTGCATAAGATAAATATGTAAAAATAAATAAATAAATAAATAAATGAGCAATTTTTTTCCATACCAATGTAGGAAAGTTCACATTAATGAGCTGCCAGGATCCCAGCCAGAATCCTGCATTTTTGCATATATATATATATATATTATATATATATATATCAGTACTGTGCAAGAGTTTTAGGCAGAGAATGCTTTCAGAAATATAAATAATGATTGTTTATTTTTGTCAGTTTACAAAATGCAAAATGAGCGAACACAAGTAAAAAAATGGAAATAAGATCAATATGTTGTTGTGAGTAACGTTCAGAAGAAGTAGAAGTAGTGGAAGTGATGTACACGACCCACCACAGAGTCCTGATCTCTACATCATGGAGTGTGTGTGGGATTTACATGAAGAGACAGAAGGATGTGAGAACGTCTACCATCCAC
>JACRUU010000002.1:7348687-7376187 GCA_030449085.1 Kryptopterus vitreolus | reverse complement strand
ATGAATAATAATAATAATAATAATAATATAATAATAATAATAAATAATAAAAAATAATAAAAAAATAAGAAAAAAAGAAAAAATAACACCAATAATAACAATACTACTACTACTACTACTACTACTACTAATAATAATAGAATAATAATAATAAGAAATATAACACCAACTAATAACAATAATGAATGAACAATAAAATAATAGAATAATGATGATGATGATGATGTAATAATAATAATAATATAATAATAATAATAAATGAATAATAACATTAAGAACAAATAATGACTAATAATACTACTATAATAGACTACTAATCAATACTAATAATAATAATAATAATAATAATATAATAATAATGAATCAACTAATATAATAATACAATGCATACTAATGATAAGAATATAATAATAATAATAATAATAATCAATAATACCAATATAATAATAGAATAATAATAATAATAACACCAATAATAACAATAATAATGATATAATAATAATACTAATGATGATTATGATGATGATAATAATGAATAATAATAATAATAATAATAATAATAATAAGGAAAACCAATAATACCAATAATAACCCAATAATAATAATAGTAATGATAATGATAATAATAATGATAATGAATAATAATAATGATGATGATGATAATCGTAGGTAATAATAATAATAATAATAATAATAATAATAATAATAATAATAATTGTTACTTTTAATAGTAACAGTAGTAATGGCTGTTGATGTCACTGCTGTTGTTAAAGTAGCTATTTTTCCTTTATTGTTGTTGCTGTTGTTGTTACTTGTGTTATTGTTAAAACTGTTTCTGTTACTATTACTGTTATTGGTGTTACTGTTACTGTTGTTGGTGTTACTGTTAGTGTTGTTGATATTGTTGTTAATGTTGCTGTTACTTCTGTTATTGTTGTTTTCTTTTGCTGTTGTTGTGTATAATTGTTACCTGGGTGTAATTTTCTCTCCGTGTAAACGCGCGACATTATCACAGGTACACAGCGGATGTAAACCAACGTGCATTAACACCGCCATTGGATCTCGGTCCCAGAAGAGCCTTTGACCTCATTCCGTTGTATTTTTAGCAGCTTCCCGATACGCACTTCAATGTCACGGCCTCCCTAATGAACCAGATATCAGAGGGTGGGTTTTCACATTTCCAAACCCCAAGATATCAAGGGTCACCTCATGACCTTTTCATTATATCATTTCCTCAGGCACAGGAAGTGCGCAGCTTCGCATGCCGATTAGCCGATCTCGACCCGTCTGCGTTTCGGTTTGTCTCTAATCTCGCCGTCTGAGGAGGAATACTGCTGTAGAACTCAGGAGGAAATCAGGTTAGTGACCTGAATATCACAGAGCAAGAGATCACGATGATAATTATTGTAATCAGGAATAAAACTGATGATAGGCATTGAGGTGTTGTTAAGCTCGCACTTTTCCCACTTCTCTCACGGAGTGTGAGACGTGTGAACACTGAAAAGGGAATCATGATAAACATAAAGGATAAATGGTGGATAATGAGAAAAACGAATGACGATGCCATCATAATATGCTTGTAAATCATACTGTTATGTAAGTGATCATGACATCAGTATTATCTTGTATTGAATGCCATTATTTTTGAAGATTTGCCATTTAAGAAGCTTTTTCACTGTAAACGGAGGACAACATATGCTGGAAATATAGAGTATATCATTCATTCATCTTCTACCGCTTTATCCGATCTTCCCTCGCGTCACGGGGAGTCTGTGCCTATCTCAGGCGTCTATGGGCATTAAGGCAGGATACACTCTGGATGGAATGCCAACCCATCGCAGGACACACACACACACACACTCACACATTCATACACTAGGGACAATTTTCCAAGGTGTCCAATCAACCTACCGTGCATGTTTTTGGACCGGGGGAGGAAACCGGAGAACCCGGAGAAAAACCCCCTGAGGCACGGGGAGAACATGCAAACTCCATACACACATGGCCGAGACGGGAATCGAACCCGGACCCTGGAGGTGTGAGGCGAACGTGCTAACCACTATATATATATATATATATGATTTTTGCTTCCCTGGCTTGCTTGTTGTTTTGGACATATCTGTCCATATTACAAGAATTCAACCTGGAGGCTGTTGTGCATGACAGAAAGACACAATGGGTCATGTTTACTCCTGCATTCCTGTCAACATATGTTCATACACTTGTGTACATTTATATATATCAGGTGGAAATATTGTTGGTATTTTGTCATGATATATATGGTCACAGAAATATATCTGACAAAATATAATATATATAAATGTTAACCAATATAGACATTGCTTTTCAACCATGCTTCAACAGAATATGTAAATATAAACTATAAACTATGATGGTACCCTAGAAAACATAAAATAATGTGACCAAGGGACATTTTAATTGAAGGTGTGTCACTATAGCATACAGGTGTCTACAACTTGTAAGCAGCCATTGGGCCTATATAAGGCTCCAGTAATCACTGTGTTGTTGGTGATATGGTGTGTACCACACTCGACAGACCAGAGGAACAAAGGAAAGAGCTGCTCAAGAGATAGAAAGAAATTATAGACAAGCATGTTAAAGGTAAAGCATAAGACCATCTCCAAGCAACTAGATGTACTATACAGTTGCAATAAAGAAGTTAAGATCCATGGGACTGTACCAACCTCCTGGACGTGGCCGCAGGAGGAAAATTGATGACAAATCTAAGAGCGGATAATCCGAATGGTAACAAAAGAGCCTAAAAGACTTCTAAAGAGATTCAAGGTGAATTCATGCTCAAGGAACATCAGTGTCACGCACCATCCGTCGTTGTTTGAGCAAAGTGGACTACATGGGAGACGACAAAGAGGAACCATTGTTGAAAACGAATCATAAAAAAAGCAAGACTGGAATATGCCAACTACATGTTGACAAGCCAAAAGCTTCTGGGAGAATGTCCTGTGGAAGATGAGACAAAAATAAGTTTTTGCCAAGGCACTAGCTGTATGTTCACAGATAAAAATAATCATATCAAGAAAAGAACACTGTAAAACATGGAGGAGGCTCTGTTATGTTCTGGGGCTGCTTTGCTGCGTTGACACAGGGTGTCTTGAATCTGGCAGGTACAATGAAATCTCAAGACTATCAGAAATTCTAGAGAGAAATGTACTAGCGGTCAGAAAGCTTGGTCTCAGTCGCAGGTCATGGGTCTTGCAACAGGACAATGACCCAAAACACTCAGCTAAAAACACCCAAGAATGGCTAATAGGAAAAAATTGGACTATTCTAAAGTTGCCGTCTATGAGCCCTACCTCAATCTATTGAGCACTGTGGAAGGAGCTGAAACATGCAGTCTGAAAAGACCCTTTAAACCGGACCGGAGCAGTTTGCATAGGAGTGGGCCAAAATACCTGGAGAGGTGCAGGTCTCATTGACATACAGGAATCTTTGATTGCAGGATTGCCTCAAAAGGTTGCGCAACAAAATATTAAGTTTGGGTACCATCATTTTTGCCATGCCTCATGAGTTTATTTTTTTACATAATTCTGTTGAAGCATGGTTGAAAAACACTGTCTGACTTTCATTGGTTAACATTTATAGACTTTTTATTTATTATTACTTTTATCAGATTAAAGTATTTCTGTGACCATTGGACTTTTTCTTTCATTGACCAAAGGTACCAACAATTTTGTCCAGATATCTATATATATATATACCGTAAATTCTGGACTATAAAGCGCACCTGCATATAAGCCGCATCTGCTCTATTTAAAAAAAAAAAAAAAAAATTCATAAATAAGCCGCACCTGCATACAAGCCGCATCCGCTTTTGAATTGTAAATGTACATGTATGTACCTAAATAGATCCTTTCCTAACCTGTATTTTAACACGGTGTAACGGTGGACGCTGCACAGAGACGCGGAGATCCGGAATTCATACAAAACAGGATTTATTAGAATAAAGAACTCAGGAGACGCCGCTCATACGGAGCGGCCAGACAGGCTAGGGAGCCTTGCGCTCTGCGCGCCGTGGTACCGGGAGTACCGGAGAGCAGGAGCGGTGGCGGACTTGGAAGTCCGGGAATCGGGAACAGACAAAGGTTAGGCATAAACATATATCGAGCGTCCGTGTCGGCGACACTAGGTATGTGCTACGAGCCCGGACGGGGATTGTAGGGTGAACCGGGCTTATATCGGGAGAGGGAAAATCAAGAACCGCTGAGGCTGTGCTGTATTGTGTGTGTGTGTGTGTGTGTGTGTGTGTGTGTGTGTGTGTGTGTGTGTGTGTGTGTGTGTGTGTGTGTGTGTGTGGTGTGTGCGTGTGTGGCGTGGTGTGTGGGAAAAGGAGAGCAGGGAGGAGAGAGAGAGCACCGAGCAGTAACTTTAACTTTGCTGATTAAAACGGGACAGAACCAAGAGAAAATAAGCGCTATTTACAGTATTTACCTTCATTTCTCCTGTGTGTGAAATGACGTCACCTTAACCTTGTAAAGATAGAGTTTGTCCTCCTTCTATCCGCTTCTACACACTTATATCTGCTAAAGAGGAACTAGCGCATTCTTCTTCTTTGCATTTATTTTGTGTTAGTTTTGATTCTAATTCCGGTTAGAGCCCCTAGCGGTCAGGAAAAAATCTGCAGAATAACCGCACCTTATTATTAGCCGCATGGTTCAAAACCTAGGAAAAAAGTAGCGGCTTATAGTCCAGAATTTACGGTATATATATATATCTATATCGGTATATATATATATATATAGATATATATATATATAGATATCTATATATATATATATATATATATATATATATATATATATATATATATATATATGTATATATATATATATATATATATATATACAGAAATATATACAGGGTCATGTTTACTCCTACATTCCTGTCAACATCTGTTCATACACTCTTCGTATGAGAAGAAGAAGAAGAAGAAGAAGAAGAAGAAGAAGAAGAACTCGTGACCTAGTGCGTATTTTTTTCCCCCTTTCGGAATTTGTTTCCAAATAAAACACATCCTCTTAAACCAGAACTTAAGTTGCAGTTTGGCGTATGGGCATTTGGCAGACGCCCTTATCCAGACGTACATTGATATCATTTAGATAACATAACTGAAGGCTGATTTATACTTCTGCGTCGAGTGAACCCCGTCGCCTGCTCACGTAGCCGACGCCATCGCGAGCATTTATACTTCTGCATCGCTCTGCAGTAACTCTTCTTAAACACTAGTTGGCGGTGGTTCGTTGTTGAGTTTGACGAGCGAATCCGAGTATATTATGTTGCAGCTGGAGCTGATACAAGTCGTAAAATGTACTAAAACTGTACGGCATAAGGTATGCGTCGATACTTAGGTTACACCGTAGCCACGTCGCAGAAGTATAAACTAGCCTTTAGATGCTATGTTAAGTGTTATGTGGCTTGTTCAGGGGCCCAGGCGTAGCCGCTTGGTGTGGCTGGGATTTAAACTCATGACCTTCGGATCCCGAGTCCAGTTTCTTAACCACAAAGTTACCACCTCCCTACCTCCGTATCTCGGCTGATAGAAGTTGACGTGATGCCTTTACCTAAACCAGTGGTTCCCAACCTTTTCTTGTTTGAGGCACCCTTGGAAAGCCTTTCAAAAGTTCCCGGCACCCTTATAAGGAAATAGATATTTAAAATCTCCGTAGCTTTTTTATTATTATTTATTTATTTGTTTCATTTCGAGAGTTTGCATGCAACAACACCCTATACCTAGTCCTAGTGACTTTTATTCTGAAAAAAAGGAAAAAATCACAGAGGCTTAAATTAGTTTCTGATAGTTAAGTGGAGAGCGACAAACACAGTTTTAGCTTATCACAAGAATTGCACTTGATCACAAATTTACGTGCACTCGTGCACGTGCTGCTTAATACAATACCTTCTGCCTCCTTTGAGTCACCAATCAGTACTGAGGCATGCTGGCGAGTGGCGACTGGCGACTCGCTGTGCGCCCTGTCCTGTACGTGTGTTATACGCGTCAATCCACAACCCTCACTGAGGAACGGGTGGGGTGAGGTGGGGTGGAGGAGGACTCTCCGCTATCTCGGTAGTCCCCTCCCTCCCTCCCCCCCCTCTCCCGCCAAGAGAGAATGACGTTAGTGCAATTTTTTCCCCGAAATTTTGGCGGCACCCTCAAAAGATCTCACGGCACACCGGTTGGGAACCACTGACCTAAATGATGCACGATAAGTAACCCAGTTCTTGATCTGCCACTACATTCTAGGAACCGTTTAGGTTCTCGGTGCGGCGGAATTGTAAAAAGCCGCTCGTCAAAGCAGTCGGATGGTTTTCTTATGAATTATTTCCACCCATAGAACTCTGTTTAAACGTCAAGTTAGATCCCAGGATGTCTGCAGATTCTGAACTGCTTGAACCAATCGCAAAGTCAAAGGAAAACATGATTCCTCATTCTGGGGTTGGAGGGTGAACATTATGTAAAGCTTTTTGATATCGTACGTTACTTCCCTGAAATCTGATTGACTGGTCATGAGGTTGAGCTCTGGTGTTGCCAGTTATGAGTAGTGATGTAACGATATGAAAATCACGATTATAGTGACCAAAGTTGTCACCGCTTTGTTCAAATAAGATGAAAATGTTAAAGAAAAGAAGAACTGATACACACACTGAAAACATTTTAATACGTTTTACACTTTAATCCATCAACAACAAATACAACTGCACTTTTTCAAGCATGAATTAATATACAACTAAGCCCTGAAAGGTATAGGTTTTCCTAGTGCATATAAAAACAACGCAAGTAAACCAATGCGCATGTAACAACAATGCAATCAAACTAATCAAATGCACAGCAATTATTGTATGTCTGTTCTTTCCTTCATAAAAAAAAAAAACAATATTTGACCCAAGTTAGTTTTGGTATTGAGGTGAAATTGCTGGAAAGGATTAACCGTGAGCTTTTAAAATCACTATAAACAAACACGGTGTTCATTCATCTTCTACCTTCTATACCGCTTTTTATCCGATCTTCCCTCGGGTCACGGGGAGTCTGTGCCTATCTCAGGTGTCTATGGGCATTAAGGCAGGATACACCCTGGACGGAATGCCAACCCATCGCAGGGCACACACACACACATTCACACACACATTCATACACTAGGGACAATTTTCCAAGGTGCCAATCAACCTACCGTGCATGTTTTTGGACCGGGAGGAAACCGGAGAACCCGGAGAAAAACCCCCTGAGGCACGGGGAGAACATGCACAAACTCCACACACACATGGCCGAGACGGGAATCGAACCCAGATCCTGGCGGTGTGAGGCGAACGTGCTAACCACTAAGCCACCGTGCCCCACACGGTGTTCATTTTAATTAAAATGTAAGCAATAATACTAACCGTCAGGATATTTTATCATGACTTATCAATAAACCATTTCATCCCTAGTCATGAGTAAGGCTCTTAACACTCCTGTGGTGGGGTGGGTCATCATGGCTGACCTTTTCAATACAACATTGAATTATTCAGCATCTGTTCCTTGTTTATGGGGTGCGGTGGCTTAGTGATTAGCACGTTCGCCTCACAACTCCAGTTTGCATGTTCTCCCCGTGCCTCAGGGGGTTTTTCTCCGGGTTCTCCGGTTTCCTCCCGGTCCAAAAACATGCACGGTAGGTTGATTGGCACCTTGGAAAATTGTCCCTAGTGTATGAATGTGTGAGTGTGTGTGTGTCCTGTGATGGGTTGGCATTCCTTCCACGGGTGACTCCCCGCGACCCGAGGGAAGATCGGATAAAGCGGTAGAAGATGAATGAATGAATGTTGCTTGTTTTCGAATCATTTATAATGTAGCAGTAGGATGCTTCAGAGAATGAAGACACTGGAACACTTGATCCCATGCACTCTAATTCCCACTCGTTATTCCCACGTGAAATGTAAAGCGATTTAGACCCGCGACGATGGTCTGATTTTAACGATGTTGTGATGGGTGTGAGGTATTGAAGCGAGCTTTTGGTGACAGCTCTGAACTCTGTGCACCTCGTACCACGCGCCATTGTTAATTAGTGCGGTTAATCTGCGAGCTCGGGTGGAGTTTTTTTTTTCCGATCCGATCTGCATTTTCTCCGTCCTCTGGATCGCACCGTCGACGTCTGACAAATTGCAGCTCCTCGGCCGTCTGAGAGAGCCGACGGCACATATCATTAGAGAGAAAGAAAGAAAATGATTACTTGCCTCGTGCACGTCCTTTCCGGTCTACCATTCTGCTTAGTCAGCATTGTTTCAGCGATGAATTATGAGAACACGTTTTTTTAACAACCGGGGCAGCCCGGTTATTGCACGTCCTTTACGTAACCCATATAATTTATCTCTGTATAATCAGGCTGTTGTGGGTGCCAACTAGGGAAAAACAAACGCACGCGACGAAGGAATAATCTCCTAACGTTACCCCGAGCGCTGCCTTGTTAGAATCCATTATTATTATTATTCATACATTCATCTTCTATCGCTTTATCCAATCATAGGCGTCTATGGGCATTAAGGCAGGATACACCCTGGACGGAATGCCAACCCATCACAGTACACACACTTACACACACATACACTAGGGACAATTTTCCAAGGTGCCAATCAAACTACCGTGCATGTTTTTGGACCGGGAGGAAACCGGAGAACCCGGAGAAAAACCCCCTGAGGCACGGGGAGAACATGCAAACTCCACACACACATGGCCGAGACGGGAATCGAACCCGGACCCTGGCGGTGTGAGGCGAACGTGCTAACCACTAAACCACCGTGAACCCTTTATTATTATCATCATTATTATCATCATTATTATCATTATTGGTGTCTTATCCAGGAATGTTATTCGTCTTTTCCAGGAATGTATAGGGATTCTGCAGGATGGCGTTTTTTGTTTGTTTGTTTGTTTGTTTGTTTTTGGAAAGGGAAGCGATAAGTAAACAAGAAATGTGGAATGTGGGAATTTGTGGAATAACCACACGTGTAAAGGTGAAAAAGAAATAGCCACCCTTGAAAAAAAATCATATTCTTAATAAAAATTCAATATAAAATTGTAATCATTTATAAATTCTACGTAAATTATGTCATTATAATAATGTGCATGTAATTATTATAATTGTACATTTTTTGAGATATAATTTTATCATTATTTTTAAGAAATGGAGAAACAAAGTCTCATAAAATTAATGGACTGTGTTAAAATGAATGAAAGCAAACAATTCCCCTGATGTATTGGTGGGATGTTGGGATGTGGAAAAATAGAAGCTGTGGTGTTTTAGACACCAGACTAAGACCATCTAATCAAAAGGTTATAAGTTCAATGATTTGTTTTGCTCCCTACCCGTGATCAACACTAATTTATTTTCCTATACTGTAAAAAGGCCTATTTTTCTCTCCGTTTTTAACCTTCTGTCCACACTTGGGCGCCATTTTTATTCGACGATAACATTTTGGATACATTAAAGTGGTGCTCCAAAGTGGATCGATTTGGAAATGCATTGATATTTCTTTGGCATTACGTCATCGTTTCAAAGCGCTTTAAATTAAATAAATAATGAGGGGGGTCAAAATCGTATTAATACATTAATATAAAACTCATTTCAGATGTGTCCAGGCTGAACATCCACCATATAGAACACAAGCAGAGGTAAAGATCAGGATTGTGTCTTTTCCCAGTCATGTTTTCATCACCGACTCTCTCGGTCTCGTCCCCGTTAGCCAGACGTCTTATTGTTAACTTCATTAAAACTAGCCTACATATGTGGGGTGTGAGAAATTATAGTCAACGAAATTGGGTGGAAAATAGAGTAGAATAGTCTTTATTTGTCACACATACATTACAGCACAGTGAAATTCTTTCTTCACCTATCAGAGTCAGCCAAGATACAGCGCCCCCTGGAGCACAGAGGGTTAAGGTCCTTGCTCAAGACCCCAAGGGTGGCACCTTGGTGATACTGGGGCTCGAACCCGTGACCTTCCGATCAGTAGCCCAGCGCCTTACTTACTGATCTACTTCCCCTCCACTGAGCTACTCCGCTCCCCAACACTGATTCCCCTCTGCACTGAGCTACCCCTTCCCTCCACTGAGATTCCCCCTCCTCCCCCTTCCCTCCACTGAGATTCCCCCTCCTCCTACTGAGCTAGTCCCACTGAGTTAGCCCTACTGAGCTACCTCTTCCCCCCTCTGGGCTACCACCACTGAACTACCCACTCCCTCCACTAAGCTAGCCCCTTCCCCCACTGAGCTACCCCCTCCACCCTCTGGGCTACCACCACCGCCACTCGAGTCAGGCCCGTAATCAACAAGTACTCATTTGTATAGATGTGAGATGATTATAATTCACTTTGCCAAACTCCATAAATGTAAATCCGCACACTGCCATTCTGCCCCCTGCTGGACACTTGAGTAAATCCCTTAACTCCCTTAAGTACTCTGGATAAGCGCGTCTATAAATGCTGTAAGCTACTTGTTTAACATGCAATTGAATAACCTGTGAAAACATATTTGGTGTAAAAAAAAAAAACAAAAATAAAAATCACAGGCCAATAAATTGTACTTTTTAATATTGTGTGTGAATCAATGAAATTGATTTGATCATGTGACTAATAACACATAAATGAAATTCATTTGGCTTCTTTAGACCATAAAAGCGCTTCCTGTTTTTTTTGTGTGTTTTTTTTTTACCTTTGATAAAATAAAAGTGAGTTTTGGAGAGCTGTTTTTCCACCATGCCACACAAAGCTCCTCTGACATTTTCCCTTGATCCCTTGTTGACTGCTTAAAATTAAAAAGGAACACCTTAAGCTATGAATCAAATGCCAGGTGTGGCAGCGTGCCGGAACCATATCAATATTTCACGCCGTATTGTTACCTGCAGGGCTTTTTTTTCCCCCTCCGTCCCCCTTCTTCTTCTTTTTCTTCGCGACACTCGGGCCGGCTCTTGTGACATTGGCGGTATATGGCCTGCTTAGCCGAGCATGTGGAGAAGGGCAAGCCATGAAAAGTTCCACTAGCTCTACTAACATGACTTGTTTATTCCCTTCAAATGAACAAGTCTGTACCCTGAGCTAAGTGTAGTCCGGATATGCCTATCCTTGCTCTCGGATCAGTAAATAAATAAATAAATACAGGCAACCTGTAATTAAAAACTTAACCACTAGTGAGTGAACCATTTCCATACGACTGATGAAACCCCGCCCCCTCTTGGAAACCGGCTCTTCGGATTCGTCAGAGTGCAGCCCCATGTTGCATTTGGTATTTCGCAAGTAGAGAAGTACGGAAACTCGCTGTGCCAAAAAAAAAAAAAAAAAAAAAACGTAAAATCCATTTCCGTATTTTCAAGAATAGAGTAGCCTTTATTTGTCACATATACATTAAAACACAGTGAATTTTTTTCTTCTCTGCATATCCCAGCTGGTTTGGAAGCTGGGGTCATAGCCATGATAGAGTGTTAAGGGCCTTGTTCAAGGACCCAAGGTGACACCGGGGCTAGAACCCCTGACCTTCCTATCAGTAGAATAGAATAGCGCCTTAATCCACTGAGCTACACCCCCCCCCTTCCCCCCCCCCGCCCCCCCCCCCCCCCCCCCCCCCCCCCCCCCAAATAAGGTTGGCAAGATCCCTTTGAATGCACATTATAGATGTACACTACAGGAAGGAAGTCTACTCTTTAAAAAAGAAACCATAGTCATACTTTATTACCAGAATACACTAAAGGAATATAAAAGTGCTTAAAAAACAGGACTTGTGATAAAAATGGTAAATAATATTCTCGCTGCTGTAGCTGACAGTATAGAATTTAGGCATATATATGGCATTTGGCAGACGACCTTATCCAGAGCTACTTACGACTAAGCGTTAAGGGCCTTGCTCCAGCACCCACTAATGGTAGCTTGATGGCACCTTCTGATCCAGAGCCCAATGCCTTGATCACTGATCGACCTTTTCCCTTAAAAGAATCATTCCTTTCCATGGCAATGAGATGTATAATGACAAAAAGTAGAAATTGTATTCTTAATATGAGGGATAAACAGGTCCCGGGTCAGGTTATATTGAAAAATATTGCTTGATGTCAATGTAATTATTAATGAAGATTTAATTAAAATATTGTAAAAAATATTGGCGGGGACACTTTTTTTGGGCGGGGACACTCTCGGGTTCCACTTTTAAAGGCCTTGAACTTCTCAACTTCTTTGATTTGCAATCTTTTCCAAAATGGGGAGATTTTGATTTAAAGTCTGAAGCAAATGAGACACCTTTGCTGAAGTATTATTCCAGATATTGCCACATTGGAATTGAGTAAGCTACTGATTTATTGCTGTAAGTCCATTCAGAATGAGACGGTCTGCTGTCAGACGACGTCTGACTGATTGCTTCCTGGTACGTTCTACAATAATAAATGTGACTCTAAACGAAGAACCATTCGATTAAATTGTATTGACTGGACGTTTGGTGGAACCCGGATGCGAATGGGGCTTTCCCTTTTGAATCTAGTTCTCGCAAGGTTTCTTCCTTGTACCATTAAAGGATGTGATTTTTTCCCCACTTGCCATAGTATCCATTTGCCCACTCATTAAGGACAAACAATTCATTCATTCATTCATCTTCTACCGCTTTATCCGATCTTCCCTCGGGTCACGGGGAGTCCTGTGTCCTATCTCAGGCGTCTATGGGCATTAAGGCAGGATACACCCTGGATGGAATGCCAACCCATCGCAGGGCACACACACACACACACACATTCATACACTAGGTACAATTTTCCAAGGTGCCAATCAACCTACCGTGCATGTTTTTGGACCGGGAGGAAACCGGAGAACCCGGAGAAAAAACCCCTGAGGCACGGGGAGAACATGCAAACTCCACACACACATGGCCGAGACGGGAATCGAACCCGGGCCCTGGCGGTGTGAGGCGAACGTGCTAACCACTAAGCCACCGTTGCCCCTTGACAAACAATTCAAGTTTTTTGAAATTATACTTTAGACAAACCCACCACCATGTGAATTTTATTATTATTATTATTATTATTATTATTATTATTATTATTATTATTGAGGGAGGGGGTAAACCCAGTGGTTAAGGTATTGGACTCTGGACTGCAAGATCATGGGTTTAAACCCTACCACCACCACCACCAATCTGCCACTAGTGGGCCCTTGAGCAAGGCCCTTTAATTGCCCTCAATTGCCTCAGTTGTAAGTCTCCCTGGATAAGGGCGTCTGCCAAAATGCGGTAAATGTAAATGTATTATTTAATACTAGAAAAGTTATATATATATATATATATATATATATATATATATATATATATATATTAACGATATATATATATATATATATATATATACAGTAATTAAGGCCCTTCTACAACATGTGCCATGTAGTTCAGTGGAAATGGGATTTGAGCCCATCACCTTCTAATTACAACCTTTTATCTCAACCATACAACTAAGCAGCCATGGGGTTAAGGGCCTTACTCAAGGGGTCTTTGAAATATAATGCCTTCTGATCCAGAGGCCAATGGCAAGGTGTTCTTGGACTTCTAATCAGGACTTGAGTTTGAATCCCGGCTGGACCTTTAATCTCAGTAGTATAAATCGGATAATTATAAGTTAAAGACATCTGTCTAAGGAGGTCTGCCAAATGCCATAAATGTAAATGTATCCCATCAGCATAGAGTAAGTGATATCACTTTCATTAGGGTACTTGGAGTGCATAGGAAAACCTCAGGGATCTTTCAAAGGAAGACTGTCTTTTAATGTTAATGTTGCCAATGAGAAAACCAAAGGGAAACTTGACTTGTATTATATATTACACTGATATATGTGATCAATGTCTTTCTTTTTCTTCCCCCCTTTCAAATTAAAGTGTACTGTGAAGAGGGAACACTCAGGGAATATCATTATCATGCCATGATCAAGTATGAATTTGGACGATATTCATAATATCACTCTTCTACAATGGCTCAGGACCCCACGTTGCATCAATATTTTTGTAGATAAGGATGGATTCCCCCTTATAAGTAAAATTTGCTGTAATTTTCAGGACTTTTTCCCTTGCCACATTTGCCACTGGCATTAGGGATATATTTACAGTGAATGGTTGAATGGCCAGATGGAAACCACTCCTCCGTAAAAGTCACATGACAGCCTACTGGAGTTTGCTAGAGTGCATCTGAAGGCCATTTAGACTGTCATGTGCCTTTTACTGAGGAGTGGCTTTTGTCTGGTCACTCTACCATTCACTGTAAATGTGTCCATAATGTGTGAACCTGTGGCAAATGTGGCGAGAAGAAACAGACCCAAAAGGGGGAATCCCATCTTCATCTACAAAACTGTTCAATTGGTGGAGTTCTGCCGAGATGGTTATCCTTTGTAGAATCTGCCAAGAGCAAAGCTGATGACTAGAGCAAGGATTGTCCAATCTTTTCCACAAAAGACCGCTGTGGCTGAAGATAACTGAGTAATTCCAATCCATCCAACCAAGAAAATCAAACCAAGACCATGTCTGCTCAATCCAACCAAGCAAGTCCACTCCATCCACCAAGAAGGTAAGAAGGTCCACTCCATCCAAACAAGAAAGTCCATTCCATCCACATAAGAAGGTCCACTCCATCCAACCATCAAGTCCACTCCTTCCAAGCAAGAAACCCCATTCCATCCAACCAAGAAAGTCGACTCTATCCAACCAAGAAGGACCACTCCATCCAACCAGGAAGGTCCACTCCATCCAACCAAGAAAACCCATTCCATCCAACCAAGAAAACCCATTCCATCCAACCAAGATTGTCCACTCCGTCCAACCAAGATTGTCCATTCCATCCAACCAAGAAGCCAAGTCCATTCCATCCAACCAAGAAGTCCACACCATCCAACCACAGCATTCAACATGATTGTCCATCCAACCAAGAAGGTCCACTCCATCCAACCAAGTAGGACCACAGCCATCCAACCAAGATTGTCCACTTCGTCCAACCAAGATTGTCCACTCCATCCAACCAAACAAGTCCACTCCATCCAACCATGAAGGTGCATTCCATCCAACCAAGCAAGTCCACACCATCCAACCAAGCAAGTCCACACCATCCAACCAAGAAAGTCCACTCCATCCAACCAAGAAGGACCACAGAATTCAACCATGATTGTCCACTCCATCCAACCAAGAAGGTCCACTCCATCCAACCAAGTAGGACCACAGCATCCAACCAAGATTGTCCACTTCGTCCAACCAAGATTGTCCACTCCATCCAACCAAACAAGTCCACTCCATCCAACCAAGGTGGTCCACTCCATCCAACCAAGATTATCCACTCCATCCGTCCAAGAAGGTCCACTCCATCCACCAAAAAGGTCCACTCCATCCAACCATGAATGTCCACTCCATCCAACCAAGCAAATCTACTCCATGCAACCAAGTAAATACACACCTAAACATACCTAACATATCTAATGATCAAGTATGGTCCTTGATTGGTTGGAATGAAACCGTGCTCCCAAACCCACAAAAGCTTGGAAACCCCTTGAGTAGAGCCAATAGTATAAAATACAGAAGCTCTTTCAGTGTAACCATTGTGCTCTTGGTCACCTCCTGGACCTAATCTTTAACTTAATCTTTGTTAAACTGCTTTGAGGAAAAAAATACAAATAAATAAATAGAATTTAAAAGACGTATCTAAAAGCGGCTGCTTTGAATCTCATTAAAATAGATGAATCAAAACTGGGGGTAAAAAGAAGAAAGAAATAAAAAACTGTGTCCACTCACGGGATGTCTAGGATGGAGAGCGAAAAATTGCACTGTGGGGAAAAAAAAATCAAATAAATGTACCTGTACTCGCTGTCCGTAAACATCTCTGCCTCATCCAGTAGATTGCTGTGAGGCGTCGAAATGGTAGTGCTGTGCAGAGCAGTCATTAGAGATGTGCCCTCTATAATCATGAGAGGATTAATGAACGATGTGGCGAACAGCCCTTCATGGACTGACAAGAGCCCACCTCAGACACTCATTAAAATCACATCACAATCGTCTCACCCTGTTTACCCCTGGCTCTTGCCTTTTTTCTTTTTTTTTTTTTTTTTTGGTCTTTCAAGGATCAAGATATCAATCCCGGTCTTTGATCTGCCTCTTCTTCTGTCAAAACCAACAGTTATGGTCCCCCCCCCTCTTCTTGCAGTCAGGGCCAGGTCACATCATCCCTCTTGGGTGCCCTCTTTATTTGATGCATTATGTATAAAAGTACTTACGGGGGTGTTTTACAGCCTCTTTTGCCTTGTTAAGCCGTTATCTCTGCTCTTCTTATTATCTCGATGGAGGGGTTAATCAAGTCGGATTGGCACTGAGCCGTTTAAATGTGCCCCGAACACCTGAGGCAAAGTGTACTCCAGCGCTGACCTAGAACCCTTCGAACCGTGTGTATGTAACGCGCCATGTGGCATTTCAGGCCGATGCCCAGGTTTCTTTCCTGAGTGTGGAACAAGAATGAACTTGGAGCATCGTGGACGCAGTGCCATGGTCAGTCTATATAGCACTCCTAGAAAACTGAAATGGAAAAAATGTCCCTGATGGTGGGTTTACAAAGATTTGGGAGCAGATGGTGCTGATCCCAAAAAGCTGATATTGGGTCTTGGTGTTTGTACATCTGCTTGATCAGATGGCCGTAATGGATTGGGTTCAGACGCGGGTTCAAATATGCATATACAAAGTGTTTCTTTGCTAAAGACATCTGTTTAATGTAGCTGGGTAAAAAAGAAAAAAAAAACTGTGTAAGAATTCCATTACTATTCATTACGCTGGTTTTCATTAAGAGTCGTCATTTTGATGACCTCCGAAGCCTTTAGGGCACGAAAGGACTTAATGTTTATTGAGGACATTTAAAGATAAGATATGATATACCTGTGTTTGTGCCATTGTAGTAGTATTGCAGTGTTACAGCAATTTACTGTATAATTTACATGTATATATATATATATATATAATAATAGTATATATATATAGTATATATATATATATATATATATATATTTTTTCCAATTAGAATATTTTCTTAAGAATATATTATATATACATACACACAATTTATTAAGGTTTTATATATATATATATATATAGTATATATATGGGGATATATATAATTATTTATGATTAATTATTTATTTATTTTGATTTATTTTATTTTTTGTATTTATTTTAAGTTTTTTTAAGAATATTTTGTGTGCATCCTGGTGCACACACTTTTACCACCTTCAAACCCCCACTTCAAATCAAATCTTGTCCTGCGCTGTGCTTGTTTGCATTGGATCTCACACAGGTCTCTACATTATTGCTTTGTTTTTTGCGAAATTATGTACTGTAACATGGTAAATTGTTAAAAATGTCCATACACTACCCGCTAGTCTCGCGACGTCGGGGGAATACCTGTAAAAGTGTCTTCTTATGACAGGTTTCATCATCCTCGTTTCATTAAGTCTGGTTCTTTCTCTAAGTGTGCCTATGTCTGACATGTGGGTCAAGGAGTTTGTAAGGCCAATACATTATCAAGCCTGTGACTTTGTCTATCTTGTATACAAATAGAAATGGAAATATATATATATATATATATATATATATATATATATATATATATATAGTGGATATAAAGATTAAAATGTAAGCAGCGGTCATTATTGCGATAATGCTTTGCAGTATTATAAAATTCAACACACCTTTATTATGTATATGTCACATATACATTACAGCACAGTATCCCAGCTTGTTTGGAAGCTGGATTCAGAGCACAGGGTTGGCTATGATACAATGCCCCCTGGAGCACAGAGGGTTAGGAGACCTTAAGAGCTTGTTGATACTAGGGCTTGATTCACCCAACCTTCTGATCGATAGCTCAATGCCTTATTCTACTGATCCACCCCCCCTTTCCCTTATTTATAATTACGCTGAGGTAATATATATAAATAGGCATGAATACAGCTGTATGAGCAGAAACATAAAGAGGTGTTTGTCAACCAAGTCTGGTCAAGTGCTATTCTGGTCAAGAGCGACGGTGAGAAGAAGCTCCTCCTGATTCGCTCAATGTTGGCCTTCGGGGAGCAGAAGCACTTGCCTAACTGCGAGGAAGGGAAAAAAAAGCCCATTTCCGAGATGGCCGAGGTCCTTCACGATCTTCCTGGCCTTTGTTCAGCATTGCTTTTTGCAGACAGACTGCAGGTGAAAGAGCTCAGCGCGAATGGGATGCTCAGCTGATCACAGCGTCCTCCGGAGAGCTAATCAAGCTACTCTGCTTGTTGCCTGTTTTTGTTTTGCCCCCCCCAACCCCACACCCCCAAACCAGATTGTGATGCTTGCCATCGGGATGTTCTCAGTGGTGCAGGGTTAAAAGTTTCGAAGCAACTTCGGGGGTAGTTCAAGATCCCATAATTATCAGGGAAGATGCTGACACTTCATAAGGTAGGGACATTGAACAAATAACTCGCTCGGAGGGCAGCCAACCACGGTGTCGGACAGACCAATTAGCATCTACGAGAGAACCCTGCTCCCCCATATCCTCTAGTCTGTGTTTTTATCTGGAAAATTGGAAAAACGAAGACACCTGCCATGGTTATTACTAACAGAATACCATAGCATTTTTCATTCGTGAAAAAATGCCCCTTATGTTAGACGCATTTTCCATTAGAAATTTGCGCAAAACTTTTGCGTTTTTTTCAAAATGCCGATAAAAAAATGTTGCTAAATGACATGTATATGTGTACAGGCATTATAATTATGTATACAGGAATTAATGGCGAGGCGATCCCACTATACTTGGGCGGGGCCACGTATGCGCTTGTTCTGGGAGGTAATAGTGAGACATGTGGATTCAGGATGAATGTGTCCCGTTGTTTTTTTGAGCTGTGCAGTGCAATAGCGCCTCTTGTAGCACCTGCAGCATCACGACCAAGGTGAGGTAGGTCATGTGACCTGGAAATACGAAAAAAAAAAACCTTTCCATTACATTCATCTTCTACCGTTTTATCCGGCTTAGTGGTTAGCACGTTCGCCTCACACCGCCAGGGTCCGGGTTCGATTCCCGTCTCGGCCATGTGTGTGTGGAGTTTGCATGTTCTCCCCGTGCCTCAGGGGGGTTTTTCTCCGGGTTCTCCGGTTTCCTCCCGGTCCAGAAACATGCACGGTAGGTTGATTGGCACCTTGGAAAATTGTCCCTAGTGTATGAATGTGTGTGTGTTTGTGTGTGTGTGTGTGTGTGTGTGTGTGTGTCCTGCGATGGGTTGGCATTCCATCCAGGGTGTATCCTGCCTTAATGGCCCATAGACGCCTGAGATAGACACAGACTCCCCGTGACCCGAGGGAAGATCGGATATAGCGGTAGAAGATGAAAGAATGAATGAATGTAAAGGCCAGTAATGAGGCAGATAAATAAATAAAGCAATGGAATGCTGTGTGGATGGTGGTGTGTGAGTGTGTGTGTGAGTCCAGTTCCACTTTAGTTCTATGTGTTGAGAAATCTGATGGCTTGAGGGAAAAAAAAAAATACTATTGCATAATCTGGTTGTGAGAGAGCCCGAATGCTTCGGAACCTCTTCCCCAATGGCAGTAGTGTAAAGGGTGAAATTGTGGATAAATAAATAATACAAGAAAGAAAAAAAAAACTATTGATAATCTGGTTGTGAGAGCCCGATGCTTCGGACCTCTTCCCCAATGGCAGTAGTGTAAAGGGTGAAATTGTGGATCCTGCATCGGACAGGCACAAGGAGCTTTTTCCCAACCACGTTGAAATTTGGACACCTGAAACACCTGAGTCTTTCTCGCCAACAAGCTCCACCTTCGATAAAAAGAGGGGCCTTACCCACTAGAGACAGCTTGATGATGGTGGGATCCTGTGAGCTTCCGGTCCAGATGCCAATACCTTAAACCAATGATCTACCATCTCCATATGTCTAGCGCATTTGATCTTTTCCACAAAAGACCATTGTGGCTGTAAATACTCGAGCAAGTCCACCCCAAAATCCACCTGCTAAAAAAATGTATTGAATTTAATTTTCAATCATGTATGGCCCTTGATTCGCTGGGCTGATATCCTGCTCCCACAAAAATTGGACCCTCCTGGAGTAGAGCCAGAAGTATGAAACTCATTACTGATGCCGAAGCTCACTGACGCTCATAAACAAGCTGACATTGCCTGCCTTTGACTTGGTGTTTCCCAGGCTTTATAGGAATAGAGAATATAGGAGTTTGTGTAGAATGTGTTGGTATGGAGCTTGGAAAGGGGTGGGACACTAAGACATTTTGGATGAAAGATAAATGTAAAGTTCCTGAGTCTAAAGGCTGTCCAATGGGGACTCAATAAGGTGGAGGTTTAAGGGGTAGAATAGAGTCCCGAAAAGACTTGCAGGGAGACTTGCAGGTGAGAATCTGTAGTAAGAAAAGCCATCTACTAAAATTAGCAAACAGGGCTTTATATAAAAGGCTTGAATTGAATGACTGGTAGATAAAAACGAGGCATGGTGTTAGATGGAGGAAGTCTGACTTGGAGTTAATGCTAAATAATTGGTTGGGGTTTTTTTTTCCGTTAGGTCCCCATGTTTTGGTGAGGCTGATGGAGATTTATGGGGCCTAATCGAGCTAAGGAGAAGATGCAAGGATACTAAATGGATAGTGAAGGGAAGGGAGTCTGGGAGTTTCTCCTAGTAGACTGATTGGACACTTCCCATAACACCTTGCATCACAAAATGAATGGCATCTTCGCTTATATTAGTCTGTCCTTCTGTTTATTCCGAGGTCATCATGACCATCACTCAGATCCAGTCTGTATCCTGATCACATGGTCACTGAAGGTTCCCTGATCCAGTCCTTATCCAGATGATGGATCAGCACTGATAGACCACCTTCATGAATACAGTTCACTAGTTTGTTGGACAGAGGAGAACTGACCCCCCCCCCCGACTGGAGATAGGAGTTTTAGGAAGGTGAAATGTGGCTAAGGGAATTTTAAAGCAATTGTTGGTTAAGGGCCTTGCTCAAGGGCCCACTAGTGGTAGCTTGGTGGTGGTGGAAGACCAATGCTTTAACCACTGAGCGCCCTCACCCCCCTACAATTGAATTGAATTGGGGGGAGTCAAAGGAAGGGTTGGAGAAATTCTCCTAGTGGACAAACTGAAGGAGGGTGACAGTGGCTTAGTGGTTAGCACACTTGCCTCACACCTCCAGGGTTGGAGGTTCGATTCCCGCCTCCGCCATGTGTGTGTGGAGTTTGCATGTTCTCAGGGGGTTTTTCTCAGGGGGGGCAAAAACATGCACGGTAGGTCGATTGGCACCTTGGAAAAATTGTCCCTAGTGTATGTTTATGTGTGTATGAATGTGAGTGTTAGCACCGCATACAGGGTGTATCCTGCCTTGATGCCCCATAGACGCCTGAGATAGGCACAGGCTCCCCACGACCCAAAGGACGATCGGAGAAGTTCTCCCCATGGACAATCTGAGTCTGATTGGAGATTGTAGGATAGAGATTGCGAATGCTATTCATTTGTAAATTGTACTTTGAAACAAGGAGTCCAAATGTGTTCTATAGTGTTTTTAAAGGGAGTCTGAAAAGTGGCTTGAAAGAAGGCTAGCCTTGTGTGCCAGTCGAATTGCAAAGGGGAAGAAGATTGGAAGTAAATTGATCATGAACGGGTTGTGAGAGAGATTCGGAGGATAAAGTGGAGTCGAGTGATCGGTGGTTGATAGTAGTTATAGGAATGCTCTATTGGTACCTCGAATGTTTCTGGACGGGGGCTGTGTGGGGTGAAGTGAGTGAAGTGTATTATCTGCTAGTTCTGGCCCAGATGGCTGAGTTGGTGATTTAAAGGATTTGTATCAAGGCTGAATTGTTAGCTAGGCAGAGTTGTAGAAGAGCTGAACTGATGGTTGTAAAAATAAATAAATATATATGTATGTATATATATCTATATATATATATATATATATATATATATATATATATATATATATAAATAAAATGTATTTTTTTTTTACTGCCAATACAGCCCGCCTACAATTTTCTTAAATATATATATATATATATATATATATATATATATATATATATATATAATAGCAAATTGTAGGCGGGCTGTATTGGCATTTGAAAGCAGCTGTACAAAGACCGCTTTGAAAGTCGGCGATAATTTGGAGGCTTGTTGGAACGCAAGATGGGGGCTTGAGAAAAGTTGTAGGAAGCCTCTTGGAGTTAAAGGTATTTTCGAGGGGGCAGCGATTTGTAGTTTGTGTTAGTGCTGGCCCACTAGGCTTGTTCTGACTGACAGCTCCCTGCTGATTGAGCTAAAAGCATGGCTGGCTGAAAATCTGTCTCGCATGCTGCATGGCCATCTGGACCTTGCACACATTAAAAGGTTGGACACTGTTTGAGGCGACATGGAAAAGCTGTGCACAGTTCATCTTGCAGGGAGTTTTTTTTTTTTTTCCCGTCAGCACGAGTTGCGTTTTTGTTCGCAAGACAAAGGAAAAAAAAAAACAGGGTGAGGGGGAGAAACAAAGTGCAGGTCCTTCATGCTTCACAGGCCTTCATGCCAAATGAGAGCGAGGGTGAGGGGAAGGAAATTTAAAATGTCATATATATGTATATATATACTGTATGTATATATATAAATATATATATATATATATATATATAGAGAGAGAGAGAGAGAGAGAGATAGATAGATAGATAGATAGATAGATATCAAAAAATAAAAAAATAGGGCACGGTGGCTTAGTGGTTAGCACATTCGCCTCACACCGCTAGGGGTGTGTGTGATATATGGAGTTTGCATGTTCTCCCCGTGCCTAAGGGGGTTTTTCTCCGGGTTCTCCGGTTTCCTCCCGGTCCAAAAAACATGCACGGTAGGTTGATTGGCACCTTGTAAAAAATTGTCCCTAGTTTGTGATTGTTATGTGTGTGAATGTGAGTGTGTGTGTGTGTGTGTGTGTGATGGGTTGGCATTCCATCCATCCAGGGTGTATCCTGCCTTAATGCCCATAGACGCCTAAGATAGGCACAGACAAAGACTCCCCGTGACCCGAGGGAAGAATCGGACATAGCGGTAGAAGATGAATGAATGAATATAAAAAAAAAAAAAAGGCGTGGAGACCGAAGGGGGATTTTTAACGGACCAGATTGCTCAAAAAAACCGAAAAGGCCGCGTATCCGAGCCCTGCAATCTAAGACTTTTTCCTTGGGAAGGTATTTACCATTGAATGGATATGCACTTTTATAGTGTTTCCCTTGTGGTGGCAGGCATAAGGATAATACAGCACTGGAGAGACACTATAAAAACATACTGGATGAATTGTTAAATAACCTCTATAAAGAAATATAAGACGGGGTTCCCCCCCGCCCCCCCCAGACCCAAATCCCCCCCACCCCCCTTTCCCTGTAGCCTCGGCGGCTCTGCCAGGCCCTGATAAGGTACACACAGCATTGTTATTGGATGTATTTATTTATTTATTTATTATTATTTAAGAGCCAGAGACAACCGTCATTCCCATGCAACTGCTAACGCATGTTCGTCCAATGACAGTGGTTAAATATATGTGTACCTAAACAACACCACCACCAGAGATGCGTTAACTCGCTACGCTTTGCTCGTTCTGTAACGACATAAATCATTTAATGCCTTGCTCGTTTTTTTTTTTGTTTTTTTTTCTTCCCCCCTTCTTCCCATATTTATAATTGTAATATGAACAGAGCCAAGAATTAACATCCAGGACACGCCCACATATCATCAGTCTTGCTAGTGTGGTCTCGCTAGATATCCTGTTCTCTATAGAGCGGTGCCTAATTATCCTCGGGGTGTTTGTTGCATCACAATTCGAGGCCTTTTGTGCTTTATTCCAGCCGTGGCGTAATTATTTTGGTACGTCAGGACGATAGCGATATTAATAAAAAGATAGATGACCTGCGTTTATATTTGTTAAATAGCACATACAACGACCAGGCATAACATCATGACCCCACCTGACTAAATTATAATAATTAATCATAATAATGACATTTGTTATAGTTTAGAGTATTAGAAACATGAAAACTCTTTCTTTATGTGCAAATTATCACATTAAAAATTCACATTATCATTAAAATGATCATATTATATATATATATATATATATATATATATATATATATATATATATAGATATATAGATAGATAGATAGATAGATAGATAGATAGATAGATATAGATAGATATAGTATAGATATAGATATATATATATATAGGAGTAGAGCTTAGTGGCTAAGGCAGTGGATCATGAGTTCACAGCTCCACACCAGGGTGGGCCCTGCCACTCTTGGGCCCCTGAGCAAGGGCCCTAACCCTGTAACTGCTGGCTTGTGTGCATGAGATAAAAATGTAATAACCTTCCCTGGCTCCAAATCGATGATAAAAGTGAGTAGATTGTTGTTAAAAAGCAGGTCAGATTTGTTTACTGTGCTTTAACTGTAATAATAAACATACCCAATCAACATCATTATATCTGCCAATGTGCAAAACTAAAGCCACCCCTGTAGAATGCTAATAAGCATTCAAGAACCCATTTCAGTGCAGGAGCAGTTCGTCTGACCCCGTCTCCCATGGGATAGCCTTCCGATTCGGGGAACAGTAGGGGAAATTTCCCAGCTGACATTTTTGTTCCTGGTACAATATTGACTTCTGATGGGCGACGGCAGCGTCATTGCGGCTGACATTTTGCGTTAGCTGCGGAAAAAAAAAACATTTGGCGGCTGCTGATAGAGAGGGCTGAAGTAGTGCTGTAGTCTTTTTTAACGGTGATGTAGTGCAGCAGAAATGCTTTACAATCTCAAATATTAGTCACTGGTGTGTGGAAATGTGCGGACCAGTAGCTGCTTTATTGTAATGTGAAAAATGTACTATGTAAACGAAAGATATTATTATTATTATTATTATTATTATTATTATTATTATTATTATTATTATTATTATTATCCTATTAACGCCTCAATGCCAGAATCCACAGCACACCCTCAGGATCTCAAAGCTTAATACTAATATTAATTATACAAGATTAAAAATGTTGCTTTAATGTTACATCTAATGTGTGTGTGTGTGTGTGTGTGTGTGTGTGTGTGTGTGTGTGTGTGTGTGTGTGTGTGTGTGTGTGTGTGTGTGTGTGTGTGTGTGTGTGTGTGTGTGTGTGTGTGTGTATATATATATAGGGGGCCACAGTGGTTTAGTGGTTAGCATGTTCGCCTCACACCGCCAGGGTCCGGGTTCGATTCCCGTCTCGGCCATGTGTGTGTGGAGTTTGCATGTTCTCCCCGTGCCTCAGGGGTTTTTTCTCCGGGTTCTCCGGTTTCCTCCCCGGTCCAAAAACATGCACGGTAGGTTGATTGGCACCTTTGGAAAATTGTCCCTATTTTGTTATTTTATACAGTAAATATAAACGTATTTAACATAATTATGTAACATAATTGGTGGCACGGTCGTTTAGTGGTTAGCACGATCGCCTCACACCTATAGGGTCCAGGTTCGAATCCCGTCTCGGCCATGTGTGTGTGGAGTTTGCATGTTCTCTCTGTGCCTCAGGGGGTTTTTCTCCGGGTTCTCCGGTTTCCTCCCGGTCCAAAAACATGCACGGTAGGTTGATTGGCACCTTGGAAAATTGTCCCTATAAATATATAAATATATGTGTATTTAAAAATACATTACCCCTTAAATATTTCCACATTTTATCCTGTTATAACCATTTCGGGTTTTATGTGATAGACCAACACAAAGTACCACAAAGTTGTGAAGTAGAAGGAAAACGACAACACGAAAGCCAACAAGTTGTCCTATTTGTAGTTTGCCACAAGTCATGTATAGGAGACAGCAAACATGTGGAAGAAGGAGCTGTGGTCAGATGAGACTTGGATTACATCTAGCACTGCACATCAGCCTGAGCATACTGTGAAACACGGTGGCGGCGGCATCATGCTGCGGGGATGCTTTTCTTCAGCAGGGACAGGAAAGCTGGTCAGAGTTGACGGGAAGATGAATACAGGGAAATCCTGGATGAAAACCTATTAGAGGCTTTGAAGGACTTGAGACCGGGGCGGAGGTTCACCTTCCAACTGGACAGCCAACCCCAAACATACAGCCAGATCTACAAGGGAATGGCTGTGTTAGAATGTCCCAGTCAAAGTGCAGCCTTAAATCCTATTGAGAATCTTTGGCAAGACTTGAAAACTGCTGTTGACAGACGTGCTCCGTCCAATCTGATTCAACTGGAGTCGGTCTCCAGATGTTCCAAGCTGGTAGAGACATACCCAAGAAACACCTGCAGCTGGAATGGCAGTGAAAGGGGAATTCAACAAAGTATTGACTCAGATTATTCAGATTTTTTTTTTGTAAAAAAAATATTAAATACCATGTATCACAATTACGGTACGTTCATTCATTCATTCATTCATCTTCTACCGCTATATCCGATCTTCCCTCGGGTCACGGGGAGTCTGTGCCTATCTCAGGCGTCTATGGGCATTAAGGCAGGATACACACTGGATGGAATGCCAACCCATCGCAGGGCACAAACACACACTCACAATGATACACACACACATTCATACACTAGGGACAATTTTTCCAAGGTGCCAATCAACCTACCGTGCATGTTTTTGGACCGGGGAGGAAACCGGAGAACCCGGAGAAAAACCCCCTGAGGCACGGGGAGAACATGCAAACTCCACACACACATGGCCGAGACGGGATTCGAACCTGGACCCTATAGGTGTGAGGCGAACGTGCTAACCACTAAACGACCGTGCCACCAATTATGTTACATAATTATGTTAAATACGTTTATATTTACTGTATAAAATAACAAAATGTGGAAATATTCAATTCTATTGCAGTGCACTTTATTTAATACTATTCGCTAATGCTTTACTTTACTTAACGTAAATTATTAAGGTTGCAAAGTGACACTTGGCAAACCCCTTTAATTTAGCATTACCTACACGTAAAACCGTCAAAACACAGATGTCCTTTCCGTCTTTTTCATTATCTGGCTATTTATTGTCTTCACAACACTTGTTTACTACCAAATTTTGTTTTGTTGACAGGATTTCTTTAGTTGTTTCTAAAAACGAACGTGACAAACAGTAGATCCACTAACAAGGTCTAAAGAGAATTCGTAGGTTTCAAATTAGCAAAAAAAAAAAAACAACACGTCTGGGCCTTTTTTTGTTTGTTTGTTCGCTGTAATGACTATGCAATTTGTCACTGAAGGTGCGAAGAGCATCGCGCCGAATGCAAGTAGATTAAAAAGACTTGACTATTTTTGAACAGTGTGTATAATAATATCATTATATTGTTATATTATATATATATATATATATATGGCTGCAGCTATGGATTCTTTTAGTAATCGAGTTTTCTAGTTTATTTCATCGATGTCCTTTTTTTTCTTGATTTAGAACAATACTTTATATATCGAATGTTTAT
>JACRUU010000002.1:7331187-7336187 GCA_030449085.1 Kryptopterus vitreolus | reverse complement strand
TAAAACTTATTTTGGAGTATTAGAATTTTTTCTAGCTAAATCACAATGATCAGGTATGTCGGTCATTTTAGCCGACTTTGGAGCTCTACGTATATTGAAACTACAAATTGAAAATATTTAATATACACTTTTATTTCGTATATTTGCTATCTACATTTGAATATACTTGGTACATGATTTAGAAATATAATTTCTTTATATTCCAATCTTTAATTTTATATACAAATTCATTAGTTACATATACTGATATTTAAAAATCTCAGCTGTATGCTTTATACGGTACAAGAAAACGAATGTACTAAATCTACTAAAGAAAACGTTCGCCTCACACCGCCAGGGTCCGGGTTCGATTCCCGTCTCGGCCATGTGCGTGTGGAGTTTGCATGTTCTCCCCGTGCCTCGGGGGGTTTTCTCCGGGTTCTCCAGTTTTTTCCCGGTCCAAAAACATGTACGGTAGGTTGATTGGCACCTTGGAAAAATTGTCTCTAGTGTGTGAATGTGTGTGTGTGTCCTGTGATGGGTTGGCATTCCATCCAGAGTGTATCCTGCCTTAATGCCCATAGACGCCTGAGATAGACACAGGCTCCCCGTGACCCGAGGGAAAATCGGTAGAAGATGAATGAATGATTGAATGAATGTACTTTAATATGTTTGCACTTGTTATTCATGTTTTCGAACTCCTTTTTTTCCCCTCATAACACTGAGTGTGCTATTATAAGTAGGAGGAAATGATTGTGAAACGGCTAATGTTCATCAACAGGACTAAGACCCCATTTCTTCTCCATGTATGTGTTTTTTTTCAGTGTATGATGGCAGACATTTTTCAGTCTAATGCAAAGCATACTTTTTCCATATGCTTTCTTTGTCTCTACACATTCAGAACGTGTGTGTGTGTGTGTGTGTGTGTGTGTGTAACTGGGCTAATTGTGTTCAAGCAGCATGTCAGATTTCTTCTGGTGGATCCATCGTAGCAAGAATAGATTGCGGAAATGCAATTTGAAAGTCTTTTTTTAATGTCTCTGGTGGATTATTATTCCACTACTCTATAGAATAGGAGATTGCAGCAATAGCATTGAAACCCAGAATACTGGAAATGTTATTTTTTTTTATAAGGGTGAGTCACAGAAAAGCCTTCAAAGTGCAAATCCTTTGTATAATTCAGCCAATCGCTAAGTCCAGTAACATTTGCATTAGGGATTGTGTGGGAAAATGATTAAAAAAAAGAACTTGACATTAGTGGGGCACGGTGGCTTAGTGGTTAGCACTTTCGCCTCACACCGCCAGGATCCGGGTTCGATTCCCGTCTCGGGCCATGTTTGTGTGTGGAGTTTGCATGTTCTCGCCGTGCCTCAGTGGGTTTTTCTCCAGGTTCTCCGGTTTCCTCCCGGTCCAAAAACATGCACGGTAGGTTGATTTGCACCTTGTAAAATTGTCCCTAATGTGTGTGTGTGTGTGTGTGTGTGCCCTGCGATGGTTGGCATTCCATCCAGGGTGTATCCTGCCTTAATGCCCATAGACGCCTGAGATAGGCACAGACTCCCCGTGACCCGAGGGAAGATCGGATAAAGCGGTAGAAGATGAATGAATGAACTTAACATTAACCCCTTGTAAAACCAAATGACATCAAATTACATGCTTCTGACCTGAACACAACGAATTTAATGTGTGTTTTTCTCCAAAGGCATTTGATGCATATTTGACACGTACCAAAAATTAATCTGATTTAAATCAAAAACACACATAATGAATTTTCTATATAGGATTGTAAATAAATTCAGGCAACAAGGGGTTAAGACAAACTTTTGAAATATCAGGCGGACAAAACATGTTTAGTTTGAGACAAAATAGACACCCTTATAGAACTTTTATAGGGATTGATCTACTAATTAATTAAAATTAGGGGGAAAAATAATTATAATAAAAAAAATACATATATATATATATATATATATATATAAATCAGAATTACATGAATTTAACATGAACATGAATAAATTCCTAATTTTAATTAATGCACTTTTTAGTTTGAGACAAAATTAAGACGCCCTTATAGAACTTTTATAGGGATTGGTCTACACACTAGGAAAAAAACAATTTAATGTATTAATTAATTAATTCATTTAAAGGGATTAATGGGATATATATAGTATCGCAATTTAATTGAGGATATATGATGCCTATATATATATATATAACCATAATAAAAATCCGTATATAATATCAGAATAACATGATTTAACAGCACATAAATAATCAAAAAAGAGGTGACATTAAAATCTTCAATACCCCAATATATATATATAGTATATATAATATATATATATATATATATATATATTATATATATTATATATTATATAGCGATATATATATACTAATTATATACTGTGTATATATATATATATATATATATATATATATATATATATATATATATATATATTTTATTATTAACATTAGTTTCACTGATAACTGAAGTCTCAAATCAAGCACCAAAATGCTTCATGTTGATCACATCCAGCAATTCACACCATTCGTGTGTAAACATAGTAAAAGTTCCATCTGGTGTCCTGATAATTCACTTCATTTCAAACTCTATAAACACTGTAAAACATTTGCAAGAATATTTTCTTGTCATAGTCTTAAAATTTGGTTTCACTGCTAACAAACATATATTTGCATAAAGCATCCGTATTTGTCCAGGTCACTGTTGATTACTGTATTAACCAGGTAAAAAGTAATGATATAAAAGACATTTAGAACAAAGAAAGATGTGTGATTAAGTTATGTTTAATCACATGATAATTAATAGCCACACAAACACACACACACACACACACACACACACACACACACACGGACAAACACACACACACCTTTTCACCAATGTACCTGTCAAAGACTCTCGTCTGACTATGAACACGCCCAGAATAAATCATTTTTGCATAAATAATTTTAAAAGGTGCCACACAGTAACATGTTCCTTTTTATATAAATGGTGCAATTAATTATTAAATTAGAGTCAAATCCCTTTAGATCCCAAACCATCTAAAGATGTACCAGATCCCTTTAGATCCCGAACCTAGATGTACCAGATCCCTTTCGGTCCAGAGCCATCTAGAGATGCACAAGCTCTCTTTAGATCCTGAACCATCTATTGATGTATCAGCTCCTTTTAGATCCCGAACCATCTAGAAGTGTACCAGCCCTCTTTAGATCCAGAACCTAGAGACGTACCAGCTCCCTTTAGATCCAAAACCATCTAGAGATGTACAAGCTCCCTTTAGATCCTGAATCATCTAGAGGTGTACCAGCTCTCTTTAGATCCCGAATGTATCAGCTCCCTTTAGATTCCAAACCATCTAGAGATTTACCAGCTCCCTTTAGATCCCCAACCATCTAGAGATGTACTAGATCCCTTTAGATCCAGAGCCATCTAGAGGTGTACCAGGTCCCTTTAGATCCCAAACTATCTAGAGATGTACCAGCTCCATTTAGATCCAGAGCCAACTAGAGGTGTACCAGGTCCCTTTAGATCCTAAACTATCTAGAGATGTACCAGCTCCCTTTAGTTCCAGAGACATCTAGAGATGTACCAGATCCCTTTAGATCCAGAGACATCTAGATATGTAACAGTTCCCTTTAGATCTAGAGCCATCTAGAGGTGTACACGATCCCTTTAGCTCCTGAACCATCCAGAAATGTACCAGATCCCTTTAGATCCTGAGCCGTCTAGAGATGTACCAGATACTTTAGATCCCAAACCATCTAGAGGTGTACCAGATCCGTTTAGATCCTCAACCATCTAGTGATGTACAAGCTCCTTTAGTTCCTGAATCATCCAGAGACGTACCAGATCCCTTTAGATCCCAGAACCCCTTTATCTAGAGATGTACCATCTACCCTAGATCCTGAACCGTCTAGAGATGTACCATCTACCCTAGGATCCTGAACCGTCTTAGATCTTTAGATCCAGGCATCGCTGGTGAACTATCCCTTTAGATCCCAAACTATCTAGAGATGTACCAGCTCTCTTTAGATCCAGAGCCATCCAGAGATGTACCAGATCCCTTTAGATCCAGAGCCATCTAGAGGTGAACCAGATCCCTTTAGATCCCAAACCATCTAGCGACCCACCAGATCCCTTTAGATCCAGGGCCATTTAGAGATGTACCAGATCCCTTTAGATCCCAAACCATCTAGAGACGCACCAGATCCCTTTAGATCCAGAGCCGTCTAGAGGTGTATCAGGTCCCTTTAGATCCCAAACTATCTAGAGATATACCAGATCCCTTTAGATCCCAAACTATCTAGAGATATACCAGATCCCTTTAGATCCAGGGCCGTCTAGAGGTGTACCAGGTCCCTTTAGATCCCAAACTATCTAGAGATATACCAGATCCCTTTAGATCCCAAACTATCTAGAGATATACCAGATCCCTTTAGATCCATGGCCATCTAGAGATGTTTCAGATCCCTTTAGATCCCCAACCATCTAGAGATGGACAAGCTCCCTTTAGTTCCTGAATCATCCAGAGACGTACCAGATCCCTTTATATCCCAAACCATCTAGAGATGTACCAGATCCCTTTAGATCCAGAGCCATCTAGAGATGTACCAGCCTCCTTTAGATCCCGAATGTACCAACTTCCTTTACGCCCCGAACCATCTAGAGATGGCTGTAACGGCTCCCTTTAGATCCCTTTAGATTTCCTTGCCACAGTCGCCCCAGGCTTCGCTCATCAGGGAAAAACCTTTACATTAACATTTTATTCTATGACATTCTGTAAAGCTGATTTGAAACAATGTCCATTGAACGTATATAATGTCTGCGTCTGGAATTCTCGATTTCAGTTGTAAAAGAAGGGAAAGCCTGCAGGCTTGTACACATCATGAAGGAACCTTTACACGGATTTCATGCTGACACGGAGAGAAAATTAGCACACGAGTCTGTTTTTTTTTCTTTTTCCCGGCAGCACGGCGATCTAAACACCAGCGAG
>JACRUU010000002.1:7321187-7323687 GCA_030449085.1 Kryptopterus vitreolus | reverse complement strand
TCTTTATTGAACACAATCATTCAACATTCAAAATGGCAGTGGAAAAAGTAAGTGAAACCTTAGAATGAATAACTGGTTGACCCCCCCTCCCCTGGCAGCAATAACCTCAACCAGGCGCTTCCTGTAGCTGTGGATCAGACCTGCACATCGCTGAGGAGGAATTTTAGCACCATTCTTCCTGGCAGAACTGCTTTAGCTCTGTCATATTTTTGGACGTCTCATGTGTATGGCCCTCTTCTAAGTCAATCCATATCATCTCTATTGGGTTGAGGTCTGGGCTCTGACTTGGTCACTCCAAAAGGCGGATTTTGTTTTTCTGAAGCCATTCTGTTGTGGACTTGCTCCGGTGTTTTGGGTCGTTGTCCTGTTGCATCACCCACTTTCTACACAGTTTCAGCTGATGTACAGACATTCTCACATTATCCTGAAGAATTGTCTGATATACTTGGGAATTCATCTTCCCCTCAATGATTGCAAGCTGGCCAGGCCCTGATGCAGCAAAGCAGGCCCAAATCATGATGCTTCCTCCACCATACTTTACAGATGGGATGATGCTTTCATGACGATATGCCGTGCCCTTTCTACGCCAGAAGTAGTGCTGTGTGTTTTTTCCAAATAATTCAATCTTAGTTTCATCAGTCCACAAAACAATTTGCCAATACCGCTGTGGAGTGTCAATGTGCTCTTTTGCAAACTTAAGGCATACAGCAATGTTCTTTTTAGTAAGCAGCAGCTTCCTTGGCGGGTTTTCTCTGGGATTTCGTGTCCTGCCGTTGATACCCTGCTTGTTCAGTGTTTTACTTATTGTAGACTCATGAACAGATATGTTTGCAAGTTCCAATGATGCCTTCAAATCATTGGCTGTTATTCGGGGTTGTTTTTTTACCTCATTGATGAGTGTTCGTTGTGTTCTTGGTGTCATTTTGACGGGGCGCCCGTTTCTAGGTAGAGTAGCAACAGTCCCAGATTGTCTCCATTTGTAGATTGTTTGTCTAACTGTAGACTGGTGAATTTCTAGTCTTTGAAATAACTTTGTAATCCTCGCCAACTTCATGTAAATCAACAATTCCTGATCGTAGGTCCTCTGAAAGCTCTTATTGGCGAGGCATGGCTCACATAATCAAGTTCTTCTTGTGCAGAGCAAACTCCAAAGGTTTTAGGGGTTTTTATCAGTCAAAGTATCTGTAGTCCACACCTCCAAATGTATTATCTTAACAAGACTCCAGGTGTGTTCCTGTGCCGATAAAACCAATTAGCTCCAATTAGCTTTTTTTAGGTCATTAACTCAAGGTTTCACTTAATTTTTCCACTGCTATTTTGATTACCCGGCCTGTGTTCCAATTTGATTGTGTTCAATAAGACAAGAAGATGGATTTTTTTTTGTTGTTATGATTTGTGTTATGGACACACTGTGTTTTTTTTTGTGTTTGTCAATACCCAAATGATATAGTAGTATGAAGATCAGATAACTTGCCCATTTTTATGACCAATTTATTTAGAACAAGAAACCATTTGATGTGAAATGCAAAAGGTTCACATACTTTTTCTGGACACCGGTGTATATATATCTATATATATATATATTATATATATATATATTATTTTACTATATATATAACTATATATACATATATATATAGATTGTGTGTGTTGTGTGTGTGTTGTGGGGGTGTGGTGTGTGTGTGTGTTTGTGTATATATACTATATATTAGATATATACTATATATATATTATATATATATGTTGTCTGTGTGGTTGTTGTGCGGTCGTTGTGTTGCTGGGTGGCATATATTATATCATATTTTATACGATAATATATATATATACTTATATAGACGGTATGTGGTGTGTGGGTGTGTGTGTTGTGTGTTAATGCAATAGTATACAATATGTACAGTTCAAATTAGAATATTTTAGAAATTTTTATATAATATATCATATATATATTATATATATATATATATATATAAAGTTTAATGTAATAATGAATTTTCTGTAAGTCTCTCCTGACTTCTAACGCGTGGCCCTTTCGCCTTTGTAGTGTAGAAATAAAACAGTTTAAACAGTTTAGAAAAGAGTATTTCTACATTATAAAAGTACCTGATACTAATAATACTAATTATTGTCTTTAAATAGAATTTGTACTGCGGTACAAATTATATCCGATGCATCACTTTGTTCCCTTTAATGCAAATATCTCCTCTGAAACCAATCATGTGTGAGCACAAATATCCCAGTAGTTGTGTTTCCTCATTATGCACTAGGTGTGTGTGTGTGTGTGTGTCTTGTGTGTGTGTGTGTGTGTCATGTATGCAGCAGTGTCTACAGCCTGTCTGGAGTGTGCTCCGAGATCCAGACTGACGTTGAGAGAAAGCTTTGCTTTAATGTATATTTGCATATTTACTGTATCTCTGGTGCAGGTGTGGAGTCGGGGTGTATTAGATCAAAAACACACACACACACACACACACACACACACACACAACACACACACACAACA
>JACRUU010000002.1:7305980-7318422 GCA_030449085.1 Kryptopterus vitreolus | reverse complement strand
GGCGATGGACTGCTAATCCATTGTGATCTGCACGCGTGGGTTTGAATCCCATCCTCGTCGATTGTAATATTTTAAGTGTTCATTGCAATTCTTGCAGTTGTCCGTGTAGTTAACAGTGATGTCCTGGTTTTTAAACACTGCATATCAGACTGAACACACAGTCCTCATTGTGAAAGATGGTGGGTGGCTGCACCTTGCTGTGTGAATGCTTTCTCCAAGAGGGAAGCGAAACTCAGCAGGGATCTTTTTGACCTACTAGCAAAATGCAATGTGTGGTGGAAAACTTAACACTGCCCATCAGCCTGAACATGGCTGAAGCTACACATATTAGTAAGCTTTCCATATAAATTCCCAAGACAAAAAGGACGAGGTGGCCGAGTGGTTAAGGCGATGGACTGCTAATCCATTGTGCTCTGCACGCGTGGGTTCGAATCCCATCCTCGTCGACTGGAATGTTTTAAGTCTTCATTGGATATTTTTTCTCACACGACCTACAAGCAAAATGCACCCTGCTGTGTGGATGTGTGGTGGAAACTTGACACTGCCCAACAGGGAGAGGAAGTCAGCCTGACCATGGCTGAAGCTACACAATGTTAGCTACAACTTTCCATATGAGTTCTCATGAAAAAGGACGAGGTGGCCGAGTGGTTAAGGCGATGGACTGCTAATCCATTGTGCTCTGCACGCGTGGGTTCGAATCCCATCCTCGTCGACTGGAATGTTTTAAGTCTTCATTGCAATTCTTTCACTTATCCGTGTAGTTTAACAGTGAAGTCCAGGTTCTCACACACTGCACACCAGCCTGAATTGTCCCCATTGAAAGATTGTGGTGGCTGCACCCTGCTGGGTGGATGCTTATCTTCAGCAGGGTAGGGTACCTTTCTTCAGAAACGTAGTTCAGCATGGAGATTTTTGGCAAGCCTGGATCTTAGCAGGGATCTTACAGGGCAATCCTGGAAGAAAACCTATCAGAGGTTGCCAAGGACTTGAGACTGGGTCAGTGGAAAACCTTTTGGCAGGACAACGATCCTAAATATACACCAATAACTACGATGGAATGGTTAAGATCAAAGCATACTCAGGCATTAGAATGGCACAGTCAAGTCTAGTTACCTCAGTTGGAGAAGTTAGCTCACTTGGAGGTCCACTTCTTCGTGAAACTCGCCAAAAGGATTTACGGGTCTGACCCCTGGTCTGACTCTTTGGGTAGATCCAGGCTAATGGGTGACATGACCCCACAATGTTTTGTCATTCTGGGCCGGTGTGCAATTAGACTTTTTGTCTTCAGGACTGCCTTAAAACATGGCTGAAGCTACAAGTATTAGTAAACTTTTCATATGAGTTCCCATGACAAAAGGACGAGGCGGCCGAGTGGTTAAGGCGATGGACGATGGATGCGTGGATTCGAATCCCATCCTCGTCGATTGTAATATTTTAAGTGTTCATTGCAATTCTTGCAGTTGTCCGTGTAGTTAACAGTGATGTCCTGGTTTTTAAACACTGCATATCAGACTGAACACACAGTCCTCATTGTGAAAGATGGGGGTGGCTGCACCTTGCTGTGTGAATGCTTTCTCCAAGAGGGAAGCGAAGCTCAGCAGGGATCTTTTTGACCTACTAGCAAAATGCAATGTGTGGTGGAAACTTAACACTGCCCATCAGCCTGAACATGGCTGAAGCTACACATATTAGTAAGCTTTCCATATAAATTCCCAAGACAAAAAGACGAGGTGGCCGAGTGGTTAAGGCGATGGACTGCTAATCCATTGTGCTCTGCACGCGTGGGTTCGAATCCCATCCTCGTCGACTGGAACGTTTTAAGTCTTCATTGGATATTTTTGACCTACAAGCAAAATGCAATGTGTGGTGGAAACTTGAACACTGCCCATCAGCCTGAACCATGGCTGAAGCTACACATATTATTAAAACTTTCCATATAGCTTTCAATATGAAAGTTCCCATGCTTAGGAGGCAAAAAGGACGAGGTGGCCGAGTGGTTAAGTCGATGGACTGCTAATCCATTGTGATCTGCAGGCGTGGGTTCGAATCCCATCCTCGTTGACTGGAATGTTTTAAGTCTTCATTGGATATTTTTGACCTACAAGCAAAATGCAATGTGTGGTGGAAACTTGACACTGCCCATCAGCCTGACCATGGCTGAAGCTACACATGTTAGTAAACTTTCCATATGAGTTCTCATGAAAAAGGACGAGGTGGCCGAGTGGTTAAGGCGATGGACTGCTAATCCATTGTGCTCTGCACGCGTGGGTTCGAATCCCATCCTCGTCGACTGGAACGTTTTAAGTCTTCATTGCAATTCTTTCACTTATCCGTGTAGTTAACAGTGAAGTCCAGGTTCTCACACACTGCACACCAGCCTGAATTGTGAAAGATTGTGGTGGCTGCACCCTGCTGGGTGGATGCTTATCTTCAGCAGGGTAGGGTACCTTTCTTCAGAAACGTAGTTCAGCATGGAGATTTTTGGCAAGCCTGGATCTTAGCAGGGATCTTACAGGGCAATCCTGGAAGAAAACCTATCAGAGGTTGCCAAGGACTTGAGACTGGGTCAGTGGAAAACCTTTTGGCAGGACAACGATCCTAAATATACACCAATAACTACGATGGAATGGTTAAGATCAAAGCATACTCAGGCATTAGAATGGCACAGTCAAGTCTAGTTACCTCAGTTGGAGAAGTTAGCTCACTTGGAGGTCCACTTCTTCGTGAAACTCGCCAAAAGAATTTACGGGTCTGACCCCTGGTCTGACTCTTTGGGTAGATCCAGGCTAATGGGTGACATGACCCCACAATGTTTTGTCATTCTGGGCCGGTGTGCAATTAGACTTTTTGTCTTCAGGACTGCCTTAAAACATGGCTGAAGCTACAAGTATTAGTAAACTTTTCATATGAGTTCCCATGACAAAAGGACGAGGCGGCCGAGTGGTTAAGGCGATGGACGATGGATGCGTGGGTTTGATTCGAATCCCATCCTCGTCGATTGTAATATTTTAAGTGTTCATTGCAATTCTTGCAGTTGTCCGTGTAGTTAACAGTGATGTCCTGGTTTTTAAACACTGCATATCAGACTGAACACACAGTCCTCATTGTGAAAGATGGGGGTGGCTGCACCTTGCTGTGTGAATGCTTTCTCCAAGAGGGAAGCGAAGCTCAGCAGGGATCTTTTTGACCTACTAGCAAAATGCAATGTGTGGTGGAAAACTTAACACTGCCCATCAGCCTGAACATGGCTGAAGCTACACATATTAGTAAGCTTTCCATATAAATTCCCAAGACAAAAAGACGAGGTGGCCGAGTGGTTAAGGCGATGGACTGCTAATCCATTGTGCTCTGCACGCGTGGGTTCGAATCCCATCCTCGTCGACTGGAACGTTTTAAGTCTTCATTGGATATTTTTGACCTACAAGCAAAATGCAATGTGTGGTGGAAACTTGACACTGCCCATCAGCCTGACCATGGCTGAAGCTACAAATGTTAGCTACAACTTTCCATATGAGTTCTCATGAAAAAGGACGAGGTGGCCGAGTGGTTAAGGCGATGGACTGCTAATCCATTGTGCTCTGCACGCGTGGGTTCGAATCCCATCCTCGTCGACTGGAATGTTTTAAGTCTTCATTGCAATTCTTTCACTTATCCGTGTAGTTTAACAGTGAAGTCCAGGTTCTCACACACTGCACACCAGCCTGAATTGTCCCCATTGAAAGATTGTGGTGGCTGCACCCTGCTGGGTGGATGCTTATCTTCAGCAGGGTAGGGTACCTTTCTTCAGAAACGTAGTTCAGCATGGAGATTTTTGGCAAGCCTGGATCTTAGCAGGGATCTTACAGGGCAATCCTGGAAGAAAACCTATCAGAGGTTGCCAAGGACTTGAGACTGGGTCAGTGGAAAACCTTTTGGCAGGACAACGATCCTAAATATACACCAATAACTACGATGGAATGGTTAAGATCAAAGCATACTCAGGCATTAGAATGGCACAGTCAAGTCTAGTTACCTCAGTTGGAGAAGTTAGCTCACTTGGAGGTCCACTTCTTCGTGAAACTCGCCAAAAGAATTTACGGGTCTGACCCCTGGTCTGACTCTTTGGGTAGATCCAGGCTAATGGGTGACATGACCCCACAATGTTTTGTCATTCTGGGCCGGTGTGCAATTAGACTTTTTGTCTTCAGGACTGCCTTAAAACATGGCTGAAGCTACAAGTATTAGTAAACTTTTCATATGAGTTCCCATGACAAAAGGACGAGGCGGCCGAGTGGTTTAAGGCGATGGACGATGGATGCGTGGATTCGAATCCCATCCTCGTCGATTGTAATATTTTAAGTGTTCATTGCAATTCTTGCAGTTGTCCGTGTAGTTAACAGTGATGTCCTGGTTTTTAAACACTGCATATCAGACTGAACACACAGTCCTCATTGTGAAAGATGGGGGTGGCTGCACCTTGCTGTGTGAATGCTTTCTCCAAGAGGGAAGCGAAGCTCAGCAGGGATCTTTTTGACCTACTAGCAAAATGCAATGTGTGGTGGAAAACTTAACACTGCCCATCAGCCTGAACATGGCTGAAGCTACACATATTAGTAAGCTTTCCATATAAATTCCCAAGACAAAAAGACGAGGTGGCCGAGTGGTTAAGGCGATGGACTGCTAATCCATTGTGCTCTGCACGCGTGGGTTCGAATCCCATCCTCGTCGACTGGAATGTTTTAAGTCTTCATTGGATATTTTTGACCTACAAGCAAAATGCAATGTGTGGTGGAAACTTGACACTGCCCATCAGCCTGACCATGGCTGAAGCTACAAATGTTAGCTAAACTTTCCATATGAGTTCTCATGAAAAAGGACGAGGTGGCCGAGTGGTTAAGGCGATGGACTGCTAATCCATTGTGCTCTGCACGCGTGGGTTCGAATCCCATCCTCGTCGACTGGAATGTTTTAAGTCTTCATTGCAATTCTTTCACTTATCCGTGTAGTTTAACAGTGAAGTCCAGGTTCTCACACACTGCACACCAGCCTGAATTGTCCCCATTGAAAGATTGTGGTGGCTGCACCCTGCTGGGTGGATGCTTATCTTCAGCAGGGTAGGGTACCTTTCTTCAGAAACGTAGTTCAGCATGGAGATTTTTGGCAAGCCTGGATCTTAGCAGGGATCTTACAGGGCAATCCTGGAAGAAAACCTATCAGAGGTTGCCAAGGACTTGAGACTGGGTCAGTGGAAAACCTTTTGGCAGGACAACGATCCTAAATATACACCAATAACTACGATGGAATGGTTAAGATCAAAGCATACTCAGGCATTAGAATGGCACAGTCAAGTCTAGTTAC
The DNA here is from genome assembly GCA_030449085.1 of Kryptopterus vitreolus. Classification (NCBI taxonomy): domain Eukaryota; kingdom Metazoa; phylum Chordata; class Actinopteri; order Siluriformes; family Siluridae; genus Kryptopterus; species Kryptopterus vitreolus. The sequence goes on along the minus strand of JACRUU010000002.1, from coordinate 7,313,085 downwards.
CTCAGTTGGAGAAGTTAGCTCACTTGGAGGTCCACTTCTTCGTGAAACTCGCCAAAAGAATTTACGGGTCTGACCCCTGGTCTGACTCTTTGGGTAGATCCAGGCTAATGGGTGACATGACCCCACAATGTTTTGTCATTCTGGGCCGGTGTGCAATTAGACTTTTTGTCTTCAGGACTGCCTTAAAACATGGCTGAAGCTACAAGTATTAGTAAACTTTTCATATGAGTTCCCATGACAAAAGGACGAGGCGGCCGAGTGGTTTAAGGCGATGGACGATGGATGCGTGGGTTTGAATCCCATCCTCGTCGATTGTAATATTTTAAGTGTTCATTGCAATTCTTGCAGTTGTCCGTGTAGTTAACAGTGATGTCCTGGTTTTTAAACACTGCATATCAGACTGAACACACAGTCCTCATTGTGAAAGATGGGGGTGGCTGCACCTTGCTGTGTGAATGCTTTCTCCAAGAGGGAAGCGAAGCTCAGCAGGGATCTTTTTGATCCTACTAGCAAAATGCAATGTGTGGTGGAAAACTTAACACTGCCCATCAGCCTGAACATGGCTGAAGCTACACATATTAGTAAGCTTTCCATATAAATTCCCAAGACAAAAAGACGAGGTGGCCGAGTGGTTAAGGCGATGGACTGCTAATCCATTGTGCTCTGCACGCGTGGGTTCGAATCCCATCCTCGTCGACTGGAATGTTTTAAGTCTTCATTGGATATTTTTGACCTACAAGCAAAATGCAATGTGTGGTGGAAACTTGACACTGCCCATCAGCCTGACCATGGCTGAAGCTACAAATGTTAGCTACAACTTTCCATATGAGTTCTCATGAAAAAGGACGAGGTGGCCGAGTGGTTAAGGCGATGGACTGCTAATCCATTGTGCTCTGCACGCGTGGGTTCGAATCCCATCCTCGTCGACTGGAATGTTTTAAGTCTTCATTGCAATTCTTTCACTTATCCGTGTAGTTAACAGTGAAGTCCAGGTTCTCACACACTGCACACCAGCCTGAATTGTGAAAGATTGTGGTGGCTGCACCCTGCTGGGTGGATGCTTATCTTCAGCAGGGTAGGGTACCTTTCTTCAGAAACGTAGTTCAGCATTGGAGATTTTTGGCAAGCCTGGATCTTAGCAGGGATCTTACAGGGCAATCCTGGAAGAAAACCTATCAGAGGTTGCCAAGGACTTGAGACTGGGTCAGTGGAAAACCTTTTGGCAGGACAACGATCCTAAATATACACCAATAACTACGATGGAATGGTTAAGATCAAAGCATACTCAGGCATTAGAATGGCACAGTCAAGTCTAGTTACCTCAGTTGGAGAAGTTAGCTCACTTGGAGGTCCACTTCTTCGTGAAACTCGCCAAAAGAATTTACGGGTCTGACCCCTGGTCTGACTCTTTGGGTAGATCCAGGCTAATGGGTGACATGACCCCACAATGTTTTGTCATTCTGGGCCGGTGTGCAATTAGACTTTTTGTCTTCAGGACTGCCTTAAAACATGGCTGAAGCTACAAGTATTAGTAAACTTTTCATATGAGTTCCCATGACAAAAGGACGAGGCGGCCGAGTGGTTTAAGGCGATGGACGATGGATGCGTGGATTCGAATCCCATCCTCGTCGATTGTAATATTTTAAGTGTTCATTGCAATTCTTGCAGTTGTCCGTGTAGTTAACAGTGATGTCCTGGTTTTTAAACACTGCATATCAGACTGAACACACAGTCCTCATTGTGAAAGATGGGGGTGGCTGCACCTTGCTGTGTGAATGCTTTCTCCAAGAGGGAAGCGAAGCTCAGCAGGGATCTTTTTGATCCTACTTAGCAAAATGCAATGTGTGGTGGAAAACTTAACACTGCCCATCAGCCTGAACATGGCTGAAGCTACACATATTAGTTAAGCTTTCCATATAAATTCCCAAGACAAAAAGACGAGGTGGCCGAGTGGTTAAGGCGATGGACTGCTAATCCATTGTGCTCTGCACGCGTGGGTTCGAATCCCATCCTCGTCGACTGGAACGTTTTAAGTCTTCATTGGATATTTTTGACCTACAAGCAAAATGCAATGTGTGGTGGAAACTTGACACTGCCCATCAGCCTGACCATGGCTGAAGCTACAAATGTTAGTAAACTTTCCATATGAGTTCTCATGAAAAAGGACGAGGTGGCCGAGTGGTTAAGGCGATGGACTGCTAATCCATTGTGCTCTGCACGCGTGGGTTCGAATCCCATCCTCGTCGACTGGAACGTTTTAAGTCTTCATTGCAATTCTTTCACTTATCCGTGTAGTTAACAGTGAAGTCCAGGTTCTCACACACTGCACACCAGCCTGAATTGTGAAAGATTGTGGTGGCTGCACCCTGCTGGGTGGATGCTTATCTTCAGCAGGGTAGGGTACCTTTCTTCAGAAACGTAGTTCAGCATGGAGATTTTTGGCAAGCCTGGATCTTAGCAGGGATCTTACAGGGCAATCCTGGAAGAAAACCTATCAGAGGTTGCCAAGGACTTGAGACTGGGTCAGTGGAAAACCTTTTGGCAGGACAACGATCCTAAATATACACCAATAACTACGATGGAATGGTTAAGATCAAAGCATACTCAGGCATTAGAATGGCACAGTCAAGTCTAGTTACCTCAGTTGGAGAAGTTAGCTCACTTGGAGGTCCACTTCTTCGTGAAACTCGCCAAAAGAATTTACGGGTCTGACCCCTGGTCTGACTCTTTGGGTAGATCCAGGCTAATGGGTGACATGACCCCACAATGTTTTGTCATTCTGGGCCGGTGTGCAATTAGACTTTTTGTCTTCAGGACTGCCTTAAAACATGGCTGAAGCTACAAGTATTAGTAAACTTTTCATATGAGTTCCCATGACAAAAGGACGAGGCGGCCGAGTGGTTTAAGGCGATGGACGATGGATGCGTGGATTCGAATCCCATCCTCGTCGATTGTAATATTTTAAGTGTTCATTGCAATTCTTGCAGTTGTCCGTGTAGTTAACAGTGATGTCCTGGTTTTTAAACACTGCATATCAGACTGAACACACAGTCCTCATTGTGAAAGATGGGGGTGGCTGCACCTTGCTGTGTGAATGCTTTCTCCAAGAGGGAAGCGAAGCTCAGCAGGGATCTTTTTGATCCTACTAGCAAAATGCAATGTGTGGTGAAAACTTAACACTGCCCATCAGCCTGAACATGGCTGAAGCTACACATATTAGTAAGCTTTCCATATAAATTCCCAAGACAAAAAGACGAGGTGGCCGAGTGGTTAAGGCGATGGACTGCTAATCCATTGTGCTCTGCACGCGTGGGTTCGAATCCCATCCTCGTCGACTGGAATGTTTTAAGTCTTCATTGGATATTTTTGACCTACAAGCAAAATGCAATGTGTGGTGGAAACTTGACACTGCCCATCAGCCTGACCATGGCTGAAGCTACAAATGTTAGCTACAAATATGAGTTCTCATGAAAAAGGACGAGGTGGCCGAGTGGTTAAGGCGATGGACTGCTAATCCATTGTGCTCTGCACGCGTGGGTTCGAATCCCATCCTCGTCGACTGGAATGTTTTAAGTCTTCATTGCAATTCTTTCACTTATCCGTGTAGTTAACAGTGAAGTCCAGGTTCTCACACACTGCACACCAGCCTGAATTGTCCCCATTGAAAGATTGTGGTGGCTGCACCCTGCTGGGTGGATGCTTATCTTCAGCAGGGTAGGGTACCTTTCTTCAGAAACGTAGTTCAGCATGGAGATTTTTGGCAAGCCTGGATCTTAGCAGGGATCTTACAGGGCAATCCTGGGAAGAAAACCTATCAGAGGTTGCCAAGGACTTGAGACTGGGTCAGTGGAAAACCTTTTGGCAGGACAACGATCCTAAATATACACCAATAACTACGATGGAATGGTTAAGATCAAAGCATACTCAGGCATTAGAATGGCACAGTCAAGTCTAGTTACCTCAGTTGGAGAAGTTAGCTCACTTGGAGGTCCACTTCTTCGTGAAACTCGCCAAAAGAATTTACGGGTCTGACCCCTGGTCTGACTCTTTGGGTAGATCCAGGCTAATGGGTGACATGACCCCACAATGTTTTGTCATTCTGGGCCGGTGTGCAATTAGACTTTTTGTCTTCAGGACTGCCTTAAAACATGGCTGAAGCTACAAGTATTAGTAAACTTTTCATATGAGTTCCCATGACAAAAGGACGAGGCGGCCGAGTGGTTAAGGCGATGGACGATGGATGCGTGGGTTTGAATCCCATCCTCGTCGATTGTAATATTTTAAGTGTTCATTGCAATTCTTGCAGTTGTCCGTGTAGTTAACAGTGATGTCCTGGTTTTTAAACACTGCATATCAGACTGAACACACAGTCCTCATTGTGAAAGATGGGGGTGGCTGCACCTTGCTGTGTGAATGCTTTCTCCAAGAGGGAAGCGAAGCTCAGCAGGGATCTTTTTGACCTACTTAGCAAAATGCAATGTGTGGTGGAAAACTTAACACTGCCCATCAGCCTGAACATGGCTGAAGCTACACATATTAGTAAGCTTTCCATTTCCATATGAATTCCCAAGACAAAAAGGACGAGGTGGCCGAGTGGTTAAGGCGATGGACTGCTAATCCATTGTGAAAGATGGGGGTGGCTCTGCACTTTCTCCAAGAGGGAAGCGAAGCTCAGCGCGTGGGTTCGAATCCCATCCTCGTCGACTGGAACATGTTTTAAGTCTTCATTGGATATTTTTGACCTACAAGCAAAATGCAATGTGTGGTGGAAACTTGACACTGCCCATCAGCCTGACCATGGCTGAAGCTACACATGTTAGTAAACTTTCCATATGAGTTCTCATGAAAAAGGACGAGGTGGCCGAGTGGTTAAGGCGATGGACTGCTAATCCATTGTGCTCTGCACGCGTGGGTTCGAATCCCATCCTCGTCGACTGGAATGTTTTAAGTCTTCATTGCAATTCTTTCACTTATCCGTGTAGTTAACAGTGAAGTCCAGGTTCTCACACACTGCACACCAGCCTGAATTGTGAAAGATTGTGGTGGCTGCACCCTGCTGGGTGGATGCTTATCTTCAGCAGGGTAGGGTACCTTTCTTCAGAAACGTAGTTCAGCATGGAGATTTTTGGCAAGCCTGGATCTTAGCAGGGATCTTACAGGGCAATCCTGGAAGAAAACCTATCAGAGGTTGCCAAGGACTTGAGACTGGGTCAGTGGAAAACCTTTTGGCAGGACAACGATCCTAAATATACACCAATAACTACGATGGAATGGTTAAGATCAAAGCATACTCAGGCATTAGAATGGCACAGTCAAGTCTAGTTACCTCAGTTGGAGAAGTTAGCTCACTTGGAGGTCCACTTCTTCGTGAAACTCGCCAAAAGAATTTACGGGTCTGACCCCTGGTCTGACTCTTTGGGTAGATCCAGGCTAATGGGTGACATGACCCCACAATGTTTTGTCATTCTGGGCCGGTGTGCAATTAGACTTTTTGTCTTCAGGACTGCCTTAAAACATGGCTGAAGCTACAAGTATTAGTAAACTTTTCATATGAGTTCCCATGACAAAAGGACGAGGCGGCCGAGTGGTTAAGGCGATGGACGATGGATGCGTGGATTCGAATCCCATCCTCGTCGATTGTAATATTTTAAGTGTTCATTGCAATTCTTGCAGTTGTCCGTGTAGTTAACAGTGATGTCCTGGTTTTTAAACACTGCATATCAGACTGAACACACAGTCCTCATTGTGAAAGATGGGGGTGGCTGCACCTTGCTGTGTGAATGCTTTCTCCAAGAGGGAAGCGAAGCTCAGCAGGGATCTTTTTGATCCTACTAGCAAAATGCAATGTGTGGTGGAAAACTTAACACTGCCCATCAGCCTGAACATGGCTGAAGCTACACATATTAGTAAGCTTTCCATATAAATTCCCAAGACAAAAAGACGAGGTGGCCGAGTGGTTAAGGCGATGGACTGCTAATCCATTGTGCTCTGCACGCGTGGGTTCGAATCCCATCCTCGTCGACTGGAACATGTTTTAAGTCTTCATTGGATATTTTTGACCTACAAGCAAAATGCAATGTGTGGTGGAAACTTGACACTGCCCATCAGCCTGACCATGGCTGAAGCTACACATGTTAGTAAACTTTCCATATGAGTTCTCATGAAAAAGGACGAGGTGGCCGAGTGGTTAAGGCGATGGACTGCTAATCCATTGTGCTCTGCACGCGTGGGTTCGAATCCCATCCTCGTCGACTGGAACGTTTTAAGTCTTCATTGCAATTCTTTCACTTATCCGTGTAGTTAACAGTGAAGTCCAGGTTCTCACACACTGCACACCAGCCTGAATTGTGAAAGATTGTGGTGGCTGCACCCTGCTGGGTGGATGCTTATCTTCAGCAGGGTAGGGTACCTTTCTTCAGAAACGTAGTTCAGCATTGGAGATTTTTGGCAAGCCTGGATCTTAGCAGGGATCTTACAGGGCAATCCTGGAAGAAAACCTATCAGAGGTTGCCAAGGACTTGAGACTGGGTCAGTGGAAAACCTTTTGGCAGGACAACGATCCTAAATATACACCAATAACTACGATGGAATGGTTAAGATCAAAGCATACTCAGGCATTAGAATGGCACAGTCAAGTCTAGTTACCTCAGTTGGAGAAGTTAGCTCACTTGGAGGTCCACTTCTTCGTGAAACTCGCCAAAAGAATTTACGGGTCTGACCCCTGGTCTGACTCTTTGGGTAGATCCAGGCTAATGGGTGACATGACCCCACAATGTTTTGTCATTCTGGGCCGGTGTGCAATTAGACTTTTTGTCTTCAGGACTGCCTTAAAACATGGCTGAAGCTACAAGTATTAGTAAACTTTTCATATGAGTTCCCATGACAAAAGGACGAGGCGGCCGAGTGGTTAAGGCGATGGACGATGGATGCGTGGGTTTGAATCCCATCCTCGTCGATTGTAATATTTTAAGTGTTCATTGCAATTCTTGCAGTTGTCCGTGTAGTTAACAGTGATGTCCTGGTTTTTAAACACTGCATATCAGACTGAACACACAGTCCTCATTGTGAAAGATGGGGGTGGCTGCACCTTGCTGTGTGAATGCTT
>JACRUU010000002.1:7269108-7305480 GCA_030449085.1 Kryptopterus vitreolus | reverse complement strand
TGGCCATCTGCCGACGTGTAATCACCAGAGTGGAGGAAACTTCTCCGAGAGAAACGCTTTGAACTTTTCACGTTTGGTCATTAAAGCGTTTAAAGTCTCATCACGAGGCTTTAAGTGTGGAAAAGGCGTGGGGTGGGGGGGGCAGTGTGGGGGGGGTCGGAGCTGAGCCGCGTGCTCTCGTTAAGGAGCTTTTGAGGAAACGCTTTCTGATTATTGCCTTTTTGCCGGATTTGTTAGATCTCAGTTTGCTGATCTGCACACACGCGGGTCAGAGAGTGTGCTGAGATCTTCACAGAGACACACAGGAGCTCGGATTTCATTCCACCGCTTTCTAAAAAGGGATAATAAGAGCAGGATCGGTATAGGGCACTACAACACACACCCCCCCCCCACACACACACACACACACACACTCCTCGGGCAGGACAGTTGTGTGTGTGTGTGTAGGTACGAGTTTTTATTTACACATTTGTTGACATCTGAACATGTTTGGACGTATTTGTGAGACATCTGAAGACTCAGTTGTGCTTTTTAAAACATCCCATATTCCAGATTTAGTCCCTATTTTTCCCTATGGAGATTTTGTGAATGGATCTGTAAATCCATCTGTATGAATCTGTAAATGGACACAAAGAAAACAGATCTAGATTGAGTAACTTGCTTTTAATACACTTTAGGCATCATTCCTAATAGCCAATCACTGATCACCATCATTCCCAATAGCCAATCACTGATCACCATCATTCCCAATAGCCAATCACTGATCACCATCATTCCCAACAACCAATCACTGATCATCATCACACTGATCACCATCATCCCCAACAACCTGTCACTGATCACCATCATCCCCAACAACCAATCACTGATCACCATCATCTCCAGCAACCAATCACTGATCACCATCATTCCCAATAACCAATCACTGATCACCATCATTCCCAACAACCAATCACTTATCACCATCATCCCCAACAACCAATCACTGATCACCATCATCCCCAACAACCAATCACTGATCACCATCATCCCCAACAACCTGTCACTGATCACCCTCATCCCCAACAACCAATCACTGATCACCATCATCCCCAACAACCAATCACTGATCACCACAATCAGCAATACCAATCCACTCCCATCCCCCAACAACCAATCACTGATCACCAATCATCCCCAACCAACAACCAATCACTGATCACCATCATCCCCAACAACCAATCACTGATCACCATCATTCCCAACAACCAATCACTTATCACCATCATCCCCAACATTCCCCAACAACCCAATCACTTATCACCATCATCCCCAAAACGGTGCCCTGCACTGAACCTGTCACTGATCACCATCATCCCCAACAACCAATCACTGATCACCATCATCCCCAACAACCAATCACTGATCACCATCATCCCCAACAACCAATCACTGATCACCATCATCCCCAACAATCCTGATCACCATCATCCCCAACAGCCAATCAACAACCAATCACTGATCACCATCATCCCTCAACAACCAATCACTGATCACCATCATTCAACCCAATCAGATTCCAATCACCAATCACTGATCACCATCATTCCCAATAGCCAATCACTGATCACCATCATTCCCAACAACCAATCACTGATCACTATCATTCCCAACAATACGTCACTGATCACCATCATTCCGAACAACTAATCACTGATCACCATCATCCCCAACAACCAATCACTCATCACCATCATCCCCAACAACCAATCACTGATCACCATCATTCTCAATAGCCAACACTCACCATCATCACAACCAATCACTCATATCACCATCATCCCCAACAACCTGTCACTCATCACCATCATCCCCAACAACCAATCACCATTATCCCCAACAACCAATCACTGATCACCACATCCCCAACAACCAATCACTATCCAACCCCAACAACCAATCACCATTATCCCCAACAACCAATCACCTGATCACCATCATTCCCAACAACCATAGTCACTGATTACCATCATTCCCAACAGCCAATCACCATCATTACCAACAGCCACTGATACTGGTATGTAATGGTATTGGATGTGTATCAGGTTTCTAACAACCTGTTAGAGTCCTTTAATAAGTGATATGATCTTCACATGGATTTTGTGCGTTAATGCAGGAAGGTGAATATTATTCCCCCTCTTTCTTCTTTCTTGTGTTTGTAGTCGTGGTGAGCAGCAGCAGGCCGGTGGTGAAGAAGTTCCACAGCCATCTGAGAGCTAAGATCGAGTCGGGTGAAGGAACGCTGCCGGTCAGGTGCAGATCAGCCGTACAGACCTGGGACGGAGTGATGCAGGGTGAGAGCCTGGTCACGATGTCCTGTACCGACAAGATCGCAAGGTGTGTACAGAATACACAATCAACACACACACACACACACACACACACACACAATTACACAACAAAATCACCTCAAGATCTAAGATATCACTGAGTGTTAATTAGATGTCGACTAATTAATCGGTTTGTCGATTAATCGGCAGCGATAGTTGACTATTAGAACTGACTATCAGCCTGCAGCAAAAATCATTAGCGATAGTTTTTCCGGGTTGCTGGAGCGACTGTAAAGGTTAATATACAGTACAAGAGCGGCCTCTAGGGACGACTCACACATACCACATGCGGTGTATTTGTTTTTTTTTTTGTTGTTGTTTTTTTTATTTTTTATAATTTTGCTTGTAACTGTTTTTTTTATTTGTTTTTGGTTTAGTTTGAATCCATGTCCTTTGTAATTAATCCCAATTCGATTAAAATATTTAATCCCGATTAATCGTGCTTTTTCAATGTACCATAAATGACTACTTTACACGTACATTACGTTACATTAGTGTTAATAACAATAACATAAGTGTTGTTAAATTTGCGTTAATATATTAATAATTCTAATAAAATGTATCATTATTAATACAATATTAATTTCCTTTATCATTTATATTATCATGATTAACTACCGTTTTTACCATTTAAAGAAGCACTGTTTTTTACAATGTGGGGTTAGCATGCTCGCCTCACACCTCCAGGGTCTGGGTTCAATTCCCGCCTCCACCATGTGTGTGTGGAGTTTGTGCATGTTCTCCCCGTGCCTCAGGGGGTTTTTCTCCGGGTTCTCCGGTTTCCTCCTCCCGGTCCAAAAACATGCACGGTAGGTTGATTGGCACCTTGGAAAATTGTCCCTAGTGTATGAATGTGTGTGTGTGTGTGCCTTTTGATGGGTTGGCATTCCATCCAGGGTGTATCCTGCCTTAATGCCCATAGACGCCTGAGATAGACACAGACTCCCCGTGACCCGAGGGAAGATCGGATAAAGCGGTAGAAGATGAATGAATGAATGTTTTTTGTTTTTTTTTGTTTCATTTCTTCCTTCCACCCTTCCTTTCATCAATACATCCTTCCGACCTCGTCTGCATTTTTGTCTGTTCCTCTGTCTCTCTCAATTTTGGTATAACTCTTTATGTCTGTCTATAACAGACATTTTCTCTGTCTCTTCTTCCACCCTTTCTGCTCTCTCTCTCTCTCTCTCTCTCTCTCTCTCTCTCTCTCTCTCTGTGTTTGTTTCAGTTATTTGTGTAATATTTCTGTCATTTGTAGGGAGGAGGGGTTGTTGCTCTGCCGGGATGCTGATTTGGTCAGTTGGGGGTTTGAGCCCCTGCCAATTCTTGGGTCCTTGAGCAAGGCCCTTAACCCTCTGTGCTCCAGGGGGCGCTGTATCGTGCTCTCTGACCCCAGCTTCCAAAAACAAGCTAGGATATGTGAGGAAAAAAATTTGCTGTACTGTATATGTGACAAAAATAAAGGCTATTCTATTGTATTTGTATAATAATAAAATAATAATAATAATAATAATAATAAGAGTTGACGAGGTCTGGTGTACGCTCATGTTGTGTGTGTGTGTGTGTGTGTGTGGTGTGTGTGTGTGTGTGTGTGTGAGGACTCCGAGCCCCGGACACATGCACACACATTGATTTAAGGTTTATCTTTATTAGAGGATTAGTTTTTATGAAGGCGGTGTTTAAACAGCGCTCCTCTCCCTGCCTCTCGTGTTTTAATGAGGGACTGCGTGATATTTGTATAAAAGAGCGCCGCTGCATGCAGGTCAGCGCTGCTGTCATTAAATGACCACTCGTGTAGTGAGGAGCTGCCGTGATAATCCCGCTGTAATGAGTTCCTATAGTGGATATGTCCTGCCCTAATCTGAATACGCCTGGGATTCCTGCTTTCAATGGGGGGGGGGGGGGGCAGGAAGACAGACAGACAGAAAGCAGGAGACAAAAAGAGAGACGGAAAGCAAGTAATAGAGGGACAGACAGACAGCAAGACACAGACAGAGAGAAAATAAGAGGCAGATAGAAAACATGACACAGGCAGAAACCAAAAGACAGACAGACAGACAGACAGACAGACAGACAGATAGACAGACAAAAAACAATACAAAGACAGACAGAAAAAAACACAGACAGACAGACAGCAACACACAGACAGAGAGAAAACAAGACACAGACAGACAGACAGAAAACAAAACAGAAACAGACAGAAAAAAACACAAACACACAAAACACAGAAACACAGAACAGAAAACAAGACACAGACAGACAGAAAACAAAACACAGACAGACAGACAGAAAACAAAACTCAGACAGACTGAAAACAAAACTCAGACAGGCAGAAAACAAGTCATAGACAGGCAGACAGATGGGCAGTAAACAAGACACAGACAGACAGAAAACAAGAGGCAGACAGACAGCAAGACACAGACAGAGAGAAAACAAGACACAGACAGACAGAAAACAAAACACAGACAGACAGCAAGACACAGACAGACCGAGAACAACACAGACAGACAGACAGACAGAAAAGACAAAGACACAGGACAGACAGAACAGACAAGACACAGACAGACAGAGAAAACAAGACACAGACAGACAGACAGAAAACAAAACACAGACAGAAAACAAGACAAAGACAGACAGACAAGACACAGACAGACAGACAGACAGACACAAGAAAACAAAACAGACAGACAGAAAACAAGTCATAGATAGGCAGACAGACGGTCAGTACACAAGACACAGACAGACAGAAAACAAGAGGCAGACAGACAGCAAGACACAGACAGACCGAAAACAAAACGCAGACAGAAAACAAGACAAAGACAGGCAGGCAGACAAGCAATAAACAAGACACAGGCAGACAGCAAGACACAGACGGAAAGCAAAACACAGACAGACAGACCGACCGAAAACAAAACACAGACAGACACTAAACAAGACATAGACAGGCAGACAGACGGGCAGTAAACAAGACACAGACAGACAGAAAGCAAGGCAAACAGAAAACAAGAGATATAATTCAGTAGACAAAAAGACACAGACCAGCAGACAAACAGAAAGACAGAAAGCAGGAGAGCAAAGTGTCAGAATGAAATTGGCAGACTGACAATAAGACAAAAACAGACTGAAAAACTAAAGAGAGAGAGGGGGGGAGGGAGAGAGAGAAGCATAAAAAGATAGAAGAGAGAAAATTCTCTTCTTTAAGATAGAAGAGAGAAAAAGAAGAAAAGACACTGAAAGTGCAAAACATGAAGAGAGAGAGAGAGAGAGAGAAACACATGGAGATGGAGAGAGAAACGGAGAGCCAGTAAAAGAGTGAGAGAGAGAGACAGACATACAGATAGCAGGAGACAAAAAGACAGAAAGCAAGAAGACAGACAGGCAGACAGACAGATAGATGGAAAGCAACAGGCAGAGAGAGAGAGAGAGAGAGAGGCATATAGAGACAGATAAAAGAAAGAAAGAAAAGAGATCATATATTTTTTTTCTTAGTTTTTTTCCCTCAATCTATCTGTTTTTCATTCTTGTTGATTGTCACAACAAAACCACCACCACAAGTTTCTCACACCGGTCTCTCTTTCTCTACTGTCTCTCTCTCTCTCTCTCTCTCTCTCTCTGTCTTCTCTAATCTACCTTTCTTCATGTTGCTCTCTATTTGCTTTCTCTCATTTTTTCCTCTTTCATTCAACTCACATCTTCACACTCTTTCTGAGAATGTGGGAATCTCACACTGTACACACTGTACACACACACACACACACACACACACACACACACACACACACACACACACACACACACACACACACACACAGCTGTGTTTGTGTTTATTACCATATGTTCCATTTAATTATGACCATCAGCTTCCCTCTGTTTGTCTTTGTTGATATCGGGATCTTTAAAGGTCTTTTAGCGCAGGAGAACCGCGCTGTGCTTGTGTGTGTGTGTGTGTGTGTGTGTGTGTGTGTGTGTGTGTGTGTGTGTGTGTGTGTGTGTGTGTGTGTGTGTGTGTGTGTGTGTGTGTGTGTGTGTGGAGCACTATTCCTGCTCTAAGTCGCCTCATTCAGGGTTTGTTTGGACATCATTTGGAAAAAAAAAACAAAAAAGCATAAAAGATAAATGATTAAAAAAAAGTGCACTCTCTGACCGGCCAATCAAAGGCCGGCATTACTGGACACCTGCTAGCTAAAACTAAAACATCTTATTTCATACAGTATAGGGATAGTGGTGGCCCAGTGGTTAAGGTGTTGGACCAGAAGATCGCAGGTTCAAACCCCACCACCACCACCAAGTTACCACTAGTGGGCCCTTGAGCAAGGCCCTTAACCCTCAATTGCTCAGTTGTAAGTCGCTCTGGATAAGGGCGTCTGCCCAATACCATAAATGTAAATGTAAATATAGTATATATTGTGACGAGCGCACAGTGTTCATTTCTGAAGGCCTTATATCGGCGTTCCCCGGCCTGTATTGCGTCACTGAACCCGTTTAATGTCGGATAATATTTTCACGCACCTACATGACGGATAAATACAACTAAATAAAACCATACAACAGGCCTTAAAACTGGTCATTTAATAGAATAGTCTTTATTTATCACATATACATTACAGCACAGGGAAATTCTTTCTTCGCTGGGGTCACGGCCATGATACAGCGCCCCCTGGACCACAAAGGGTTAAGGGTCTTGCGCAAGGACTCGAGGGGGCACTTTTTTTGGTGATACCAGGGCTAGAACCCTCGACCTTCTGATCAGTAGCCCGTCTCCTATTTACGAAGCGGTTTTGAAAGGCTTCATTGCGAGCATCTTGACGTGCGTCATGAGCGAGTCGTAGAGACGAACAAACAAAAAGACAAGAGAGTAAACAAAAAGAGTAAGAAATTGACAGATTGATGACGAGACAAAAAAAAAACAGACAAAAAGAGAGAGAAGGGGATGGAGAGATTAACAGATTGAGAGGCATAAAGAGATGGATAGAAGAAAGAAAAAAAGAAAAGAGACTGACAGACAGGACAAAACAAACAAGAGAGAAAGAGTCTGACCAATAGAAGGGGAGAAGGAAGAAGAGAGAAAACAGAGAGAGAGAGAGAGAGAGAGAGAGAGAGAGAGAGAGAGAGAGAGAGAGAGAGAGAGAGAAACAGAGAAACAGAGTGAATAAAAGAGTGACGGGCATACAGATAACATGAGGTAAAAAGACAGAAAGGAAACAACTGAAAAAAAGACATCCTGAAAGCAATATGAGAGAGAGAGGGAGAGGGAGAGAGAGAGAGAGAGAGAGAGAGAGAGAGAGAGAGAGACTTTTTTTGACTTTTTTGTTCCTTTATTGACATAAGTCCTGACTAATACCGTGAGTCTTTTTGACTTATTTAGTCAAATAAATAGATAAATAGGTAAATAAATAAAAACATGAATAAAATAAATAACAGTTTGGGATAATATATGGACATTAATAAAAGCAATGACAATAAAAGTGTGTGTGTTCTTGATTGTTCAGTGTAGCTCTGGTGTAAAAATCAGTTTGTCGTCTATAACACAACATAGAGCTTCATTATAACACCACAAGGTCTCAAACATCTTAATGTCTCCCAAAAACATATACAAATTAAAATCAATCATTATTCTGGATTTTAAAAGCCTGGAGAAAATCTTTACAGCATCGTGGTCAGTATTTTCAGCCACTTTGTTCTTCCTGCTCAGGTATACGGCCATTTTTAAGTTAATTAGTTGGCACATATACCTGTTCCTCCTGACGTACTTAAAACCAAGAATAAAACACTGCATAGGAAAAGTCACAGTCCTTGTTTCTGTGTTTAAAAAGAGTCCACAATTTATAAAGTCCACGATAAAAAAACGGTAATCCAGAAATGTCAAGAGTGAGGGAGAGAATGAGAGAGAGAGAGAGAGGGACAGAGAGAGACAGTTAAAGAGAGAGACAGATAGAGTGAGGGAGAGAGAGAGAGAGACGGTTAAAGAGAGACAGTTACAGAGAGAGGAGAGAGAGAGAGAGGAGAATGAGAGAGAGAGAGAGACAGTTAAAGAGAGAGAGAGACAGTTACAGAGTGAGAGAGAATGAGAGTAGAGAGAGAGAGCGGTTAAAGAGAAATTACAGAGGAGAGAGAATGAGAGAGAGAGAGAGAGAGAATGAGAGAGAGAGACGGTTAAAGAGAGACAGTTACAGAGTGAGGGAGAGAATGAGAGAGACGGTTAAAGAGAGAGACAGTTACAGAGAGAGTGAGGGAGAGAGAGAGAGAGACAATTTAAAGAGAGAGAGAGAGAGAGAGACAGAGAGAGACGTTACAGAGTGAGGGAGAGAATGAGAGAGAGACGGTTAGAGAGTTAAAGAGAGAGAGAGAGAGAGAGAGAGAGAGATGAGAGAGAGAGAGAGTTAAAGAGAGAGACAGTTACAGAGTGAGGGAGAGAATGAGAGAGACGTGAGAGAGAATGAGAGAGGATTAGATGGTTTTTTAGTTTAAAAGAGAGACAGAGAGAGAGACAGTTACAGAGAGACCAGTGAGGGAGAGAGAGAGAGGGAGAGAATGAGAGAGAGACGGTTAAAGAGAGAGACAGTTACAGAGTGAGGGAGAGAATGAAGAGAGAGAGACGGTTAAAGAGAGAGACAGTTATAGAGTGAGAGAGTGAGGGAGAGAATGAGAGAGAGAGATTAAAGAGAGAGAAAGTTAGAGAGAAGAGAGAGAGAGAGAAAGAGGACCCTTAAAGAGAGACAGTTACAGAGTGAGGAGAGAGAATGAGAGAGAGAGAGACGGTTAAAGAGAGAGACAGTTATAGAGAGTGAGGGAGAGAATGAGAGAGAGAGACGGTTAAAGAGAGAGACAGTTAGAGAGAGACAGTTAGAGAATGAGACAGTGAGGGAGAGAGATGAGAGAGAGAGACGGTTAAAGAGGAAAGAAAGAGAGAGAGAGAGTGAGTGAGAGAGGGAGGGAGAGAATTAGAGAGAGAGACAGAGAGAGACAGTTACAGAGTGAGGAGAGAGAATGAGAGAGAGAGAGAGAGACGGTTAAAGAGAGAGACAGTTATAGAGTGAGAGGGAGAGAAAGAGAGAGACAGTGAGAGAGACGGTACAGAGTGAGACAGTTATAGAGTGAGGGAGAGAATGAGAGAGAGACGGTTAAAGAGAGACAGTTACAGAGTGAGGGAGAGAGAGAGAGAGAGAGATGAGAGAGAGACAGTTATAGAGTGAGGGAGAGAATGAGAGAGAGACGGTTAAAGAGAGAGACAGTTAAAAGAGAGACGGGTTTATAGAGAGAGAGAGGCATAAGAGAGACCAGTTACAGAGTGAGGGAGAGAATGAGAGAGAGAGAGTGAGGGAGGAGAATTAGAGAGAGAGACAGGTTTTTTTTTTTTTGAGAGAGAGACAGTTAGAGAGTGAGAGAGAGAGAGAGAGAGAGAGAGAGGGAGAGAAAGAGAGAGAGCGAGAGAAGTTAGAGAGTTTAGAGAGAGAGAGAGAGACAGTTACAGAGTGAGGGAGAGAATGAGAGAGAGAGACGGTTAAGAGAGAGAGAGAGAGAGAGACAGAGAGAGAGATAAAGAGAGAGACAGTTATAGAGTGAGGGAGAGAATGAGAGAATGAGAGAGAGAGTTAGACGGAGAGAGAGAGATTAAAGAGAGAGACAGTTACAGAGTGAGGGAGAGAGAGAGAGAGACAGTTACAGAGAGAGAGAATGAGAGAGAGAGACAGTTATAGAGTGAGGGAGAGAAGAGAGAGAGAGTTAGAGACGGTTAGAGACAGTTAAGAGTGAGAGGAGAGACGTGAAGAGAGACAGAGACGGTTGAGAATTTAGAGAGAGAGAGAGACAGTTACAGAGTGAGGGAGGAGAATGAGAGAGAGAGACGGTTAAAGAGGGAGACAGTTATAGAGTGAGGGAGAGAATGAGAGAGAGAGACGGTTAAAGAGAGAGACAGTTACAGAGTGAGGGAGGAGAGAGAAGAGAGAGCGAGAGAGAGACAGGTTAAAGAGAGAGACAGTTATAGAGTGAGGGAGAGAATGAGAGAGAGAGACGGAGTGAGGGAGAGAATGAGAGAGAGAGAGACGGTTAAAGAGAGAGAGTTACAGTTACAGAGAGTGAGGGAGAGAATGAGAGAGAGAGACGGTTAAAGAGAGAGACGGTTATAGGAGAGAATGAGAGAGAGAGAAAGAGAGAGAGAGAGGTTAGAGAAGAGAGAGAGAGAGAGGACGGTTAGAGAGACAGTTATAGGTGAGGGAGAGAATAAGAAGAGGACGGTTAGAGTGAGGGAGAGAATGAGAGAGAGAGAGAGAGAGAGAGACGGTTAAAGAGAGGAGAGACAGAGAGACAGTTACAGAGTGAGAGGAGAGAGAAGAGTGAGAGAGAGATAGAGAGAGAGAGAGAGAATATAGAGAGAGAGAAGTTACAGAGTGAGAGGAGAGAGAGAAAGAGAGACGGTTTAAAGAGAGAGAACGGTTTAGAGAGTGAGAGACAGAGATTAAAGAGTGAGGGAGAGAATGAGGAGAATGAGAGCGAGAGAGACGTTAAAGAGAGAGAGACAGTTAGAGAGAGAGAGAGAAGAGAGAGAGAGAGAGGACGTTAAATGAGAGAGAGAGAGGAGAGAAAATTAGAAGAGATACACCGGAGAGACAGTTTTTTTTTTGAGAAGAGAATTAGAGAGAGAGAAGAGAGAGACAGTTACAGAGTGAGGAGAGGAGAGAGATGAGAGAGAGAGAGAGGGAGACGGAGAGAGACAGTTAAAGAGAGAGACGGTTAGATAGAGAGAGGGAGAGAATGAGAGAGACATGAGAGTAAAGAGAGAGTTACATGAGTGAGGGAGAATGAGAGAGAGAGACGGTTAGTTTTTTTAAAGAGAGAGACAGTTATAGAGTGAGGGAGAGAATGAGAGAGAGAGAGAGACAGAGAGTGAGGGAGAGAATGAGAGAGAGAGAGATTTTAAAGAGAGAGACAGTTACAGAGTGAGGGAGAGAATGAGAGAGAGACGGTTAAAGAGAGAGAGAGAGAGAGAAGACAGGTTACAGAGAGAGGATTATGAGAGAGAGGATTTATTAAGAGAGAAGAGAGGTTAGAGAGAGACAGTTATAGAGTGAGGGAGAGAGAATGGAGAGAGAGAGGTTGAGAGTTTAAAGAGAGAGAGAGTTCCCGAGAGAGCGAGAGTGTGAGGGAGAGAATGAGAGAGAGAGACCAGGAGTGTTAAAGAGAGAGACAGTTACAGAGTGAGGGAGAGAATGAGAGAGAGAGAGAGACGGTTAAAGAGAGAGAATGAGAGCAGTTACAGAGTGAGGGAGAGAATGAGAGAGAGAGACGGTTAAAGAGAGAGACAGTTATAGAGTGAGGGAGAGAATGAGAGATGAGAGAGAGAAGACGGTTTTTAATTTAAAGAGAGAGACAGTTATAGAGTGAGGGAGAGAATGAGAGAGAGACGAGTTTTTAGAGAAGGAGAGAGACTGAGAGACTTTGAGAAGAGAGAGAGAGACAGTTACAGAGTGAGGGAGAGAATGAGAGAGAGAGACGGTTAAAGAGAGAGATACAGAGAGAGGGAGAGAATGAGAGACAGAGAGAGAGACGGTTAGTTATAGAGTGAGGGAGAGAATGAGAGAGAGAGAGACGGTTATTGTTTGTTTGTTAAAGAGAGAGACAGAGTTACAGAGTGAGGGAGAGAGAGAAAGAGAGAGAGGAGAGAGAGAGAGAGGACGGTTAAAGAGAGAGACAGTTACAGAGTGAGGGAGAGAGAGAATGAGAGAGACGGTTTAAAGAGAGTGACAGTTACAGAGTGAGGGAGAGAATGAGAGAGAGAGACGGTTACCGAGTTGAGAGAGAGAGAAGAGATGTTAATTTAGAGAGAGACAGTTACAGAGTGAGGGAGAGAATGAGAGAGAGAGAGTGAGAGAGAGAGAGAGAGAGAGAGTTATAGAGTAAGAGAGAGAGAGAGAGAGAGAGACAGTTACAGAGTGAGGAGAGAATGAGAGAGAGAGACGGTTAAAGAGAGAGACAGTTACAGAGTGAGGGAGAGAATGAGAGAGAGAGACGGTTAAAGAGGGAGACAGTTATAGAGTGAGGGAGAGAATGAGAGAGAGACGGTTAGAGAGAGAGAATGAGATAGAGAGACGGTTAGTTAAAGTGAGGGAGAGAGAGAGAGAGAGAGAGAGACAGTTACAGAGAGAGTGAGGGAGAGAAGAGAGAGAGGAGAATGAGAGACGAGTTATAGTGAGTGAGAGAGAGAGAGACAGAGAGAGACAGTTACAGAGTGAGAGGGAGAGAAAGAGAGAGAGAGAAGTGAGGGAGAGAATGAGAGAGAGAGACGGTTAGAGAGAGACGGTTAGAGAGAGAGAGGACGCGTTTAAGAGAGAGACAGTTACAGAGTGAGGGAGAGAAAGAGAGAGAGACGGTTAAAGAGAGAGTTACAGAGTGAGGGAGAGGTTAGAGAGAGAGAGAGAGAGACGGTTAAAGAGAGAGACAGTTACAGAGTGAGGGAGAGAAAGAGAAAGAGAGACGGTTTACAGAGTTTTAAAGAGAGACGTTAGAGAGCAGAGAGGAGAGAGAGAGACAGTTATAGAGTGAGGGAGAGAATGGAGAGAGAGAGAGAGAGAGTTAAGAGAGAGAGACAGAGAGAGACGTTTTGTTATTTAAAGAGAGAGACAGACAGTTACAGAGTGAGGGAGAGAATGAGAGAGAGAGAAGAGAGAGAGACGGTTAAAGAGGGAGAGTTAAGAGAGACAGTTACAGAGTGAGGGAGAGAATGAGAGAGAGAGAGAGAGATGGTTAAAGAGAGAGACAGTTACAGAGTGAGGAGGGAGAGAATGAGAGAGAGAGAGACGGTTTTTAAAGAGAGAGACAGTTATAGAGAGTGAGGGAGGAACGAGAATGAGAGAGAGAGAGAGGTTAAAGAGAGAGACAGTTTTTAAAGAGAGGACAGTTACAGAGTGAGGGAGAGAGAATGAGAGAGAGAGAGAGAGACAGAGAGAGAATGAGAGAGAAGGCGGTTAAAGAGAGAGAGACAGTTATAGAGTGAGGGAGAGAATGAGAGATAGAGAGACGGTTAAAGAGAGAGAGAGTGAGGGAGGAGAGAATACAGAGAGTGAGGAGAGGAGGAGAGAGGACAGAGTGAGAGACGAGAGAGAGAGAGAGAGAGAGAGAGAGAGAGAGAGAGAGAGAGAGGGAGAGAGAAAATGAGAGAGAGAACGGTTTAATAAGACAGTTATTTAAAGAGAGAGACAGTTATAGAGTGAGGGAGAGAATGAGAGAGAGACGGTTAAAGAGAGAGACAGTTACAGAGTGAGGGAGAGAATGAGAGAGAGAGACGGTTAAAGAGAGAGAGAGACAGTTATAGAGTGAGGGAGAGAATGAGAGAGAGAGACGAGAGAGAGACAGTTACAGAGGGAGAGAGAATAAAGAGAGACAGTTAGAGAGAGAGTAGAGTGAGGGAGAGAAGAGATGAGAGAGAGAGACGGTTAAAGAGAGACAGTGAGGAGAGAGAAGAGAGAGAGCTGAGAGAGACAGTTAGAGCGGTTAAAGAGAGAGACAGAGAGAGGGAGAGAATTACAGAGTGAGGGAGAGAATGAGAGAGACAGAGAGAGACGGTTATTGAGAGAGACAGTTACAGAGTGAGGGAGAGAAAGAGAGAGAGAGAGACGGTTAGTTAAAGAGAGAGACAGAGTTAGAGAGAGACAGTTACAGAGAGAGAGAGATGAGAGAGAGAGAGAGAGAGAGGAGTAAGAGAGTGATAGAGATAGAGAGAGGGAGAGTGAGGGAGAGAGTGAGAGAGAGACAGTTACAGAGAGAGAGACAGATGAGGAGAGAGAAAGAGAGAAGAGAGACGGTTAGAGACGGTTCCGAGAGGACAGACAGAGGGAGGGAGAAGAGTGAGAGAGAGTTGAGAGGAGAGACAGTTAAGAGAGAGAGACAGAGAGACAGTTACAGAGTGAGGGAGAGAGAGAGAGAGAGGTTAGAGAGAGAGACAGAGAGAGAGAGAGAGAGAGAGACAGTTAAAGAGAGAGAGAGACAGTGACAGTAGTTACAGAGTGAGGTAGAGAAAAAGAGAGAGAGAGAGACGGTTAAAGAGAGAGACAGTTACAGAGTGAGGGAGGAGAATGAGAGAGAGAGACGGTTAAATTAGAGAAAGAGGGAGACAGTTACAGAGTGAGGGAGAGAAGAGAGAGAGAGATGAGAGAGAGAGTGAGAGAGACGGTTAGTTTTTAGAGAGACAGTTACAGAGTGAGGGAGAGAATGAGAGAGAGAGACGGTTAAAGAGAGAGACAGTTACAGAGTGAGGGAGAGAAAGAGAGAGAGAGACAGTTAAAGAGAGAGACAGTTACAGAGTGAGGGAGAGAATGAGAGAGAGAGACAGTTAAAGAGAGAGACAGTTATAGAGTGAGGGAGAGAATGAGAGAGAGAGACGGTTAAAGAGAGAGACAGTTACAGAGTGAGGAGGGAGAGAGAGGAGAGAGAGAGAGAGACAGTTAAAGAGAGAGACAGTTACAGTAGAGTGAGGGAGAGAGATGATGAGAGAGAGAGACGGTTAAAGAGAGAGACAGTTATAGAGTGAGGGAGAGAATGAGAGAGAGAGAGAGAGAGAAAGAACGGGAGAGAGAAGAAGATTAGAGAGAGAGAGACGGTTAAAGAGAGAGACAGTTACAGAGTGAGGGAGAGAATGAGAGAGAGAGACAGTTAAAGAGAGAGACAGTTATAGAGTGAGGGAGAGAATGAGAGAGAGAGAGACGGTGGAGAGAGAGAGAGAGACAGACGGTTAAAGAGAGAGACAGTTACAGAGTGAGGGAGAGAAAGAGAGACAGTAAAAGAACAAAAAGCAAGTGATTGTGTAAAAGAACTATAAATCATTCAAATAAGTGCATTAAAATCATAACATATGAGATATGTAATCGTCACCTGCGGACCAATCAGATTCGAGGAGGCCGGACTGTCCGTGTGAATGGAAACACGAGTCCGATTTGAGGCGAGTCGGTCGATCAGAGGCAGGAGGAGTGCGATACATTCGGCTCAGGTCACCGTCTGGTGTGAAAGCAATTACTTAAAAGAATATATAATACAAAAAAAGGGCCTTTTTTATTTAATTATTTTTAAAGCTGCCATTCGTTTTAGACAAACGAGACATGATTAGACAGCAGGATGATGATGATGATGATGATGATGATGATGATGATGATGATGATGATGATGATGATGATGATGATGACATTACAGCATTACAGACCAGTCTAGGGTTTTTTGGCTGTATAGCGTGATTAAAAACGGGTTGGATGTAACGTATCCTTTATAGATAAAGAATGGAGAATATATATATATATAATATTCATTCATTCATCTCCTACTCCTACTTGAAGCGATCTTCCCTCGGGTCACGGGGAGTCTGTGTCTATCTCAGGCGTCTATGGGCATTAAGGCAGGATACACCCTGGATGGAATGCCAACCCATCGCAGGGCACACACACACACACACACACAACTCACACTCATTGTCTAGGGACAATTTTCCAAAGTGCAAATCAACCTACCGTGCATGTTTTTGGACCGGGGGAGGAAACCGGAGAACCCGGAGAAAAACCCCTGAGGCACGGGGAGAAAACATGCAAACTCCACACACACATGGCCGAGACGGGAATCGAACCCGGACCCTGGTGGTGTGAGGCGAACGTGCTAACCACTAAAACACCGTGCCCCCTAATATATAATATATACATGCAAATTCAAACATTGTGGTAAGCTTAATAGTGGGTCAAGGGCAAAACAAACATTGATGGCATTTGGCAGACGCCCTTATCCAGAGCGACTTACAACTGAACAATTGAGGGTTAAGGGCCTTGCTCAAGGGCCCACTAGTGGCAGCTTGGTGGTGGTGGGGTTTGAACCCAACACCTTCACCACTGGGCTACACCACCTCCCTCCAAACAAAAACTGTTTGTTTTTGTTTTTTTTTATGAATGATAAATAATAACACCAAAACGAAAGACAAAACAACTTCCTCATCACAACACAACACAACACAACATGAACATGACTACACAAATACAGGGGGTGTTCGAGGCCCGGGATTCACCAAGCTGCCACTTCTGAGGTTCTGTCTCATCATCATTCATTCATTCATTCATCTTCTACCGCTTTATCCGATCTTCCCTCGGGTCACGGGGAGTCTGTGTCTATCTCAGGCGTCTATGGGCATTAAGGCAGGATCCCCGTGTCTCAGGGGGGTTTTTCTCCGGGTTCTCCGGTTTCCTCCCGGTTCAAAAAAAACATGCACGGTAGGTTGATTGGCACCTTGGAAAATTGTCCCTAGTGTATGAATGTGAGTGTGTGTAGCCCTGTGATGGGTTGGCATTCCATCCAGGGTGTATCCTGCCTTAATGCCTATAGGCACAGTTTCCCCGCGACCCGAGGGAAGATCGGATAAAGTGGTAGAAGATGAATGAATGAATGAATGAATGAATGAATAAATGTGCTATGTTAATGACAGGTACAGCCGTGAGCATTTACCAAGCGCACTAGTCAATCAGATTCAGTAAACACCGAAGTCAGATATGGGCACCAATTAAGGGTTAAGGGCCTTGCTCAAGGGCCCACAATTGGCAGCTTGGTGGTAATGGTGGTGGGATTTGAACTGCGATCTTCCGGTCCAGAAGCCAATGCCTTAACCACTGAGCTCCACCTCCTGAAGTATAGATACTAGGGGTTTTTTTTATACTAGGGATTTCAGCAGTAGACTTCCGGACACCACCTTGTGTCCATGATCTCCCATAAGTAGATAAACAACAAACACGTTATATTTGTTGTTTTTTTGTTTTGTTTTGCCCCCCCCACACACACACACACACACACACACACTCAGTAATGTACAGAGAGTTGATAGAGCGGAGTGGATGTTTAATTAAAGCGACGACGGCTTTAATTGAAGGCCCAAAACGGCTTGGCGGTGAATATGATGCTTTATATTGCGTTCCGAGTTTTATGTAGATGAACGCTTTAATTTAATGGCCTCGGAGTGAACGAGACGAAAGAGAGAGGGAGAGAGAGAGAGATAGAGAGAGAGAGACCCCCCTCGTCCCTCGTTTAAGTTCATACACAAGCCAGATGGCTGTCTTTTCTTGCATGAGATTAAAAGATGTTTCTAATTCGCAGCGTTGCATCCTGGGCAAATGGATATCGCGAGGCTAAATCATTTCTCCGCTCAAAGGCACAAAGCAGAGGAGGGAGAGGGCGGGAGGGAGAAGAAAAAAACAGAGAGAATAAAAGTGCGAGATCCTGCTCTCTTCCGGCTCTTCGCTTAGGTGTAAGAGAGGTTCTTCAGGACTTGACACCCAGGTTCACGAGCCTATGCCCGGGACGTCATCGTTTCCTTTCCTGGAGGAAAAAAAAAAGTGCTCGGTGTTAATTGACTGCTCGGGGAGCCACAAGCTCACACGGCTCATTATTAGTGATGAACAGAGATGCAAGTGAGGTGATTGTAATCATTACTGACACCATAAAAAAGGCATTAATTAAAAGCAAAAAGAACAATGTCGAGAGAGAGAGAGGGAAAAAGAAGACCTGGATTGTTAAGGAGTACAAGCAAAACGTATTCATTCATTCATCTTCTACCGCTTTATCCGATCTTCCCTCGGGTCACGGGGAGCCTGTGCCTATCTCAGGCGTCTATGGGCATTAAGGCAGGATACACCCTGGATGGAATGCCAACCCATCACAGGACACACACACACATTCATACACTAGGGACAATTTTCCAAGGTGCCAATCAACCTACCGTGCATGTTTTTGGACCGGGGAGGAAACCGGAGAACCCGGGGAAAAACCCCCTGAGGCACGGGGGGAGAACATGCACAAACTCCACACACACATGGCTGAGACGGGAATCGAACCCGGTTCCTGGTGGTGTGAGGTGAACGTGCTAACCACTATGCCACCGTGCCCCTGCAAACTTATTAATAATCCTAATTAACAAACGCCATGTGTGTGTGTGGAGTTTGCATGTTCTCCCAGTGCCTCAGGGGTTTTTTCTCCGGTTTCCCCTGGTCCAAAAACGGTAGGTTGATTGGCACCTTGGAAAATTGTACGTAGTGTATGAATGTGTGTGTGTGTGTGTGTGTGTGTGTGTGTGTGTGTGTGTGTGTGCCCTGCGATGGGTTGGCATTCCATCCAGGGTGTATCCTGCCTTAATGCCCATAGACGCCTGAGATAGGCACAGACTCCCCGTGACCCGAGGAAAGATCGGATAAAGCGCTAGAAGATGAATGAATGAATGAATGAGTCACTATTCATCATCATATGAGATGAGGGCACATGGTCACAGGAGTACATGGTGCGAGGACAAGGTTGTTTACTTTGGTAAACGTATTTAAATTGCAATTAACTTGTGTTTTGTAAAGCTTTGGTCTTTGCTTTAGGATTCTGTGATGTCATAGGTGACTTCTCTACGATTCTGTGCACAATTTAAACATAATATAGTTTTGGTGTGTGTGTGGGGGGGGGTTGAACCCTCTGTGGTGCATCAGAGGGTTCAATCCTGTCTCAGGGGATTTTTATTCTATATGGACAAAAGACTCTGTGCACACCTGAGACCAGCGTTTTAAACGAGCGTGACCTTCTGACCAATCAGAATTCAGTATTGTAGTGCCTATAAGGCATAATTTATATATATTTTTATATAATTTATATAATTTAAGTAAAATACCTTCAAGACGTCTAAATCTAAGGCTCTCTTACACAGAGCAGGTGACTGTACTTTTACTTTGTGCAGAGAGCCAGCATATGCTAATGTACCCTGTACTCTGTGTATGTTATGCTAATAAGGATTTCACAGTAATGAAGATAATACTCGATGTGACAGTTAGAAGTGTGTGTGTGTGTGTGTGTGTGTGTGTGTGTGTGTGGTGGGGGGGGGGGGGAGGGGGCTGTTAGGGGGTAAGTGAGAGACATTACCATAAATTATGGTTGTGTATGTTATCATCTCCTTTCCACACACAAGGTGCATTTAATTATCGGTGTGTTTTTAGGTCCCGGCAGAAGAAAAAAGAAACGATGTCATTATACACAGGAACATAAAGATTCTTTATACAGAAGCATGAATTTAACATTCCAGCCCCGGGAGGCAGAAGCTTATATATAAATATATAAAGCTTGTATATATATATATATATATATATATATATATATATATATATATATATATCTATATATAATATATATATATATATATATATATATATATATATATATATATATATATATATATATCATTCATTCATTCATTTTCTACCGCTTTATCCAATCTTCACCTCGGGTCACGGGGAGCCTGTGCCTATCTCAGGCGTCTATGGGCATTAAGGCAGGATACACCCTGGATGGAATGCCAACCCATCGCAGGGCACACACACACACACACACACACATTCACACACTAGGGACAATTTTCCAAGGTGCCAATCAACCTACCACCTACCGTGCATGTTTTTGGACCGGAGGGGAAACCAGGAGAACCCGGAGAAAAAACCCCTGAGGCACGGGGAGAACATGCAAACTCCACACACACATGACCGAGACGGGAATCGAACCCGGACCCTGGCGGTGTGAGGCGAACGTGCTAACCACTATGCCACCGTGCCACCGTGTATATATGTATATATATACATACTTTTTCCATCAAGATGAAGTGGGGTTCATTAGTTAGGCTCAGAAGGTCATGAGTTCAAAACATATTAACACATTAGCATTACACACCTCATTGGCTGTCAGAGTTCAGCACTTTTCTGAACACAAATATGACGAAAGACGATGAAGAAAACGTTCTAGTATAAAAGGTTAAATGGTTAAATGGTTAAGGGCCTTTCTCGAGGGCACAATAGTGGCATGCAGTTTTTGGAAGCCAAATAGTTGCATAGGGAGATGGTAGCTCATTGGTTAAAGTGTTGGACTTTGGAAGATCATGGGTTCAAACCCCACCACCACCAAGCTGCCACTAGTGGGCCCTTGAGTAAGGCCCTTAACCCTCAATTGCTTACTTGTAAGTCGGCTCTGGATAAGGCAAAAAAATTACGGGCGTCTGCCAAATGCTGTAAATGTAAATGCAGTTAATGCTAATGTGTTAACATGTTTTGAACTCATGACCTTGTGAGCCTAACTACTGAACCCCAACTTATTATGGTGTTAAAGTAAAAATAAATAAATATTGCTGTTTGAAAAATCACACATTGTAATGATTAAACAATTTTACTAGTTTATTGAAATTTATTTGATTTATATATTTACGGTGGCTTAGTGGTTAGCACTTTCACCTCACACCTCCAGGGTCTGGGTTCGATTCCCGTCTCGGCCATGTGTGTGTAGAGTTTGCATGTTCTCCCCATGCCTCAGGGGGTTTTTCTCCGGGTTCTCCGGTTTCCTCCCGGTCCAAAAACATGCACGGTAGGTTGATTGGCACCTTGGAAAATTGTCCCTAGTGTGTGAATGTGTGTGTGTGTGTGTGTGTGTGTGTGATGGGTTGGCATTCCATCCAGGGTGTATCCTGCCTTAATGCCCATAGACGCCTGAGATAGACACAGACTCCCCGTGACCCGAGGGAAGATCGGATAAAGCGGTAGAAGATGAATGAATGAATGATAATAGTAATCATTGGCCAAATGATCAGTCATGCTGGGTGGGAAATAAAGACAACGCAAGATTAAAAACAAAAAGACAGTGAGGCAAAATATAAGTGTAAATTCAGCATTTTAAATAATTGTTACTATTTTTTTTTCCTGTGTAGGTGGAATGTCCTCGGCCTCCAGGGGGCACTGCTGAGTCACTTTGTGGAGCCCGTGTATCTGTACAGCGTGACTGTAGGCAGCGTGACCCACACCGGACACCTCTCCAGAACGCTCAACCAGAGGATGGAGCGACTCGGGTCACTTCCTGCCTGCTACCGTCGCAACCAGCCTCTACTCAGCAGTACGACAAACCACACACACACACACACACACACACACACACACACACAACAACACATGACACATTCCTGTACATCTTTCCTGCTCCGCCATACCTCATCTAGCTAATCTGTACTATAACGCCGTGAGGTTAATCCGGTCCTCCGTCATTCCCAGGAACGACGTAACATGCTAGTCATATGCTAATCAGCTATACATTCATTCATTCATTATATCCGATCTTCCCTCGGGTCACGAGGAGTCTATCTCAGGCGTCTATGGGCATTAAGGCAGGATACACCCTGGATGGAATGCCAACCCATCGCAGGACACACACACACACACACACTAGGGACAATTTTCCAAGGTGCCAATCAACCTACCGTGCATGTTTTTGGACCGGGGAGGAAACCGGAGAACCCGGAGAACCCGGAGAAAAACCCCCTGAGACACGGGGAGAACATGCAAACTCCACACACATGGCCGAGACGGGAATCGAACCCGGACCCTGGTGGTGTGAGGCGAACGTGCTAACCACTAAACCACAGTGCCCCACACTAATCAGCTATATTTATATATAAATATAAATGTACACGCCCCCTACAGGTTATAATGTGTCACAATTGAACACTACACATCACATTTAATCTTTCTGTACTTCATCATTATATTTGATTATTCACACAGCATTCATCATTATACTTGATTATCTATTATGTATATTTATTGTTGCTAGTTTATTTATTATGTGAGTGTAAAAAACAACCTCAGGAATTATTGCACAAAAAATTCATAAGCTAACAAATCCAACAAATCCCTTTTTTTTTGTAATAAACAATATCACACTACTGTTAGGGTTGGGAATTGATTCCGATTCTGGAATCGGATACGTGTTATAAAATGAAATTATTCCTAGGTGCATTTTTTTTTCACCTGGCAACCTGCCAGGACCTTATGTGGCAATCGAAACATCACTTTACAAGACTGTTAGCATCATCCAATCATGAGCGACTAAGCGTAAACACAACACAAAGTGTAAACATCAGTTTACAAGACGGATCTGTTAGGATCATAAGGTTTAGAACTTGCGGTTTCGGGACAAGCACTTTTATAGAACCACTGGGTATTTAAGGGAATGTCTCGGGGATTTTTTTCCCCATTCTGGTTGACTCTTTTGCTTTTGTTTCTTAATTTGGATGCTTTATTTACCTCGTTTTGTTACCAGGACCACGGGGAGCGCTCAAAAGTGTGCGTACTATTTGTAAAAACCAAAAACAAAGCTGTTCAGCTATTCTGTTTCTGGAATTGGATACTTAAGATTAAGAATCAGACACTTGTTTTAAAATGACAAATGTCAGATCCTCTTTCCATAATATATATATGGGAAGGGGCACGGTGGTTTAGTGGTTAGCACGTTCGCCTCACACCGCCAGGGTCCGGGTTCGATTCCCGTCTCGGCCATGTGTGTGTGGAGTTTGCATGTTCTCCCCGTGCCTCAGGGGGTTTTTCTCCGGGTTCTCCCGGTTTCCCCCCGGTCCAAAAACATGCACGTTAGGTTGATTGGCACCTTGGAAAATTGTCCCTAGTGTATGAATGTGTGTGTGTGCGTGTGTGAGTGTGTGCCCTGCGATGGGTTGGCATTCCATCCAGGGTGTATCCTGCCTTAATGCCCATAGATAGGCACAGGCTCCCCGTGACCCGAGAAGATCGGATATAGTGGTAGAAGATGAATGAATATATATATGGGAAGAAGAATTGCTCAAGGACCCAAGGGTGGCAGCTTGGCTATACCGGGGCCCAAATTCCGATCACCCTAGACCAGGGGTGACCAGAGGGCCAGATTTGGTGAGGTGAAACTATGCTGGGGCCATTCAGTCTGACATTCCTTAATTAAATGCAAATTAACAAATGAATGTTTTTTTTTATAAAAATGACATCAGTCTTCAAGTCTTAAGTCTTTCATATTTTAAGGCCATATAAACTAAAGAAAACGTTCAGGAAGATCAAACATATCTAGGTTCATTTGAAACATTATATATTATTTACTATTAAATGGCAAACTGTAAACCTCTAAATCCAAATCCTGTGAACAGGAAAACAACACGGACATTGATCTTATTCTGAAGTACAAAACGAGGGCAGATAAAAACGATAAAATGTTATTTTATTTTGCTTTAATTGATGAATACAGTGGAATTTTATAGCTTTGCATCCTTCTTCTCTGACCTTTTACGTGAGAGTGCGGCTACAGGTCTTCTGGTGAAATTTAAAATAGCTTTTTTTTATTGTATTCTTGTATTTTATACTGTTTTATAATATATATATATATATATGTATATATATATACATATATGTATGTAGAGATTACATGGCCTCCCCGTGCCTCAGGGGTTTTTTCTCCGGGTTCTCCCCGGTCCAAAAACATGCACGGTAGGTTGATTGGCACCTTGGAAAATTGTCCCTAGTGTATGAATGTGTGTGTGTGTGTGTGTGTGTGTGTCCTGTGATGGGTTGGCATTCCATCCATAGTGTATCCTGCCTTAATGCCCATAGACGCCTGAGATAGGCACAGGCTCCCCATGACCCCAGGGAAGATCGGATAAAGCGGTGAAAGATGAATGAATGTATATATGTACATGTGATGTGATATGGCCGAGACGGGAATCGAACCCGGACCCTGGCGGAGTGAGGCGAACGTGCTAACCACTAAACGATTGTGTATATAAAAATGGCTATGTTTACACATATGATGCCTCTCTCCGTCTCTCTCTTCATTCTCCACACTATCGGCTCCATCCCCGTAATCAATCTAATCACACAGCTTATCTGCAGGAGGGGAGGAGTTTACACTTTGCACCTCCGCTTCAGCCTTTTCATGGGCTTTGATGAGCTCTTCCTCTATTGTGTTGCGTCTGTTGTTGGGAAGACGGGGTGTGTGTGTGGGGGGGGTGTATATGGAGGGGTGGCCTGGTTATTTTAAGCCCTGCTGTCATAAAGAACAGAGGTCTCCAAGAGCGAAGCAGAGCTATTATCACCATCGAGCAAAATGGCTCCTTCACTTAATCAATGAGGCTGTCCTTCACACGCGGGTCACACATGGGCGCTGCTGCCGCCGTGTAACACTAACACCGCACGCCGATAACTGTCAGGAATAAATGGAAGATGTTTAGAGTTATTATGGTGCACATGCATGGACATGGGTGTAGACGACGCTTATATTTGTGCTGTACACCGTCTGGAGGAGTCATAGTCAAATGGGGAAGAACAAGGTGCATGTACTGGTTCTCTGGTGGATGGATAAATGGGTGGAAGAACAGGACAGGCACACATGGATGGATAGTTAGATAGATGGATGGATAGACCGACAGAAAGAAAGATAGATAGATGCATGAGTGGATAAATGGATGGATAGACAGATGGACAGACAAATAGATGGGGGTACAGACAGATGGATGGATGGACGGATAGATGGATGGATGGATAGATAGGTCAGGCACACATATCTATGGCTAAATGAACAGACAGACAGATAGATAGATAGATAGATAGATAGATAGATAGATAGATAGATAGATAGATAGATAGATAGATAGATAGATAGATAGATAGATAGACAGGCAGACAGACAGACAGACAGACAGACAGACAGACAGGCAGACAGATAGACAGATAGATAGACAGATAGACAGATAGACAGACAGACAGACAGACAGACAGACAGACAGATAGATAGATAGATAGATAGATAGAGATAGATAGATAGATAGATAGATAGATAGATAGATAGACAGGCAGACAGATAGACAGATACATAGACAGACAGACAGACAGACAGATAGATAGATAGATGCATGGATGGATAGGACAGGCACACATATGGATGGCACACCCAAGGACAGACATGAAAACCCACCCCAGGACACACCCAAGGACCGACATGAGGACCCACCCAGGACACACCCAAGGACCGACATGAGGACCCACCCAGGACACACCCAAGGACCGACACGAAGACCCACCCCCAGGACACACCCAAGGAGCAACATGAGGACACGCTGAAGGACCCACTCAAGGACATGCCCAAAGGCATGCCTGAGGATATGTCGAAGGACATACCCCAAGACATGACTGAGGACCCGCCTGAGGACACGCATGTGGACACACCCCAGGACCCACCACCTGAGGACACGCCCGAGGACACCCAAGGAACCACCTGAGAACACACCCGAGGATACACCTGAGGACACATCCATGGACCCACCTGAGAACACACCCAAGGATATGCCTGAAGACAACCGAGGACCCACCTGAGAACACACCCGAGGGTACACCTGAGGACACATCCATGGACTCACCTGAGAACACACCCAAGGATATGCCTGAAGACACGCCTGAGGACATGCCTGAGGACACACCCGAGCACCCACCTGAAGACATGCCTGAGGGCCTGCCTGAGAACACTCCTGATGATATGCCTGAGGACACGCTTGAGAACACACCTGAGGACCAGCATAAAGGGCACGCCCAAGGACCCTCCTGGGGACACACCCGAGGACCCGCCCAACAGCAGAACCCCCCCTTCCCCCCCCGGGGTTTACAGTGTTAAGGCCAGGATGTGTTGCTGTATAATTGATGCCTTGCTTCATTATTGTCTCGGGATAAATCGTTCTCGCGTTGTCAGGATCGAGACGCAACATCGCTGGCGGCCGCTAATGCCCAGTCGTCCCGTGCTCCGCTAATTACTGTGGCAAATATGTTTTGACGGAGGATGGAAAGAGAGAGCTTTTGTGTGTGGGGCTGATGTTTACTGCACAGACACTACATTAGACTACGCTAATGGAACTCTCCAGCACTCACCGCTAATTAAGCGGGTTAAGTGAGCCGCCGTGTCGCTAGCATAGCGCGCTAATGCACACTCCTCTCTCAGCATACAGACCCTCTCCTGCGTATATACCTTCCCTTACACTCTATCTCTCCATCTCTTTCTCCGTCTCTCTTTTTTCTTTCTTTCTTTCGTTCTTTCCTTCTTCCACACTCATAAAACTGTCTGACTGTCTCTTTCCCACTCGCATTCTCTCTTTTTCTTTCTCTCCGTCACTCCTCTTTCTGTCTTTCCTTTCTCTCTCTCGCTCTCTCTCTCTCTCTCTTTTCCCTCACTAGTCTCTTTATCTTCTCTTTCTACCTTCTCTGTAACTCAGATCATACATAATATATATATATGTTTGATCACCCCCGTCACTCTCTTTCGGTCTGTCTGTCTATCCTTGCGTCAATCTCTTCTTCTCCTTCTGTCTCTGTTCTTTTTCTTGCTCATTCTCTTTTCTCTCTCCACTCCCTTTCACTTTCTCGCATAATAAATGTTGGCTCGCTCTCTCTATCGTTCTCTTACTGTCTGTCTGTCTCTCCTTTCTCTCTCTCTCTCCCCCCCCCCACCCTGTCTTGCAATTTCACTGTTTATTTTTCCTTCTCTTTCTCCCCTCTCTCTAACTCATAATAAACATGTCTGATCATCTCCATCACTCTTTCTTTCTGTCGGCCTTTTCGCCAATCTCTTCTTCTCCGCCTGTCTGTCTCTATTTTTCTATTCATCTATTTATCTTGCTCCCTCTCTTTTACTGTCTGATTATCTCACTCTTTTTTTCTGCCTACCCATTCTTTTAATAATAAATATCAGATCATCTCTTTTTCCACCCTCTTCCTGTCTGTTTTCTCTCTGTCTGTCTGTTGGACAATTTCTCTCTCTCTCTCTCTCTCTCTCTCTCTCTCTCCACTTCACTCACTTTCTTACATAATAAATGTCTGACCATCTTTCTCTTTCTCTTACAGTCTGTCTGTCTCTCCTTTTCTTTCTGTCTTTGCTTTTCTATTATTCCCTTTCTCTGTGTGTTCTCCTTTTCTTTTTTATCTTTCTTAGTATCTCTCTCTCTGTGTGTCTGTGTTGTCCTTTTCATTTTAACATTGTCTGTCTCTCTCTCTCTCTCTGTCTCTGTGTTGTCTTTTTCCTTTTATCTTTCTCCATCTGTCTGCCTCTCTCTCTGTTGTCCTTTTCTTTTGATCTTTATCTGTCTGTCTCTCTCTCTTATCTCTCTGTGGGGGAGGAGATTTCTCTCCTAGGTGGAAGGGGAGTGTCTGTAGAGGGAGAGGAGAAAAAAATGCTCAGGTTCTCTCTCTCTCTCAGGACGGGAGTTGTCCTTTTTTTATCTTTCTAGGGCTCTCTTCTCTCTCTCTCGGGAAAAGAAGGAAAACAAAGAGCAACGTCTCGAGGGGGGAGAGAGAGCTCTCGAAAAACGATTGAGACAAAAAAAGGGGGGAGGGCGGGGAGGGGAGCGGGAGGCGGGGGGGGGGGGGGCAGGGGGCGAAGGGGAGGAGGGAAGGGAGGGGGACAGATCTTCTCTATCTTTCTCGGTGCCTTTTTGTTTCTTTTCTTTTCTCTCTCTCTCTCTCTCTCTTTCAATCTCTCTCTGTCTCTCTCTCTCTCTGTCTCGGAATCTCAGATTATGAGTGCACCAGTAAACGAGTAATTCAGTTTACTAGTCAGTCAGTTATAACCTCTGTTCATATAGAGTTCATAGTGACAGCACTGTCTTAGCGTCGTCTCCGACACTATCTTTGAATGGTTAATATTCATTACTGAACAGTATCACATACACTGTACTGTACAAATGTTATCATAGTGAATCTTGTGTATCACATTCTAACAGTGCAGATTGTACACACAATACATTTATATACATAATATAATGTATTTATATACATAATAATACATGTATTATTTTTTTTTGCGTATAGTCAAGTCATGTTTATTCATGTAGTGTTTTTAACAGTACAGATTGTCTCAAAGCAGCTGTTCAATATTAAATAGGAAGGTAATATATTATATAGTATTACTATAGTATAGAATTAGAGTATTTTATAGTACAGTATACAGTATAGTATAATATACAGTAGAGTATTTTATAGTATTATATAGAGTATAGTATAATATATAGTAGAGCATTTTATAGTATAAAATATATAGATATATATATATATATATATATATATATATATATATATATATATATATATATATATATATATATATATATATATATAATATATATATATATATATATAATAACTATATATAATATAAGATATTATATATATATATAGTATATATATATACAGTGTGGCATTATATAGTATTATATATTCATTCATTCATCTTCTACCGCTTTATCCGATCTTCCCTCGGGTCACGGGGAGCCTGTGCCTATCTCAGGCGTCTATGGGCATTAAGGCAGGATACACCCTGGATGGAATGCCAACACATCGCAGGGCACACACACACACACACACACACACACACACACACAACACACACACACACACACACAATACAGTGTGACAATTTTCCAAGGTGCCAATCAACCTACCGTGCATGTTTTTTTAGACCGGGGGAGGAAACCGGAGAAACCCAGAACCCGAAAAAAAAAACCCCTGAGGCACGGGGAGAAGCGAAGGGAGAGAACATGCAAACTCCACACACACATGGCCGAGACGGGAATCGAACCCGGATCCTGGTGGTGTGAGGCGAACATGCTAACCACTACGCCACCGTGCCCCCAGTATTATTATATATAGTATAGTATAATATATAATATGGTATTATATAGTTTAGTATTATATAATATAATAGATAGTATGGTATTATATAGTATTATATATAGTATAGTATAATATACAGTATGGCATTATATAGTATTATATATAGTATAATATGTAGTATAGTATTCATTTGTAAATTGAGTGGATGACATGCAGCACATGAACAGTGTGTGTGTTGTTACGTACAGGAGCGTCGTATAGACGTCCACACAGTCGTGCTTTACATCCCTGAGTGTGTATTAAAGTCCACTCTGTGCTAATGAGTGCGAGTTAACTCCTACACTTGACTTTACAGTATTTCAACTTCCCTCTGATAATGTGTGTACTGATTATTCTGTGTGTGTGTGTGTGTGTGTGTGTGTGTGTGTGTGTGTGTGTGTGTGTGTTAGGTCTAAGCAGCAGCAGTGAGTGTTGGCAGCAGCTCAAGGCTTCGTGCTTCAGCGTGAACTGGACTGCAGGAGACGAGCAGCTGGAGGTGATCAACGCCTCCACGGGCAAACGCCGAGACTGTGGAGCTCCATCACGACTCTGTAAACGTGCACTTTTCACACGCTGGAACAGAGTCTACTGCAAAGTAAGAGCTGCTCCACACACACACACACACACACACACACACACACTTGGGTAGATCTCAAACGGAATTATGTAATGCAATATTCAGGTTATCTTTTAAGATAAAAAACGCCTAAAAGCCTAAAAGGGGCAAATCCCTATTTTACATTTACACCATTCTTATCTAGAGCTACATACAGCTGAGCAGTTAAGGGCCTTGCTCAAGGGCCCCTTACTAGCATCTTTGGTGCTGGGATTTGAACTTGTTACCTTCCGGTTCCGAGTCGGATGCCTTATCCACTAAGCACCCACCCCTGTTTGTAATCTGGTTTCTCCTTTTTCTTTTTGTTGTTTGTTTGTTTGTTTGTTTGTTTATTTTTCTTCATTTGATCGTGACATAATGACAGCAAACATCATCATCAAATGTTTCGTAAGTAAATATATATATATATATATATATATATATATATATATATATATATATATATATATCATTCACACTGACGAAGAGTAAACACAAGCAAACAGAGAGGAAAGGACAAAATAAATAAATAAATATAAAAATTCGAACAAACAATTATAGAAATGCTATAAATAAATAAATAATGCATTAAAAAACGATATTTTGAATATGAATACACAACAATACAATATTAATTCTTAATAATATTAAGAAACGTATATAAAAACAATATGTATATCAGCAGTTAACATATTGTTCGTATTACAAGAAGGAAAAATATGTATTAATAAATAAATAAAGTAAATATATTTAGTGATATTATCAAGTATAACCATTTAATCGATGGTTTGTTTGTTTTTTATTATTATTATTATGAAAGGAAAAAAAACGCTTGTTCATTTCCCATCATGATAAAGTCCAGATACTATTAATATAAATTAATTTAAATGACAATTAAGCCTATATGAATCGAATTGAACTGAATCGAATCAAATTGAATCGACTCATATCACAGCTGTGAATCAGGGAGATTTCAGGCTCTATCAGAAACATCTCCCTTAAGGCACATGAAAGGTCATGAGTTCAGATCCCACACGGTCAGAAAACAGGTACCTCTGCGCTACAGTCTTATTCCTAGGGAACACTCCTTTACCGGTACACAATAAGAGAAAGAGAAAGAAAGGAAGACAGGAAGAAATTAAGAGAAAGGAAGGAGGGAAGAAACAAAGAAAGGGAGGAATGACAAAAGAAACAAATGAAGAAAGAAAAGAAGAAAGAAAGGAAAAGAAATGAATGAAGGGAAAAAGAAAGAAAGACAGGAAGAAATGGAGAAAGGAAGTAAGAAAGAAAAAGAAAAGAAAAAAGAAAAGGAAGAAAGAACGAAAGAAAGAAAGAAATGAAGAAAGAAAGGAAAGAAGAAAGGAAGAAAGGAATGAAGAAAGAAAGAAAGAAAGGAATGAAGGAAGGAAGAAAGTACCTTTCTTTTGTCCTTAATGTACAGTGGGGTTTAAGGCGCTGGACAACTGATGGGAAGGTCGGGGGTTCGAGCCCCGGTGCCACCTCGGGTCCTCTGTGCTCCAGGGGGCGCTGTATCATGGCGGACAAATTTGTATCACACGTACCTTAAAATTTACACCGCTGTCCCTTTCTTTCTGAGATTGGGCCCCTCGGGTTGGCCCCTGAGCATGGCTCCTTAACCCCATAGCTGCCGTATGAAGAGATAAAATGCCAAACCCCTGCAGGTATAACTCGTGGTTCATGTTAAAGTGTTATACGCTGTGAAATGAACATTTTTTTAGGGGGGGACATTTTTTTCTTTCTCTTTTTCTTTCTTTCGTTTTTTTTCTTTGACAACGTTTGAAACGAGTTAAAGAAAAAAGAAAGGGAAGAAGAAAAGAAAGGAATGAAGGAAGAAAGAAGAGAGCAAAAAAATGGGAGAGAAAGGAAGTAAGAAAGAAAGGAAAGGAAGAAACAAAGAAAGGGAGGAATGACAAAAGAAACCAATGACGACAGAATCAAGAAGCAATGAGGAAGATAGGAAGCAATTTCCCTACAGCCCTACGCAGCCGAATCCCGCACTTGCACTTTTGACACGGCCGCTTCTCGTAGATCCTTCCTTTCCCCACTCCCTTCGCCACCTACTCGCGCCCGGGCCCGCCACGTTCTCCCTAACGCCGCTAGGCCCTTCCTATTCGCCTCAGCCATCCCTGTCCCGTGCTCCCCTAAAACCTCACTGTTCTTCTGCCCCCCTCCGCTCCTTCCTCCCTCCCGAACTCAAGCCTTCCTCTCCCTCCCCTGTCTTTCTTCCTCCCTTGCCTCCCCTTCCCCTGCCGCTCCCTTCCATTCCTATCCTCCACACCGACCTTGCTTCCTTCCCCTCCCTCCTTCCTCCCTCCCTCCCTCCCCCTTCCGGCCGCCCTTCCCCTCCCTTCATTCCTCTCTCCCCGACCTCCCTTCTCCCTGTCCTCCCTTTCCTCGCCCTTCCTCTTTCCGCCTCCCCGCCCCTGCATCCCGCCCGACCGCACGCCCTCCCGCCTGCCGGACTCCCGTCCTCCCGGCCCGCCTCGCGCCGCCCCCCCCTGGTCTCGTCCCTCGCGCGGCCCTCCCGTCCCTGCGGACCGCCCGTCCCCGCCCGCCCTGCCTGCGGCCGCCGTCCCCCTCCCTGCTTTGCCATCCCGCCGCCTGCCCGGCCCGCCCCCGCGTCCCCCCCCCCCCGG
The DNA here is from genome assembly GCA_030449085.1 of Kryptopterus vitreolus. Classification (NCBI taxonomy): domain Eukaryota; kingdom Metazoa; phylum Chordata; class Actinopteri; order Siluriformes; family Siluridae; genus Kryptopterus; species Kryptopterus vitreolus. The sequence goes on along the minus strand of JACRUU010000002.1, from coordinate 7,273,346 downwards.
GCGCGCGCCAGGCCGCGCGGCATCCCTGCCGCGCCCGGCCGTCCTCCAGCGGCTGGTCCGGCCGCCACCCCGCCCTGGCGGCCTGCCCCCCGCCCCCCCCTGCCGCCCGCCCCGCCGTCCGGGCGGCCTCCCTTCCGCGCCCTCCCGTCCGCCCGCCCGCCCCGCCGCCCTCCCTGCCGCTCTCTTCCGTCCTTCCGAGGGCCCCCCCGTCCTGCCGCCCCCGCCTGCCGCCCGGGCCCGCCACGGGCGCCCGCCTGGCCGGCCGCGCGGCCTCCCTGCCGCGCCCGTCCGCCGCCTTGGCCCGGCGGCCCCCCCGCCCGGCTCGGCTTCCCCCTCCCCCCTGCCGCCCGCCCTCCTCTCCTGCCGGGCGCCCGCCCGGCCAGCCCGCCCGCCCCCCCCGCCGACCCCCCCGCCCGGCCGCCCGCCCGCCCGCCCGCCCGCCGTCCGCCCGCCCCCCGCTGCGCCCCCCCCCCCGGGCGCGCCTGGCCGCCGGCCCGCCCGGACTGACCGGCCGCCCGTTTCCGCGCCCGCACCTCCGGCCTGCCGGCCGGCCCGTCTGCCAGCCCGCCAGCCGGCCTGCCAGGCCGCACGTCCCCGCCCGCCCGCCCGACTGCCGGCCTCCGTCTGCCCGCACGCCCGCCCGCCCGGCTGCCGCCGCCCGTCCCCGCGCGCCCGCCCGCCCGGCTCGCCTGCCCGCCGCCCGTCAACGCCGCACCGTCCCGCCGGCCGCCGTCCCCGCCCGCCCGTCACGGCCTGCCCGCCGCCGCAAGTCCGCCGCACCGGCCGCCGCCCGGCCTGCGGCCGACCGGTCCCCGCCCCCCGCCCGGCCTGCGGCCGCCCGGATCCCCGCCCGCCGCCGGCCTCCGGCCTCCCGTCCCCCCGCCCGCCCAGCCCGGCCTGGCCGGCGCCCGTCCCGGCCCCGCCCGGCCTGCCGGCCGCCCGTCCTCCCCGATGCCTCTCCGGCCCCCGCCCGCCCGCCCGGGCCTCCTGCCGCCCGCCCGCCCGCCCGCCGGCCGCCCGTCCCGCCCGCCGCCCGCCCGCCTTCCGCCGCCAGTCCCCCCCGCCCGCCTGCCGGCGCCCGTCCGCCGCCCGCCCGCCCTCCCGGCCCGCCCGTCCCCGCCCGCCTTCCTGCCGCCGCCGTCCCCGCCCGCCCGGCCTGCCGCCCCCTTCCGCCCGCCCGCCCGCCCCGCCCGCCCTGCGGCCAGCCCGCCCGCCCGGCCCGGCTGCCGGCCCTCCCGCCGCCCCCGCCCCGCCCGCCCGCCCGCCCGGCCAGCCCGGCCTGCCCGGCCTCCCCGCCTCGCCCCGCCCGCCCGCCCCGGCCCGCCCCGCCCGGCCGCGCCCCCCGCCGCCCGCCGGCCTGCCGGCCGCCCCGGCCGCCCGCCACCCCCGCCCTCTCCTGCCCCGCCCCCCGCCCGGCCCCCCGTCCCCGCCCGCCCGCCCGCCTGCCGGCCGCCCGTCCCCGCCCGCCCGCCCGGCCTGCCCGGCCGCCCGTCCCCGCCCGCCCGCCTGGCCTGCCGGCCGCCGTCCCCGCCCGTCCCCGCCCATCCCCGCCCGCCCGCCCCGCCCCGCCCTCCGGCCGCCGTCCCCCCCCGCCCCGCCCGCCCGCCCGCCCGCCCGCCGCCGGCCCAGCCCGGCCCGCCCGCCCCGGCCTGCCTGCCGGCCGCCCGTCCCCGCCCGCCCGCCCGGCCTGCCGGCCGCCCGTCCCCGCCCGCCCTGCCGGCCGCCGTCCCCGCCCGCCCGCCCGCCCGGCCTGCCGGCCTCCCGTCCCCCGCCCGCCCGCCCCGCCGGCCCGCCCTTCCCGCCGCCCCTCCGCCGCACGCCGCCCGTCCCCCTCCACCGCCCGGCCGCCGCCCTCGCCCGCCCGCCCAGGCCTCCGCCCGACCCGCCCGCCCGCCGGCCCGCCGGCCGCCCTTCCCCGCCCGCCCGCCCGCCTGCCGGCCGCCCGTCCCCGCCCGCCCGCCCCGGCCGCCCGTCCGCCGCCTCCGCCGGCCCCCGTCCCCGCCACGCCCGCCCGGCCTGCCGGCCCGCCCGTCCCCGCCCCCCCGCCCTCCGCCGGCCTGCCCTCCCCGCCCGCCCGCCGCCCGCCGGCCCCGTCCGCCGCCCGCCCGCCGCCCGGCTGCCGGCCCCCGCCCCGCCCGCCCTGCCTGCCGGCCGCCCGTCCCCGCCCGCCCGCCCTGCTGGCCGCCCCGTCCCGCCGCCCGCCCGGCCTGCGGGCCGCCCGTCCCCGCCCGCCCCCGCCTGCCGGCCTCCCGGCCCGCCCCGCCCCCGCCCTCCCGGCCTCCCGCCTGCCGGCCTCCGCCGTCCCCGCCCGCCCGCCCGGCCTGCCCCGCTGCCGGCCGCCCCGCCCGCCGCCCCGCCGCCCCGCCCGCCGGCCGCCAGTCCCCGCCCGCCCGCCCGCCTCCGGCCGGCCCGTCCCCGCCCGCCGCCCCGCCCCGCCCCGCCCGCCCGCCAGCCCGGCCTGCCGGCCTCCCGTCCCCCGCCCGCCGCCCGGCCTGCCGGCCGCCCGTCCCCGCCGCCCGCCCCTGCCTGCCGGCCCCCCGCCCCCCGCCCGCCCGCCCGCCCCGGCCTGCCCGGCCGCCGCCCGCCCCCCGGCCCGCCCGGCCTGACCCAGCCGCCCCGCCCCCTCCCTCCCGCCGCCTAGCCCGCCGCCCGTCCCCGCCCTCCCCGCGCCCGCCCGCCGCCCGCCTGCCGCCTCCCGTCCCGCGCCGCCCGCCCGGCTCGTCCCCGCCCGCCCGCCCTCCGCCCCGCCTGCCGCCCGCCCGTCCCCGCCCGCCCGACCCGCCCGGCCTGCCGGCCGCCCGTCCCCGCCCGCCCGGCCTGCCCGCCGCCCGTCCCCGCCCGCCCGGCCCTGCCGCCGCCCTCCCCGCCCCCCGCCCGCCCGGCCCGGCCTGCCTGCCGCCCCCCCCGCCCGGCTGCCGGCCTCCCGTCCCGCCGCCCGGCCGGCCCGGCCCCCGTCCCCGCCCGCCCGCCCCGCCCTGCCGGCCGCCCGTTCCCCCCCCCCCCTCCCGCCCGCCGCCCGCCCCGCCCCTCCCCCGCCGGCCTGCCGGCCCCCGTCTCGCCCGCCAGCCGCCCGGCCGCCGCCGCCCGCCCGCCCGCCCTGCCTGCCGCGCCGTCCCCGCGCCCGGCCTGCCGGCCGCCCGTCCGCCCGGCCCTCCGCCCGTCCCCGCCCCAGCCCGCCCGGCCTGCCGGCCGCCACGATCCCCGCCCGCCCGCCCGCCCGCCCGCCGGCGCCGCCCGCCCGCCGCCTGCCGCCGCCCGTCCCCGCCCGCCCGGCCTGCCGGCGCACTCCCCGCCGCCCGCCTGCCTGCCGCCCGTCCCCGCCGCCCGCCCGTCCCTGCCTGCCGCCGCCTGCCCCGCCCGCCCGCCCGCCCGCCTCCTTCCTCCGCCCGCCCGGCCGACGGACGCCCGCCCGCCCGCCGCCCTGCCTGCCGGGCCGCCGGCCGCCCGTCCCGCCCGTCCCACGCCCGCCCCGCCTGCCGCCGCCCGTCCCCGCCGCCCCGGCTGCCGGCCGCCCGTCCCCGCCCGTCCCCCCGCCCGCCCCGCCGCCGCCCCGCCCATCCCGCCCGCCCGCCCGCCCGCCCGGCCGCCGGCCGCCCGTCCCCGCCCGCCCGCCCGCCGGCCTGCCGTCCCCCCCGCCCTCCCGGCTGCCGGCCGCCCGTCCCGGCCCGCCCGGCCTGTCCCGCCTCCGTCCCGACCGCCCGGCCTCCGCCTCCCGTCCGCCCGCCCTCCCGCCCCCTTACCTTCCTGTCCCCCCGTCCCCTCCCGCCGCCGGCCTTCCGGCCGCGCAGTCCCCGCCCCGCCCGCCCGCCCTGCCGGCCGCCCGTCCCCGCCCGCCCGCCCGGCCCGGCCTGCCGGCCCCCGGCCCGCCCTGCCTGCCAGCCGCCCTTCCCGGCCCCCCGGCCTGCCGGCCTCCCGTCCCCCGCCCGCCCGCCTGCCGGCCGCCCGTTCCCCGCCCGCCCTCCGCCCGCCTGCCGGCCGCCCTTCCCCCGCCCGCCGCCCGGCCTTGCCGGCCGACCGTCCCGCACGACCGGCCTGCCGGACGAACGCTTCCCCGCCCCACCCGCCCCGGCCTGCCGGCCGACCCGTCCCGACCCGCCGACCGGCCTGCCGGCGCCCGTAGCCCGCCCGCCCACTCTTGTCGGCTGCCGCCCCCGCCCGTCCCCGCCCCCCCTCCCAGTCCTGCCGCCGCCCGTCCGCCCCCCCTGCCTCTCCGGCCGCCCGTCACCGCCCGCCCGCCC
>JACRUU010000002.1:7259108-7264108 GCA_030449085.1 Kryptopterus vitreolus | reverse complement strand
TATATATATATAGATATATATATATGTGGGTGTGTGTGTGGTGTGTGTGTGTGTGTGTGTGTATATATATATATATATATCTATATATATATAATATTAATTATATTACAATTTGAGTCAGATGTTAAAAATATCAGTAAGGGAAAAAATATTCTTATTATTATTCTTATTCTTATTTCTTATTAATAATAATATATAATTAATTAATTATTATTATTATTGATTATTATTATTATTATTTATTATTATTATTATATTATAGAAATATAATCAAACAAATCTTATAAAAATTTTTCCACAATATCCAACCTACAATATTAATAAACAACTAAGCAAATAAATAGTGGAAAAAATACTAATTATTAATAGAAATACATTTGAATTTACTTTATAAATAACATTCATTTAAAAAACAATTAAATTTAATTAAATGTCAAGAAATTTAAAACTGCTAATTTGTGCTCAATAATGGGCTACAATATAATTTCAACATAAAATGTAAAAAAAAAAAAAAAAAAAATACGTTTCTTAGAAAAGGATGAATTCTGATATTCTGATATGACCTGAGTATCTATAAATAAATAGATTTAGGAAAAAAAACAATTAAAATATATATATATATATATATATATATATATATATATATATATATATATATACACACAAAACACACACACAATTATATGTGTTTAGAAAAATGAAGGATAAAATTTTTTATCATAATTAATAAACTAACATTTTTATTTATGTTAGTTAAAGATTTATAAATATGAAATATATATATATAGATATTTCTGATATAATGTATATCACGCATTATAAAAAAAAGGTCACCTACCAATTAAATCCAGTGTGTGAGATCCACTTTTTATTTTATTTTATTATTATTATTATTATTATTATTATTATTATCTATTTCATTTCTTCTGTTTTTTTTCCTCTGGTGTGAGTTTATAGCAACACAAACTGTTGATTTTCTTGTTGTTTATTGTCATGTTTTGTATTTTTTTTCTCTCCGTGTTAAACGTTATCCCTCTCTGATCATACACTTTTACGTGAAAGCTCGTACTAGCTGCAAGAGCGACACCTAGTGGCAGAGATGATGACGGTCTGAAGGTTAGCTCCACTCTGTGCATGAATCACTTCCCTCCACCTTCAGTGTATTTCCCTAAACCTGAGACTACCCGTAGACTGAAATGTAATAGGCTGATGCAGTAGATTAGGATGGAGAACACCATCCTCCATCATGGTCTCTAACCCCGCCCCCACGACATGTCCGAGAGACGCTCTCTCCAAACCCCTCTTATTATCCCCACACGTCACGCGTCTCCTCCGGGACGTCCACAAGCGGCTGTCGGAAACTTTTATACAGATGTGACCCTGATATAAACGACTTGTTTAGTATTTGAAAGAAAAGAAAATAAAGCGTCAGTAGTAGGCATGACACCGAATGGCAATATTGTAATATTCTCTGTACATTTTGTAAACTTTGTATAAAGAAAAAGAAAAGAACAAGGTGTAAAACAAACAAACAAACAAACAAACAAAAAAAAACACTACAAGGTGTGGGAATATGATCTGCAAATATAAATCTGCAATTATTATGCTGCTAAGATCTGTACATTGCACTCGAGTTGTACCATAAAGTGAATGTTTATGTGAATTAAACAAAAAACACACATCCAAATAAAGTTGGTGTCTTATTTTGCATAGATAGGGAGAAAAGGAAGGAAGAGGGGAAGATAGAAAGGAAGAAGGAAGAAAGGAAGGAAGACAAATAATAGAAAGGAAGACGAGAGGAAGAAATGAAGAGAAAGAAAGTAAGAAAGAAAGAAAATAAGAAAGAAATGAAGGTTGAAAGGAAGACAATTGAAGGAAGGAAGGGGGAAGAACGACTAGAAGAAAGAAGGGAGAAAGCATAAAGAAAAGGGAGAGAGAAAGGAAGGAAGGGAAAAAAAACAAGAAAAGGAGGAATGACAAAAGAAAGGAATGAAGAAAAAAAGCAAGAAAGAAAGGAAGGGAGGAAGATAAATGAAGGAAGGGAGAAAGAAACAAAGAAAGGAAGGAAGGAAGAAAGAAAATGGAAAGAAGGAAGAAAAAAAAGGGAGAAAGCAAAGAAGGAAGAGAGGAATAAATGAAGAGAACGGAAGGGAGGAAGAAACAAAGGAATGAATAAAGAAAGACAGAAAGAAATGAAGAGAAAGGGAGTAAGAAAGAAAGAAAAAGGAAAGGAAGAAGAAGAAAGGAAAGGAAAGGAAAAAGCAGACATGAAGGAAGAAAGTAAAAGAAGGCAATAAGGAAGAAAGCAATAAAGGGAGGAAGGAAGTAAGATAAATGAAGAAAGGGAGAAAGATAAATGAAGGAAGGGAGAAAGAAGCAAAGAAAGGAAGACAGGAAGAACTGAAGAGAAAGGAAGGAAGAAAGAAAAGGGAGAAAGCAAAGAAGGAAGAGAGGAATGAACGAAGAGAAATGAAGGAAGGAAGAAAAAGAAAGGGAGGAATGACAAAAGAAAGGAAGGAGAAGAAAAGAGGAAGAATGAAAAGGAGAACTGAAGAAGGGAAGAAGTAAAGGAAGATAAATGAAGAACGGGAGAAAGAAACAAAGAAATGAAGACAGGAAGAAAAAGAAAAGGAAGAAGGAAAGAAAGGAATGAAGAAAGAAAGAACGAAAGGAAAGAAGAGAGCAAAAACGAATGAGCTGGATCATATATAAACTATATATAAGATATATATATATATATATATATATATATATATATATATATATATATATATATCTCCAAAGGTTGTGGGTTTGAGATATAATATAATATCCATATAATTTGCAAACGGAAGGAAGGAAGGGGGAAGGGGGGGAGGGGGAGGGGGAGGGGGAGGGGGTAGCTCAGTGGGTTAATGCACTGGGCTAATGATCGGGAAGGTTGTGGGTTCGATCCCAGTATAGAATTAGAATATTAGAATAGCCTGTATTTGTCACATATACATTACAGCATAGTGAAATTCTTTCTTCATATATCCCAGCTTGTTTGTATGGGATAGCGCAGGGTCAGCCATGATACGGCGCCCCCTGGAGCACACAGGGTTAAGGGCCTTGCTCAAGGACCCAAGCTTGGCGATAACGGGGATCGAACCCTTGATCTTCTGAAGACCACTAAGCTACGCCCCTTGCCAAGCTCTTGGGTCTTTGAGCAAGGCCCTTAACCCTCTGTGCTCCAGGGGGCGCTGTATCATGGTTGACCCTGCGCTCTGAAACCCTGTGCCTCCAAACAATATGCAAAGAAAAAAAGAATGTACTGTAATTCCCTGAAATAGAAACTTTCCCTGTAACTTTCTCATAAGGAACATTCGCAAAGAGACCAGGATGACATTAGAAACGTTTTTCACTAACAAAGTTCCTTACAACTGAGCAATTAAGGGTTAAGGGCCTCACTCAAGGGCCCACTAGTGGCATCTTGGTGGTGGTGGGATTTGAACCTGCAACCTTCCAATCCAAAGGCCAATGCTTTAACCACTGAGCTCCCACCTCCCTCACATTATTGTATTATTCACATTATAAGTGTTTAAGTACATTACTTTACATATAATAAAAGAGCCGTCCCACGCTCTAATCTCAGCCAATCAGCAAGCGACACTTCTGTACATAGCCAATAGGAATGCGTTCACTCTCTCTCGGTCAGCGTTGTGTATTCGAAGCGAAAGCATCGCGTACGTTCCCTGAGATTACACGTGGTTTACTCTAGTGTCGCTTAACCGCTTTAATCGTACTTTACTGTTGTTAACGTTCTTTAAATGTTTATAATGAGTTAACTCGTTAATCGCATATATTTTTTCTCTTCTTAATGTACCATAAATTAGGTCTTAATTATTCATTATTTTAATTATTAATATAAGTATTTAAATCATTAGTTATAATTAATAACGACTAATTATTTTCTATCCAGTTCACTCTGGAAACGATCCTTTAAATATTCATTTTTAATGGATGCTTTAATTGTTAAATATGGGATGAGGCTCCTTTAAGAATTATGTTCCGGTTTTGGTTGCTTTCCATATAAAAGGGTGATACGTTTAGGTTCTATATGGTAATATACACTAATATAGTGAGGAGATCATACCTGTTGTGAATGTGCAGCTAGTAAGTGTAAATTGAACACGGACGAACGTTTCTTTTTTCATTCTTTGTTGTTGGTGTTTCCTTCATTCACCAACACAATGCGGAGTGAAGGAGCAGATCACTCACACACAGTAATGCACACTGCGTTTATAAACGTAGTGCTGTCAAAGTGAATTTGCGTTACTTTTTATACATTATTTGTTGATCACGTGTGTGACTGAGGTCGAGTACTGTACATTACACATACTGTACTACATGTATAAAGTGACGTAAGGGAGAGTTTTACGTCAATATAATGCAATTTTTACAATATCACGACGGATCTTGGAACGTAACCCTCGCGTTATCTGTGGAACGACTGTACATCATAGACTTTTATATTCATGCGGAGGCATGTCTCCGTGTGTGAAGGAGGCGTGTCCTCGGTGTGTAAAGGAGGCGTGTCCCCTGTATGTGAAAGAAGTGTGTCCTCGGTGTGTAAAGGAGGCATGTCCCCTGTATGTGTAGGAGGTGTGTCCTCGGTGTGTAAAGGAGGCGTGTCCCCTGTATATGAAGGAGGCGTGTCCTCGGGTGTGTAAAGGAGGCGTGTCCCCTGTATGTGAAGGAGGCGTGTCCTGTGTGTAAAGGAGGCGTGTCCTCTGTGTATAAAGAAGGCATGTCCCCTGTATGTAAAGGAGGCATGTCCTGTGTGTGTAAAGGAGGCATGCACCAAGTATGTGAAGGAGGCGTGTCCTGTGTGTAAAGAAGGCATGCCCGCTGTATGTGAAGGTGTTTCCTCGGTGTGGAAAGGAGGCATGTCCCCTGTATGTGAAGTAGGCGTGTCCTCGGTGTGTAAAGGAGGCATGTCCCCTGTATGTGAAGTAGGCGTGTCCTCGGTGTGTAAAGGA
>JACRUU010000002.1:7229108-7246608 GCA_030449085.1 Kryptopterus vitreolus | reverse complement strand
CACACAACACACACAATACACACACACACACACACACACACCACACACACACACACACTACACAGTCCTCAATCAGGTCTCCCTCACACACACACACACACACACACACAGGTCGTGGCACACCCTGAATATCAGGTGTTTGTTCTGGCCTCGTCACAGACTCGGGGGCGAGACCTGACCACCAGCTGCTGCGTTACCACGGCAACCGATCTCATCACGTTCCTGAGATCCACCCACAAACTACCCACAAATCTACCCAGAGGCTTCAGCCCCACAATCGTTCACACAGATACACCGAGTAACAAAGACGAGAGGAGGAAAAAACAGAAAAAAAAACTACAATAGAACAAAGATAGAAAAGGAAGATCAAAGCGGAAAAATATGAGTTCAAAGAAAAGAAAAGAGGGCGGAAATAGGGCTAGAGACGGAAAGAGGGATAGACAGAACGAGCGCTAGAAAAACATAAAGAAAGAGGACAGAGACTGAAAGAGGGACAGAGACAGAAAGAGGGACAGAGCCGGGAAGAGGGAGAGAGCCGGAAAGAGGGATAGAGACAGAAAGAGGGACAGAGACGGAAAGAGGGACAGAGAGCGGAAAGAGGGATAGAGACAGAAAGAGGGATAGAGACAGAAAGAGGGATAGAGAAGGAAAGAGGGATAGAGACAGAAAGAGGGAAGAGACTAGAGACAGGAAGAGAGGGATAGAGACAGAAAGAGGGATAGAGACGGAAAGAGGGATAGAGACAGAAAGAGGGATAGAGACGGAAAGAGGGATAGAGACAGAAAGAGGGAGAGACAGAAAGAGGGATAGAGACAGGAAAGAGGGATAGAGACAGAAAGAGGGAGAGACAGACGAGAGAGACAGAAAGAGACGGATAGAGACAGAACGAGCGCTAGAAAAACAGAAAGAGGGACAGAGACGAAAGAGGGACAGAGACGGAAAGAGGATAGAGACGGAAAGAGGGATAGAGATGGAAAGAGGGATAGAAACAGAGAGAGAGCCAGAGACGGAAAGAGGGACTAGAGACGGAAAGAGGGATAGAGACAGAACGAGCGCTAGAAAAACAGAAAGAGGTACAGAGACTGAAAGAGGGACAGAGACAGAAAGAGGGATAGAGACAGAAAGAGGGACAGAGACGGAAAGAGGGACAGAGACGGAAAGAGGGATAGAGACAGGAAAGAGGGATAGAGACGGAAAGAGGGATAGAGACAAGAAAGAGGGATAGAGAAAGAAAGAGGGATAGAGACGGAAAGAGGGATAGAGACGGAAAGAGGGATAGAGACAGAAAGAGGGAGAGAGACAGAAAGAGGGATAGAGACAGGAAAGAGGGATAGAGACGGAAAGAGGGATAGAGACAGGAAAGAGGGATAGAGACAGGAAAGAGGAATAGAGACGGAAAGAGGGATAGAGACGGAAAGAGGGATAGAGACAGAACAAGCGCTAGAAAAACAGAAAGAGAGATAAAGATAGAAAGACAGCTAGACATGGAAAGACAGCTAGAGACGGAAAGAGGGATAGAGACGGAAAGAGGGATAGAGACGGAAAGAGGGATAGAGACGGAAAGAGGGATAGAGACGGAAGAGGGATAGAGACGGAAAGAGGGATAGAGACGGAAAGAGGGATAGAGACGGAAAGAGGGATAGAGACAGAAAGAGGGACAGAGACTGAAAGAGGGACAGAGACGGAGAAAGAAAGAGGATAGAGACAGAAAGAGGGAAAGAGGGACAGAGGGACAAAGAGGGAAGAGACAAAGAGACAGAGATGGAAAGAGGGACAGAGACGGGAAGAGGGAGAGAGCCAGAAAGAGGGATAGAGACGGAAAGAGGGATAGAGACGGAAAGAGGGATAGAGACAGAAAGAGGGAGAGAGACAGAGGGATAGAGACAGAAAGAGGGATAGAGACGGAAAGAGGGATAGAGACAGAAAGAGGGATAGAGACAGAACGAAAGAGGGATAGAGACGCTAGAAAAACAGAAAGAGGGACAGAGACGGAAAGACAGCTAGAGACGGAAACAGGGATAGAGATGGAAAGACAGCTAGAGACAGAAAGAGGGATAGAGATGGAAAGAGGGATAGAAACAGAGAGAGAGCCAGAGACGGAAAGAGGACTAGAGACGGAAAGAGGGCTAGAGACAGAACGAGCGCTAGAAAAACAGAAAGAGGGACAGAGACTGAAAGAGGGACAGAGACAGAAAGAGGGACAGAGACGGAAAGAGGGATAGAGACGGAAAGAGGGACAGAGACGGAAAGAGGGATAGAGACGGAAAGAGGGATAGAGACGGAAAGAGGGATAGAGACGGAAAGAGGGATAGAGACGGAAAGAGGGATAGAGACAGAAAGAGGAAAGAGGAATAGAGACGGAAAGAGGGATAGAGACAGAACAAGAGGGATAGAGACGAACTAGAAAAACAGAAAGAGGGATAGAGACGGAAAGACAGCTAGAGACGGAAACAAGGATAGAGATGGAAAGACAGCTAGAGACGGAAAGAGGGATAGATACAGAAAGAGGGATAGAGACGGAAAGAGGGATAGAGACGGAAAGAGGGATAGAGACAGAAAGGGATAGAGACGGAAAGAGGGATAGAGAGGAAAGAGGGATAGAGACAGAAAGAGGAATAGAGACGGAGGAGTAGAGGGATAGAGACAGAGGAGTACAGTCTGCAAATTGTTCATAAACTGTCTGAACAGTTTCTTCAGTCTAACATAAAAAAATTTAATTTGAACAAGTGTGGTGTGCGTGTGTGTGTGCGTGCGTGTGTGTGTGTGTGTGTGTGTGTGTGTGTGTGTGTGTGTGTGTGTGTGTGTGTGTGTGTGCTCAACAAACACAAACCCTCTAAAACTCTACAGCTGAGCAAATTAAATTGTTGGCAAAAATGATCAGATTGGATCCTACCAGAGTGTAACATAAAGCATCTGCCATACACATACACACACCCCCCCCCCCCACCCCCCACACCACCCCACACACACACACACACACACACACATTGAGGGAGAATGACACACACTTTCATGGGGTATATAGATGGGCAGATAGATGGATGGAAGGGTGAATAGATAAATGGACGTACCGTGACAGAGGGATGGATGGATGGATAAATGGATAGATCAGATTAAAATGAAAATTAATCATCATTTGATCTAAGCACTGAAAAGAATGGAGAAATCCAAATAATGTGGGGAAAGGATGAAAAGATGAATGAAAACAAACCGCCTGGTATAAATGGATGGACAGACAAATGAATGAAAGAAGGCTGGAAGGATGCATGGATAGATAGATAGATTATGGATGGATGGATGAATGAAAGATTTGGTGGTGGATGGATACAATAAAAGTAGAACCAATAAAAGAATTGGTGGTGGATAGTAGACAGATGGATGGATGGATGGATGGATGGATGGATGGATAGATATAAAGACACTATAAAACTGGAACATGGATGGATGAATGAAAGAATTGGTGGTGGATAGTAGGATGGATGGATAGATAGATACATAACCTGGATGGACATGGATGGATGAATGAAGAATTGGTGGTGGATGTAGACAGATGGATGGATGGATGAAGGGCTACAATAAAACTGGAACATGGATGGATGAATTAAAGAATTGGTGGTGGATGCATGATGCATGGATGGATGGATGTATGGATGGATGGATGGATGGTGGATGGATGGAATGGAAGGCTGTTGGATTGATTTGATGATGGAGGGCAATAAAACAGGATGGACATGGATGGATGGATGGGGCTACAATAAAAGTGGACATGGATGGATGAATAAAAGAATTGGTGGTGGATGCATGGATGGATGGATGAATGTATATATGGATGGATGGATGGATGGATGGAAGGATGGATTGAGGACACATGGATGGATGGATGAGATGGATGGATGGATGGATGGGCTACAATAAAACAGTAAGATGGATGGAAGAAAGATGTTTGATGTTTAATAGATGGAAACAAACAAGCTTGGGCATATATGGATGGATGAGATGGATGGATGGAAGGATGGATGGATAGATGGATGGATGGATGAGATGGATGGATGTATGAGACGGATGGATGTATGAGATGGATGGATGTATGAGAGACGGATGGATGGATGGATGAGATGGATGGATGGATATGAGACGGATGGATGTGATATGATGGATGCGGATGGATGGATGGATGGATGGATGAATGGATATGATGATGGATGGATGTATGAGATTGGATGGATGGATGAGGTGGATGGATGGATGGATGAAAACGGAGATGGATGAGATGTGATGGATGAGAACATGTATGATGGATGGATGGATGAGACAATAGATGGATGGGATGGATGGATGGAGCTTGGGTACATAAAACAGTAAGATGGATGGATGAGATGATGGATGGATGATGGATGGATGAGGATGGATGTATGTATGAGACGGATGGATGTATGAGACGGATGCATGTATGAGACGGATGGATGGATGAGACGGATGGATGTATGAGACGGATGGATGTATGAGACGGATGGATGTATGAGACGGATGGATGTATGTATGAGATGGATGTATGTATGAGACGGATGGATGTATGATGGATGTATGTATGAGACGGATGGATGTATGAAGATGGATGGATGTATGAGACGGATGGATGTATGAAGATGGATGTATGTATGAGACGGATGGATGTATGATGAGACAGATGTATGTATGAGACGGATGAGATGTATGTATGATGGATGTATGTATGAGACGGATGGATGTATAAGATGGATGTATGTATGAGACGGATGGATGTATGAGATGGATGGATGTATGAGACGGATGGATGTATGAGACGGATGGATGTATGAGACGGATGGATGTATGAGACGGATGGATGTATGAGACGGATGGATGTATGAGACGGATGTATGATGAGACGGATGGATGTATGAGAGACGGATGGATGTATAAGATGATGACGGATGGATGGATGGATGTATGAGACGGATGGATGTATGACGGATGGATGTATGTATGAGACGGATGGATGAGACGGATATGTATGGAGACAGATGTATGTATGAGACGGATGGATGTATGATGGATGTATGTATGAGACGGATGGATGTATAAGATGGATGTATGTATGAGACGGATGTATGAGACGGATGTATGATGAGACGGATGTATGTATGAGACGGATGCATGTATGAGACGGATGGATGATGAGACGGATGGATGTATGAGACGGATGGATGTATGATGAGACGGATGTATGTATGAGACGGATGGATGTATGAGACGGATGGATGGATGGATGTATGAGACGGATGTATGTATGAGACGGATGTATGTATGAGACGGATGGATGAGACGGATATGAGACAGGATGTATGATGTATGAGACGGATGGATGTATGAGACAGATGTATGTATGAGACGGATGGATGTATAAGATGGATGTATGTATGAGACGGATGGATGTATGAGATGGATGGATGTATGAGACGGATGGATGTATGAGATGGATGTATGTATGAGACGGATGGATGAGACGGATGTATGAGACGGATGGATGAGACGGATGGATGACGTGGATGAGATGAGACGGATGGATGTATGAGACGGATGGATGTATGAGACGGATGTATGTATGATGACGGATGGATGTATGAGACGGATGGATGTATGAGACGGATGGATGTATGAGACGGATGGATGTATGATGAGACGGATGGATGTATGAGATGGATGGATGTATGAGACGGATGGATGTATGAGATGATGTATGATGACGGATGATGAGAGATGGATGTATGAGACGGATGGATGTATGAGACGGATGTATGATGGATGAGACGGATGGATGATGTATGAGATGAGACGGATGGATGTGGATGAGACGGATGGATGTATGAGATGGATGGATGTATGAGACGGATGGATGTATGATGTATGAGACGGATGGATGTATGAGACGGATGGATGTATGAGACGGATGGATGTATGAGACGGATGGATGTATGAGACAGATGATGTATGATGGTGGATGATGATGAGACGGATGGATGTATGAGACGGATGGATGATGATGGATGTATGTATGAGACGGATGGATGTATGATGGATATGATGAGATGGATGGATGTATGAGACGGATGGATGTATGAGATGGATGTATGAGACGGATGGATGTATGAGACGGATGGATGTATGAGACGGATGGATGGACACAAACAGAAAGACTGAGATGTACAGATGTGTGACAGATGCAGGAATGGTCCAGTAAGTGGAAATGTGACTGGTTAATGTGGTGTTACAGGACTTGTGGATGAGAGTGGGGCGGTGTGATGAAGCTCAGCGTGATCACTGCGAGACAAAGAGAGCGACAGAGGAGAAGAGAGCGAGAGCGGTAATTGTCTGGGCTTTGAGGAGTGTGACAGAGGGGGGAAACGCCCTGCGCTTTCACAGCTAATCTCATTATGCTGATTGTCTATTAGCGAGCATTACAGCGGGATCTGACGGAATTATGCGTGTCGCTCTCGGAACGACACGGAGGAGTGTATAATCCGGGAGCCATCACACACACTTCAGCGGCGGGTTCACTCCTCCACCATTACGCTCCGTCCATTCCGGCCAAACCAGAGACTATATTCCCCAGGAGGAGATAAAAGTATAATATCCGAGCGCCTTTCTGATGTCGACACCGCCAACACACCACCTTGGATGGTCGAACACCCGCCAACACGGCGTCTTAATCACGCCTTTATAACGAGTATATAACAAGTCTTTTTTTCACCGTGTTTTAATAAAGGTCATGTGATGCCATCTAGTGGCCGTTAGAGTGACTGCGTGATATACTGACAGCAGTATAGCACACTGTGGGATACGAATATTAATAAGCAATTTTTCAACAAAAATATTATTATATAAAATACTTCTGAGATAAAGAAAACACACAACGAGGTACTAAACTAAATCTAAATTATATCCATCCATCCCTCCATCTCATATATATATATATATATATATATATATATATATATATTTATACTATATATATACATACATACATATACATATATATATATATACATTATATATATATATATATATTATATATATATATATTATATATATTATATATATATATATAGATAGATGGATGGACAGATGGACAGATGGACAGATGGACAGATGGATGGATGGATGGAGGGCTACAATAAAAACATGGATGGATAATTGAAATAATTGGAGGTGGATAATAGATAGATTTATCCATCACCAATTCATTCATCCATCCATGTTCCAGTTTTATTATATCCATCCATCCATCTACCCACCCATCCATCCATCTATCTATCCATGACCACCACCACCGCTTCTTTCTTTCATTCATCCATCCATCTTCAATTTTGATTGTATCCCCCACCCATCCATCTATCCATCACCAATTCATACATCCATCCACCCACCCACCCACCCACCACCAGTGGATTAATTCTCTTTCATCCATGCTCAAGTTGATTGTATCCATCACCAATTCATATTCGTTTTATTATACCCATCCGTCCATCGATCTATCCATCATTGACCACTGCTTCTTTCATCCATCCATCCATCCATCTGTCCACCACCAATTCATTCATTCATTCATCCATCCATCCATGTTCCATTTTGATTGTATCCACTCATGCATCTATCCATCACCAATCCATCCACCACCAGTTCATTAATTCATCCATATATGTTCAAGGTGATTGCATCCATCCATCCATCCATTTATCCATTGGCAATTCATTCATCCATCCATGTTCCAGTTGTATTGTGTCCGTTCCTCCTCCATCCACCACCACTTCATTCATTCATGCATGCATCCATCCATACATACACACATATATATCTATATATATATATATATATATAATATATATATATATATATATATATATATATATATATCTATATATATATATATATATATATACACACACATATATAAGGGGCACGGTGGCGTAGTGGTTAGCACGTTCGCCTCACACCCGCCAGGATTCCCCGGGTTCGATTCCCGTCTCGGTCATGTGTGTGTGTGGAGTTTGCATGTTCTCCCCGTGCCTCAGGGGTTTTTTCTCCGGGTTCTCCGGTTTCCTCCCCCGGTCCAAAAAACATGCACGGTAGGTTGATTGGCACATTGGAAAATTGTCCCTAGTGTATGAATGTGTGTGTGTGTGTGGCCTGCGATGGGTTGGCATTCCATCCAGGGTGTATCCTGCCTTAATGCCCATAGACGCCTGAGATAGGCACAGGCTCCCCGTGACCCGATGGAAGATCGGATAAAGCGGTAGAAGATGAATGAATGAATGAATACACACACACACACACCCATATATATGTGTGTATAGAAAACAACCTCAGAGACTCCGAGCTGCGTGTGTGTGTGTGTGTGTAGGACTGTGCAGGTGTAGTGCGGTATTAAAGGAGAAGTGTGCACGCACTCAGTGTGTCCCTGGAAGACGTTGACAGAGTGGATGGACGGATCTCGGAAGTCCCACAGGCGAAAGGTGGTGTCCCGGGACGAGGTGACCACCAGACGCTGGGTGGGGTGGGTGCAGCAGTGGGTCAGCTCCTGATCGTGACCTAGACACACACACACACACACACACACACACACACACACACATACACTATGAGAATATTACATTATCAAGGACAAAGTGACAAAGAAAAGAAAGAAAAAAAGTCTTATAATTAGATTTTTTTTGTCTTTTCGTTAATATTCAAAAAATGTCATTTTTAAGTGGCAATAATTAACTGTCATTAACATTTAATTTTTTTTATACATGTCTTTTTGAAAGGTTTCCGAAGGTAAAACTACAAAATGAACAGAAGTGATGGACAGAAAGACAGAGGCAGGCAGACAATAGACGGATAAGACAATTGCTCGACAGACAGACAGACAGACAGACAGACAGATAGATAGATGGATGGATGCATAAAGAAAGAACGACAGAGAGAATCAGACAGACAGACAGGCTAGATGGATAGATGTACAGACAGCGGATAGATAGAGAGTCCAATGGATGGACACAAACAGCTGGATAGACAAACGGACTGATAGACAGACAAACAAATAAAAAATATAAACAGATAGACGGTGTCTGTTTATATTCATCGTTTTTGTCTTATTTGTCGTTCTGTCTGTCTGTCTGTCTATCCCTGTGTAATTACACATTTGTCTATCAATTTTTCTCTTTCTGTCTATCTATCCATCTGTCTGTTTACCGGTTTGTCTTCCTGGACATTAAACAGGCACAGTGTGTGTGTGTGTGTGTGTGTGTGTGTGTGTGTGTGTGTGTGTTTTATCTGATTATAAATAGAAACAAAGATCAAAGTGAAGAAGAAGGGATTGAACATTCAGAAGAATAAACAATAAACTGGAAACAGATAAAATAAACATAAACATTCTGTAATGCTGGACGGTGTGTAATAGTTATTATAGCAATTCTGTCCAAAAGACTTTAGTGCCTTTAGTGCGCCCGACCTGTGAGCGTGTGGACGAGTTCGGACGTCTCCACGTCGTACAGATTGGCCGCTCGGTCCCATGAGGCGGTAACGACTTGTTTGCCGCCCACGAGCCAGTCTGCGGCGATGACCACGCCCTGATGGCTCTTCAGAGTGGTGCTGGCCACGCGCACTGTAGGACACTCGTTCGGCCCGTCTGCGTCTCCATCAGCATCGTCCTTATCGGAGAAATCCACGTCGTCGTCCAGTGACGCCTGAGTTCACCATGGAGGGGGGGGGGGGGCAGAGAGAGAGAGAGAGAGAGAGAGAGAGAGAGAGAGAGAGATGGAGGGGGGACATAATAAACACCAGTTCAGCTTTATACATTTGTAATTATTAGGATGAGAAATGTGGCTGGATTGATGAATGGATCAATCAATGAGTAAAAAGAAAGAATGGAAGGAAGGAAAGAAGGAAGGAAGAATGAAAGGGCAGAAAGAGAGAAAGAAAGAAAGGCAGAAAGAAAGAACGAAGGGCAGAAAGAAAGAAAGAAAGAAAGAAAGCAGAAATAAAGAAAGAAAGGGGTAAAGCAAGAAAGAAAGAAAGAAAGGCAGAAAGAAAGAAAAGAAAGAAGAAAGAAGAAAGAAAGAAAGAAGGCAAAGAAAGAAAGAAAGGCAGAAAGAAAGAAAGAAAGAAAGAAAGAAAGAAAGGCAGAAAGAAAGAAAGAAAGAAAGAAAGAAAAGAAAAAGCAGAAGACAGACAAGAAAAAGAAAGAAGGGCAGAAAGAAAGAAGACATCAGGTAAGTGTATGTGTGAGATGGTGAGAGTGATAAAGAAAAATTGAGAAAGGAAAAAGGGATGAGGATAAAAAAGGAGACTTAAAGAGAGAGAAAAAAGAAAAAGTAAAGAGTGATGGAGAATGAAAAAAGAGAAGAGTTTGCAAACGCGAAGTTTGTAACACTCACACTGGTGTCAGCTGGAGGCTGAGGGAGAGGCAGCTGCACCATGTAGCGCCAGATGTGAGCTGTCTGATCACCAGATGCTGACGTAACACACACACACACCACACACACACACACACACACACACACACACACACACACACACACACACACACACACACACACACACACCACACACACACACACACACACACACACACACACACAAAACCGGAAAAGGAAAATTAAAAAAGTGCAGGCATAAAAGGTTTGAGTTCTGAGAGTGTCTAACGCTGAGTTTTTGTAGCGTGGAAAGCTCTAATCACCTGTGGGTGTGTGTCTAATATCACCTGTGGGTGTGTGTCTAATATCACCTGTGGGTGTGTGTCTAATATCACCTGTGGGTGTTAATGTTACCTGTACACATGTCTAATATCACCTGTGGGTGGTGTGTCTAATGTTACCTGTACACATGTCTAATATCGCACCTGTGGGTGTGTCTAATGTTACCTGTACACATGTCTAATATCACCTGTGTCTAATGGTGTGTGTTAGTGTCTAATGTTACCTGTACACATGTCTAATATCACCTGTGGGTGTGTCTAATGTTACCTGTGGGTGTGTCTACACCTGTGGGTTTGTCTATGTCTAATGTCTATATCACCTGTGGGTGTGTCTAATGTTACCTGTACACATGTCTAATATCACCTGTGGGTGTGTCTAATGTTACCTGTGTGTGTTACACATGTCTAATATCGCCTGTACCTGGGTGTGTCTAATGTTACCTGTACACATGTCTAATATCCACCTGTGGGTGTGTCTAATGTTAGCTGTACACATGTCTATATCACCTGTGGGTGTGTCTAATGTTACTACATGTCTAATATCACCTGTGGGTGTGTGTCTAATATCACCTGTGGGTGTGTCTAATGTTACCTGTACACATGTCTAATATCACCTGTGGGTGTGTCTAATGTTACCTGTACACATGTCTAATATCACCTGTGGGTGTGTCTAATGTTACCTGTACACATGTCTAATATCGCCTGTGGGTGTGTCTAATGTTACCTGTACTGTACACATGTCTAATATCACCTGTGGGTGTGTCTAATGTTACCTGTACACATGTCTAATACCACCTGTGGGTGTGTCTAATGTTAACTGTACACATGTCTAATATCACCTGTGGGTGTGTCTAATGTTACCTGTACACATGTCTAATATCGCCTGTGGTGTGTCTAATGTTACCTGTCTAATATCGGGTGTGTCTAATGTTACCTGTACACATGTCTAATATCACCTGTGGGTGTGTCTAATGTTACCTGTACACATGTCTGTGGGTGTGTCTATGTCTAATATCACCTGTGGGTGTGTCTAATGTTACCTGTACACATGTCTAATATCGCTGTGGGTGTGTTCACCTGTGGGTGTGTCTAATGTTACCTGTACACATGTCTAATATCACCTGTGGGTGTGTCTAATGTCTAATGTCTATCACCTGTGGGTGTGTGTCTAATATCACCTGTGGGTTTGTCTAATGTTACCTGTACACATGTCTAATATCTCCTGTGGGTGTGTCTAATGTTACCTGTACATATGTCTAATATCGCCTGTGGGTGTGTCTAATGTTAACTGTACACATGTCTAATATCACCTGTGGGTGTGTCTAATGTTACCTGTACACATGTCTAATATCCACCTGTGGGTGTGTCTAATGTTACCTGTACACATGTCTAATATCGCCTGTGAGGTGTGTCTAATGTTACCTGTACACATGTCTAATATCCTGTGGGTGTGTCCTGTGGGTGTGTCTAATGTTACCTGTACACATGTCTAATATCGCCTGTGGGTGTGTCTAATGTTACCTGTACACATGTCTAATATCACCTGTGGGTGTGTGTCTAATATCACCTGGTGTGTCTAATATCACCTGTTACCTGTACACATGTCTAATATCCACCTGTGGGTGTGTCTAATGTTACCTGTACACATATGTCTAATATCGCCTGTGGGTGTGTCTAATGTTACCTGTACACATGTCTAATATCACCTGTGGGTGTGTCTAATGTTACCTGTACACATGTCTAATATCACCTGTGGGTGTGTCTAATGTTACCTGTACACATGTCTAATATCGCCTGTGGGTGTGTCTAATGTTACCTGTACACATGTCTAATATCACCTGTGGGTGTGTGTCCTGTGGGTGTGTCTAATGTTACCTGTACACATGTCTAATATCGCCTGTGGGTGTGTCTAATGTTAACTGTACACATGTCTAATATCACCTGTGGGTGTGTCTAATGTTACCTGTACACATGTCTAATATCCACCTGTGGGTGTGTCTAATGTTAACCTGTACACATGTCTAATATCACCTGTGGGTGTGTCTAATGTTACCTGTACACATGTCTAATACCACCTGTGGGTGTGTCTAATGTTAACTGTACACATGTCTAATATCACCTGTGGGTGTGTCTAATGTTACCTGTACACATGTCTAATATCACCTGTGGGTGTGTCTAATGTTACCTGTACACATGTCTAATATCGCCTGTGGGTGTGTCTAATGTTACCTGTACACATGTCTAATATCACCTGTGGGTGTGTCTAATGTTACCTGTACACATGTCTAATATCACCTGTGGGTGTGTCTAATGTTACCTGTACACATGTCTAATATCACCTGTGGGTGTGTCTAATGTTACCTGTACACATGTCTAATATCCACCTGTGGGTGTGTCTAATGTTACCTGTACACATGTCTAATATCACCTGTGGGTGTGTGTCTAATGTTACACTGTGGGTGTGTACACATGTCTAATATCACCTGTGGGTGTGTCTAATGTTACCTGTACACATGTCTAATATCACCTGTGGGTGTGTCTAATGTTACTGTACACATGTCTAATATCACCTGTGGGTGTGTCTAATGTTACCTGTACACATGTCTAATATCGCCTGTGGGTGTGTCTAATGTTACCTGTACACATGTCTAATATCACCTGTGGGTGTGTCTAATGTTACCTGTACACATGTCTAATATCACCTGTGGGTGTGTCTAATGTTACCTGTACTGTCTAATATCACCTGTGGGTGTGTGTCTAATATCACCTGTGGGTGTGTGTCTAATATCACCTGTGGGTGTGTCTAATGTCTGTACACATGTCTATCACCTGTGGGTGTGTGTCTAATGTTACCTGTACACATGTCTAATATCCACCTGTGGGTGTGTCTAATGTTACCTGTACACATGTCTAATATCACCTGTGGGTGTGTCTAATGTTACCTGTACACATGTCTAATATCACCTGTGGGTGTGTCTAATGTTAACCTGTACACATGTCTAATATCACCTGTGGGTGTGTGTCTAATATCACCTGTGGGTGTGTGTCTAATATCACCTGTGGGTTTGTCTAATGTTACCTGTACACATGTCTAATATCACCTGTGGGTGTGTCTAATGTTACCTGTACATATGTCTAATATCACCTGTGAGTGTGTCTAATGTTACCTGTACACATGTCTAATATCCACCTGCCTGTCTAATAGGGTGTGTCTAATGTTACCTGTACACATGTCTAATATCACCTGTGGGTGTGTCTAATGTTACCTGTACACATGTCTAATACCACCTGTGGGTGTGTCTAATGTTAACTGTACACATGTCTAATATCACCTGTGAGTGTGTCTAATGTTACCTGTACACATGTCTAATATCCACCTGTGGGTGTGTCTAATGTTACCTGTACACATGTCTAATATCACCTGTGGGTGTGTCTAATGTTACCTGTACACATGTCTAATATCGCCTGTGGGTGTGTCTAATGTTACCTGTACACATGTCTAATATCACCTGTGAGTGTGTCTAATGTTACTGTGTCTAATGTTGTCTAATGTTACCTGTACACATGTCTAATATCACCTGTGGGTGTGTGTCTAATATCACCTGTGGGTGTGTGTCTAATATCACCTGTGGGTGTGTCTAATGTTACCTGTACACATGTCTAATATCGCCTGTGGGTGTGTCTAATGTTACCTGTACACATGTCTAATATCTCCTGTGGGTGTGTCTAATGTTACCTGTACACATGTCTAATATCCACCTGTGGGTGTGTCTAATGTTACCTGTACACATGTCTAATATCACCTAATACCACCTGTGGGTGTGTCTAATGTTACCTGTACACATGTCTAATATCACCTGTGGGTGTGTCTAATGTTACCTGTACACATGTCTAATATCGCCTGTGGGTGTGTCTAATGTTACCTGTACACATGTCTAATATCACCTGTGGGTGTGTCTAATGTTACCTGTACACATGTCTAATATCCACCTGTGGGTGTGTCTAATGTTAACTGTACACATGTCTAATATCACCTGTGGGTGTGTCTAATGTTACCTGTACACATGTCTAATATCACCTGTGGGTGTGTCTAATGTCACCTGTGGGAGTGTGTCTAATGTCAGATATAGGTGTGTGTTTAATGTCACCTGTAGATGTGTGTCTAATGTCACCTGTGGGAGTGTATCTAATGTCACCTATAGTGTGTGTCTAATGTCACCTGTGGGAGTGTGTGTCTAATGTCACCTGTAGGTGTGTGTCTAATGTCACCTGTGGGTGTGTGTCACCTGTGGGGTGTGTCTAATATCACCTGTAGTGTATGTCACCTGTGGGTGTGTGTATGTGTATGTCTAATGTCACCTGTGGGTGTGTGTCTAATGTCACCTGTGGGTGTGTGTATAATGGCACCTGTGGGGGTGTGTCTAATATCACCTGTAGGTGTATGTCTAATGTCACCTGTGGCTGTGTGTACAATATCACCTGTGGGTGTGTGTCTAATGTCACCTGTGGGTGTGTGTACACATGTCTAATATCACCTGTGGGTGTGTGTCTAATGTCACCTGTGGGTGTATG
Source organism: Kryptopterus vitreolus (assembly GCA_030449085.1). Lineage (NCBI taxonomy): Eukaryota > Metazoa > Chordata > Actinopteri > Siluriformes > Siluridae > Kryptopterus > Kryptopterus vitreolus. The sequence continues at coordinate 7,231,280 of JACRUU010000002.1, read as the reverse complement.
TGTGTCTAATGTCACCTGTGGGTGTGTGTATAATGGTGTGTGTCTAATGTCACCTGTAGGTGTCTAATGTCACCTGTGGGTGTGTGTCTAATGTCACCTGTGGGTGTGTGTCACCTGTGGGGGTGTGTCTAATGTCAATGTCCTGTGGGTGTGTGTCTAATGTCACCTGTACACATGTGGGTGTGTGTCTAATATCACCTGTGGGTGTGTCTAATGTCACCTGTGGGTGTGTGTGTCTATGTCAGATATAGGTGTCTGTCTAATGTCACCTGTGGGTGTGTGTCTAATGTCACCTGTGGGTGTGTGTATAATGTCACCTGTGGGTGTGTGTCTAATGTCACCTGTGGGTGTGTGTCTAATGTCACCTGTAGGTGTGTGTCTAATGTCACCTGTAGGTGTGTGTCTAATGTCACCTGTGAGTGTGTCTAATGTCACCTGTGGGAGTGTATCTAATGTCACCTATAGGTGTGTGTCTAATGTCACCTGTGGGGGTGTGTCTAATTCCAATCTCTTGTGTGTCTAATGTCACCTGTAGGTGTATGTCTAATGTCACCTGTGGCTGTGTGTACAATATGTGTGTAATGTCACCTGTGGGTGTGTGTCTAATGTCACCTGTGGGTGTGTGTATAATGTCACCTGTGGGTGTGTGTCTAATGTCACCTGTGGGTGTGTGTATAATGTCATGTGGGTGTGTGTCTAATGTCACCTGTGGGTGTGTGTATAATGGCACCTGTGGGTGTGTGTCTAATGTCACCTGTAGGTGTATGTCTAATGTCACCTGTGGCTGTGTGTACAATATCACCTGTGGGTGTGTGTCTAATGTCACCTGTGGGTGTGTGTATAATGGCACCTGTGGGTGTGTGTCTAATGTCACCTGTGGGTGTGAGTCTAATGTCACCTGTGGGTGTATGTCTAATGTCACCTGTGGGGGTCTAATGTCACCTGGGGGGGGGGGTGTCTAATTCCAGTCTCTTGTGAGTGTCTAATTTCACCTGTAGGTGTGTTTATAATGTCACCTGTGGGAGTGTGTCTAATGTCACCTGTGGGAGTGTGTACAATATCACCTGTGGGGGTGTGTCTAATGTCACCTGTGGGGGTGTGTCTAATGTCACCTGTAGGTGTGTGTCTAATGTCACCTGTGGGTGTGTGTATAAGGTCATCTGTGGGGGTTTGTCTAATGTCACCTGTAGGACTGTATCTAATGTCACCTGTAAGTGTGTGCCTAATGTCACCTATAGGACTGTGTCTAATGTCACCTGTAGGTGTGTGCCTAAAGTCACCTATAGGACTGTGTCTAATGTCACCTGTAAGTGTGTGCCTACTGTCACCTATAGGACTGTGTCTAATGTCACCTGTAAGTGTGTGCCTACTGTCACCTATAGGACTGTGTCTAATGTCACCTGTAAGTGTGTGCCTAATGTCACCTATAGGACTGTGTCTAATGTCACCTGTGCGGGTGTGTCTAATGTCAGTCTCTTGTGAGTGTCTAATTTCACCTGTAGGTGTGTTTATAATGTCACCTGTAAGTGTGTGTCTAATGTCGCCTGTAAGTGCGTGTCTAATGTCACCTGTGGGGGTGTGTCTAATTCTGTGAGTGTCGAATTCCAATCCCTTTGTGAATGTGTGTAATTTCATCATGTAAGTCATTTTGTGCAAAAATGATAAAATTCGTTGATACAAAAAAACCCAAAGAAAAATATTTAGACAAACCTGTTAGCGCCATCTGCTCCGTGGGGTGAAACTTAATCGAGTTAACTGCAAAAAATAATAATAATAAATAAAAATAATAATAATAATAACAAACATGAATCAAAAAATGGGTCCAAGATAAAAGCACTGATACTAAATATAAACATTACTGATGTATTGATTGATATAAATTCATGCGCAAACTTCAATATTAATTAACGTATAAAGGTTTCGAACATTTATATTAATATCTAGTGCTGGTACGATGTTTCCATGGCAACTCGGTAACAACGAGGTGATGTATTCTTTCACGTTCCTGAACGGAGTCCAGCATCAGCGCTTTAAAACAGAGCGGTAATTTTCGCATCAACCTCTAGGGGGAGGTGAAGGACGGAAATGATTGCAGATGCTACAACGTGCATGTTAACAGGCATGACTGAATCATGAAAATGTGCAAAAAATGAAAAGTTACATATAAAATAA
>JACRUU010000002.1:7201608-7224108 GCA_030449085.1 Kryptopterus vitreolus | reverse complement strand
CAAACAAAATCTCGTCATTAATCTTCCTCGACCTGAAAGGAAGCGATAAATAAATAAATAGATAGATAAATAAATAAATAAATAAATAAATAAATACAAGGCGGGCGGTGTGTGAGTATTCCCCAATCTTCACAGCTAAAGGAGCACCGGGTCCGAGTGCTCACCTACAGGACCTGTTCCAGACGAAGAACTGTCAATCAGAAAGGCCATTTCGAGTGATCATGCTCAAATAAAGCGGCAAATAAAATGGTGCAACTCTACGGGGGTCATGGCATCGCTACTGCTTTCTGCTCTCTCTAGAGGGAGGAATAAAAATAAATAAATAAATAAATTTGTCAACAAAAAAAAGGGAACCGGTGACGCACAAAACTCGGTGTTTAAGACTCTTATTTGGTCCGTGTACCATTTGAAACTCTTTAGTGTGTACCGTGTATTTTTGAACACCCCGTTCCAAACGGAGTCCCCATTTACTGTTATAATAACCTCTATTCATAGGGGGAAGATCGTCTGAGGACATGGCAGGTGATGTGAGGAGGCCGGGGGGGGGGGGGGGGGGGGGGTTTTTTAGTGCAGGCAGAGCTCATATTCATAACTGGGTCGAAGCTCTTTGGCGGATCATCATCCACTCCATGTAAAGCAATTCTTCATATCCGGTGTATATTATAGTATCCATCCATTCATTCATTCATCTTCTACCGCTTTATCCGATCTTCCCTCGGGTCACGGGGAGCCTGTGCCTATCTCAGGCGTCTATGGGCATTAAGGCAGGATACACCCTTGGATGGAATGCCAACCCATCGCAGGGACACACACACACACACACACACACACACACACACACACACACAAACACACATTCACACACATACATTCATACACTAGGGACAATTTTTCCAAGGTGCCGATCAAACCTACCGTGCATGTTTTTGGGACCGGGAGGAAACCGGAGAACCCGGAGAAAAAACCCCCTGAGGCACGGGGAGAACAGGGGAGAACATGCACAAACTCCACACACACATGGCCGAGACGGGAATCGAACCCGGACCCTGGCGGTGTGTGTGAGGCGAACGTGCTAACCACTAAACCACCCTGCGCCCCACTATATTATAGTATGTCGATACCTATTAGGACTAACGAGTTATAAGCAAATTTTAAAGCAAATCCATTCTTATCGGAAACATAAATGAATAAATATGAAACATTTATTCACCATGTCCTTTCTTTACTCTGAAATGAAAGAAATAAACTATGGAGGTTTTTACATCGCTAAACATTTGTCTTATCCAAGTCTCGGAATGGAGAACACAGCAAAAGTTCCGATTGGTGCGGCGATAAATTGAAATATCGCCTTCATTTTAAAACGTTTAAAATAATATTTTTTTACGCAGCGATGTTTTTCCAGACAGAGTGCATTGTAAAATATTCATACCCCTTAAATATTTCCATATTTTGTCACGTTATAACTACAAAATTACAATTTTATATATATGTATATATATATATATATATTCTCGTTCATTCATTCATTCATTCATCTTCTACCGCTATATCTGATCTTCCCTCGGGTCATGGGGAGCCTGTGCCTATCTCAGGTGTTCTATGGGCATTAAGGCAGGATACAACCCTGGATGGAATGCCAACCCATCTCAGGGCACACACACACACACACACCACACACACACACACATTCATACACTAGGGACAATTTTCCAGGGTGCCAATCAACCTACATGTTTTTGGACCGGTGGGGAGGAAACCGGAGAACCCGGAGAAAAAACCCCCTGAGGCACGGGGAGAGGAGAGAACATGCAAACTCCACACACCACATGGCCGAGACGGGAATCGAACCCGGATCCTGGCGGTGTGTGAGGTGTGTGAGGCGAATGTGCTAATCACTAAGTCACCGTGCCCCCTATATATATATATATATATATATATATATATATATATATATATATATATATATACTATACACACACACACACATATATAGTTTTGGGCGAAGGAAATATGATCACATATGAACACGGACCGATCAAGAGCCTTAGAAAAACACCTGATGATTTTCAGTCAGAAGCAGAAAATCATTCTTATGCAAAGTAATGTCCTGTTCTATGTCCTTTTCTTACAGGGTAAAAGTGATACCACAACGCAGAACTACTCCAGCGAGGGGAAATCCGTCTGTGATCGGATCACATGTGCACCGTTTTTTCCCTCCACTCCATCTTTCTATTAGGATTTCTCCGTTCTTATAATCTGTAATCAATAAGCTGACAATTCCCCCTGGCGGTGAGATAGTTCATGCATTCTGGTGCACCCAGGAGGAGGAAGAGGTGGAGGAGGAGGAGGAGGAGATGGAGGACGAGCAGGAGTTAAAGGAGTTACCCATGAATCTCCACCCCACAACTCCCAGTTCACCACATTGAAGTTTCGGGGTCCACCTACTTTGCCGTGGAAAGAATTTGAACGCTAAAATCAGAGGGCGCGAGAAAAGGAGAGAGCAGTTTCAGTCCGACGGAAACCAGGTGGAAAGGACACATGTTCTGTTTCTCTCTCTCTCCAGCGAATGTTCAGGAACTAGACGGGACAAACTCGAGCACAGTTTAGAAGCCCGTTCACACTCATGACCTGTTGTAATGACAACAGATTAGTGAACACAATGTAGGTGGGGTTCCAGACCCGGAATTGCCATACTGTCCCTGTTGGGGCCCTTGAGGAAGGCCTTCTGTGGCCCTCTATGCTCCCAGGGGGCTCAGTAACATGAAGGACCCCAGATTCCTAACAAGCTGGAATACACTACATTGATTTTCACTCTGCTGTAAGGTACATGTGACAAATAACGCTATGAAGGTTCACCCTAGATGTCTAGTGGGCAGACAGAGAGACAGAAAGATAGACAGGTAGATAAGACAGACAGAAAGACAGACGGACGAGGTATACTATGCGTTACACAACACTAAAACGCACAAACACGCGAGCAGACATCTGATTTATTAGCTGTATCTAATCCAATTGTGTGTAAACCACAATTCCTTCGTTTCAGTAGTTGTGTATCAGGTGATAAGGTGTTCAGTAGTTGTGTAGTAGTTGTGTAGTAGATGATAAGTAGGTGGTTCAGTAGTTGTGTAGTATAGATGTTCAGTAGTTATATAGCAGGTGTTCAGTAGTTGTGTAGTAGATGATAGCAGGTGTTCAGTAGTTGTGTAGTAGATGATAAGGCAGGTGTTCAGTAGTTGTGTAGTAGATGATAATAAGAGTGTTCAGTAGTTGTGTAGTAGATGATAAGAAGGTGTTCAGTAGTTGTGTAGTAGATGATAAGAAGGTGTTCAGTAGTTGTGTAGTAGATGATAAGAAGGTGTTCAGTAGTTGTGTAGTAGATGATAAGGTGTTCAGTAGTTGTGTAGTAGATGATAAGAAGGTGTTCAGTAGTTGTGTAGTAGATGATAAGAAGGTGTTCAGGAGTTGTGTAGTAGATAATAATAATGCGTTTAGTGATTGTGTAGTAGATGATAAGGTGTTCAATAGTTGTGTAGTAGATGTTACAGTGTTCAGTAGTGTGTTCAGTAGTTGTGTAGTAGATGATGTTCAGTAGTTGTGTAAGGTGTTCAGTCAGTTGTGTAGTAGATGATAAGGTGTTTCAGTAGTTTGTGTAGGATAATAATGTTTTTAGTTGGTGTAGTAGATGATAAGAAGGTGTTCAGTAATTGTGTAGTAGATGATAAGATGTTCAGTAGTTGTGTAGTAGATGATAAGTAGTGTTCAGTAGTTGTGTAGTAGATAATAAGCAGGTGTTCAGTAGTTGTGTAGTTGATGATAAGCAGGTGTTCAGTAGTTGTGTAGTAGATGACGCTAAGCAGGTGTTCAGTAGTTGTGTAGTAGATGATAAGAAGGTGTTCAGTAGGTTGTGTAGTAGATGATAAGTTGTGTAAGGTGTTCAGTGGTTGTGTAGTAGATGATAAGAAGGTGTTCAGTGGTTGTGTAGTAGATGATAAGAAGGTGTTCAGTGGTTGTGTAGTAGATGATAAGAAGGTGTTCAGTAGTTGTGTAGAAGATAATAATAATGTGTTTAGAAGTTGTGTAGTAGATGATAAGGTGTTCAGTAGTTGTGTAGTAGATGATAAGAAGGTGTTCAGTAGTTGTGTAGTAGATGATAAGAAGGTGTTCAGTAGTTGTGTAGTAGATGATATAAGCAGTAGTGTTGTGTAGTAGATTTAAGCAGTAGTTGTGTAGTTGATGATAAGCAGGTGTTCAGTAGTTGTGCAGTAGATGTTGTTAAGTGTTCAGTAGTTGTGTAGTACACGCTAAGCAGGTGTTCAGTAGTTGTGTAGTAGATGATAAGCAGTGTTCAGTAGTTGTGTAGTAGATGATAAGTAGAGTAGTGTTCAGTAGTTGTGTAGTAGATGAGAGTGTTGTGCATAAGTAGTGTTCAGTAGTTGTGTAGTAGATGATATAAGCAGGTGTTCAGTAGTTGTGTAGTTGATGATAAGGTGTTCATAGTTGTGTAGTACACGCTAAGGTGTTCAGTAGTTGTGTAGTAGATTATAAGCAGGTGTTCAGTAGTTGTGTAGTAGATGATAAGAAGGTGTTCAGTGGTTGTGTAGTAGATGATAAGAAGGTGTTCAGTGGTTGTGTAGTAGATGATAAGAAGGTGTTAGTAGATGATAAGCAGTGGTTGTGTAGTAGATGATAAGCAGGTGTTCAGTAGTTGTGTAGTAGATGATAAGCAGGTGTTAGTGATGTAAGTAGAGTTGTGTGTCAGTAGTTGTGTAGTAGATGATAAGCAGGTGTTCAGTAGTTGTGTAGTAGATGATAAGCAAGGTGTTCAGTGGTTGTGTAGTAGATGATAAGAAGGTGTTCAGTGGTTGTGTAGTAGATGATAAGAAGGTGTTCAGTGTTCAGTAGTTGTGTAGTAGATGATAAGAGGTGTTCAGGTGTTCAGTAGTTGTGTAGTAGATGATAAGAAGGTGTTCAGTAGTTGTGTAGTAGATGATAAGAAGGTGTTCAGTGGTTGTGTAGTAGATGATAAGAAGGTGTTCAGTGGTTGTGTAGTAGATGATAAGAAGGTGTTCAGTGGTTGTGTAGTAGATGATAAGAAGGTGTTCAGTAGTTGTTGTGTAGTAGATGATAAGCAGGTGTTCAGTAGTTGTGTAGTAGATGATAAGAAGGTGTTCAGTAGTTGTGTAGTAGACGATAAGCAGGTGTTCAGTAGTTGTGTAGTAGATGATAAGCAGGTGTTCAGTAGTTGTGTAGTAGATGATAAGCAGGTGTTCAGTAGTTGTGTAGTAGATGATAAGAAGGTGTTCAGTAGTTGTGTAGTAGATGATAAGGTGTTCAGTGTGTAGTTGTGTTGTCAGTAGATGTGTGTAGTAGATGATAAGAAGGTGGTAGTTAAGCAGTAGTAGTAGTGTTCAGTAGTTGTGTAGTAGATGATAAGTAGGTGTTCAGTAGTTGTGTAGTAGATTATAAGCAGGTGTTCAGTAGTTGTGTAGTTGATGATTGTTAAGGTGTTCAGTAGTTGTGTAGTAGACGTTGAGTAAGCAGGTGTTCAGTAGTTGTGTAGTAGATGATAAGATAGAAGCAGGTGTTCAGTGTTGTTGTGTAGTAGATGATAAGGTGTTCAGTAGTTGTGTAGTAGATGATAAGCAGGTGTTCAGTAGTTGTGTAGTAGATGATAAGAAGGTGTTCAGTAGTTGTGTAGTAGATGATAAGAAGGTGTTCAGTGGTTGTGTAGTAGATGATAAGAAGGTGTTCAGTGGTTGTGTAGTAGATGATAAGAAGGTGTTCAGTGGTTGTGTAGTAGATGATAAGAAGGTGTTCAGTGGTTGTGTAGTAGATGATAAGAAGGTGTTCAGTACTTGGTTGTGTAGTAGATGATAAGAAGGTGTTCAGTAGGTTGTGTAGTAGATGATAAGGGTGTTCAGTAGTTGTGTAGTAGATTATAAGCACGATAAGCAGGTGTTCAGTAGTTGTGTAGTAGATGATAAGCAGGTGTTCAGTAGTTGTGTAGTAGATGATAAGAAGGTGTTCAGTAGTTGTGTAGTAGATGATAAGCAGGTGTTCAGTAGTTGTGTAGTAGATGATAAGAAGGTGTTCAGTGTGTTCAGTAGTTGTGTTCAGTAGTTGTGTAGTAGATGATAAGCTAAGGTGTTCAGTAGTTGTGTAGTAGATGATAAGCAGGTGTTCAGTAGTTGTGTAGTTGATGATAAGCAGTGTTCAGTAGTTGTGTAGTAGACGTAAAGGTTTTCAGTAGTTGTGTAGTAGATGATAAGTAGGTGTTCAGTAGTTGTGTAGTAGATGTATAAGCAGGTGTTCAGTAGTTGTGTAGTAGATGATAAGCAGGTGTTCAGTAGTTGTGTAGTAGATGATAAGGTGTTCAGTAGTTGTGTAGTAGATGATAAGCAGGTGTTCAGTAGTTGTGTAGTAGATGATAAGCAGGTGTTCAGTAGTTGTGTAGTAGATGATAAGCAGGTGTTCAGTAGTTGTGTAGTAGATGATAAGAAGGTGTTCAGTGGTTGTGTAGTAGATGATAAGAAGGTGTTCAGTGGTTGTGTAGTTGTGTAGTAGATGATAAGCAGGTGTTCAGTGTTCAGTTGTGTAGTAGATGATAAGCAGGTGTTCAGTAGTTGTGTAGTAGATGATAAGAAGGTGTTCAGTGGTTGTGTAGTAGATGATAAGAAGGTGTTCAGTGGTTGTGTAGTAGATGATAAGAAGGTGTTCAGTAGGTTGTGTAGTAGATGATAAGAAGGTGTTCAGTAGGTTGTGTAGTAGATGATAAGAAGGTGTTCAGTAGTTGTGTAGTAGATGATAAGCAGGTGTTCAGTAGTTGTGTAGTAGACGTAGTAATGGTTTTCAGTAGTTGTGTAGTAGATGATAAGTAGGTGTTCAGTAGTTGTGTAGTAGATTATAAGCAGGTGTTCAGTAGTTGTGTAGTTGATGATAAGGTGTTCAGTAGTTGTGTAGTAGACGTAAAGGTTTTCAGTAGTTGTGTAGTAGATGATAAGTAGGTGTTCAGTAGTTGTGTAGTAGATTATAAGCAGGTGTTCAGTAGTTGTGTAGTAGATGATAAGGTGTTCAGTAGTTGTGTAGTAGATGATAAGCAGGTGTTCAGTAGTTGTGTAGTAGATGATAAGCAGGTGTTCAGTAGTTGTGTAGTAGATGATAAGGTGTTCAGTAGTTGTGTAGTGTGTAGCAGGGTAGATGATAAGCAGTGTTTGTAGTGTGTGTTCAGTAGTTGTGTAGTAGATGATAAGCAGGTGTTCAGTAGTTGTGTAGTAGATGATAAGCAGGTGTTCAGTAGTTGTGTAGTAGATGATAAGAAGGTGTTCAGTAGTTGTGTAGTAGATGATAAGAAGGTGTTCAGTAGTTGTGTAGTAGATGATAAGCAGGTAGTAGTGTAGTGTGTCAGTTGTGTAGTAGATGATAAGCAGGTGTTCAGTAGTTGTGCAGTAGATGTTGTTAAGTGTTCAGTAGTTGTGCAGTAGATGAAAGGTGTTCAGTAGTTGTGTAGTAGATGTAAGAAGGTGTTCAGTAGTTGTGTAGTAGATGATAAGAAGGTGTTCAGTGGTTGTGTAGTAGATGATAAGAAGGTGTTCAGTAGGTTGTGTAGTAGATGATAAGAAGGTGTTCAGTAGTTGTGTAGTAGATGATAAGCAGGTGTTCAGTAGTTGTGTAGTAGATGATAAGCAGGTGTTCAGTAGTTGTGTAGTAGATGATAAGAAGGTGTTCAGTAGTTGTGTAGTAGATGATAAGAAGGTGTTCAGTGGTTGTGTAGTAGATGATAAGAAGGTGTTCAGTGGTTGTGTAGTAGATGATAAGAAGGTGTTCAGTGGTTGTGTAGTAGATGATAAGAAGGTGTTCAGTGGTTGTGTAGTAGATGATAAGAAGGTGTTCAGTGGTTGTGTAGTTGTGTAGTAGATGATAAGAAGGTGTTCAGTAGGTTGTGTAGTAGATGATAAGAAGGTGTTCAGTGGTTGTGTAGTAGATGATAAGTGTTCAGTAGTTGTGTAGTAGATGATAAGCAGGTGTTCAGTAGTTGTGTAGTAGATGATAAGCAGGTGTTCAGTAGTTGTGTAGTAGATGATAAGCAGGTGTTCAGTAGTTGTGTAGTAGATGATAAGCAGGTGTTCAGTAGTTGTGTAGTAGATGATAAGGTGTTCAGTAGTTGTGTAGTAGATGATAAGCAGGTGTTCAGTAGTTGTGTAGTAGATGATAAGCAGGTGTTCAGTAGTTGTGTAGTTAGATGATAAGCAGGTGTTCAGTAGTTGTGTAGTAGATGATAAGTAGGTGTTCAGTAGTTGTGTAGTAGATGATAAGCAGGTGTTCAGTAGTTGTGTAGTAGATGATAAGAAGGTGTTCAGTAGTTGTGTAGTAGATGTATAAGGTGTTTCAGTAGTTGTGTAGTAGATGATAAGTAGGTGTTCAGTAGTTGTGTAGTAGATGATAGTGTTGTTGTAGTAGATGTGTTAGTGTTTCAGGTGTTCAGTAGTGTGTAGTAGTATGATGATAAGCAGGTGTTCAGTAGTTGTGTAGTAGTGTATGATAAGAAGTTCAGTAGTTGTGTAGTAGATAAGCAGGTGTTCAGTTGTGTAGTAGTGAGAAGTGTGTCAGTAGTTGTGTAGTAGATAATAAGGTGTTCAGTAGTTGTGTAGTAGATGATAAGAAGGTGTTTAGTGTTGTGTAGTAGATATAAGCAGGTGTTCAGTAGTTGTGTAGTTGATGATAAGCAGTGTTCAGTAGTTGTGTAGTAGATGTAAGGCGTGTTCAGGTAGTTGTGTAGTAGATGATAAGGTGTTTCAGTAGTTGTGTAGTATCAGATGAGTAATTGTGTAGTAGATGATAAGTGTTCAGTAGTTGTGTAGTAGATGATAAGCAGGTGTTCAGTAGTTGTGTAGTAGATGATAAGAAGGTGTTCAGTAGTTGTGTAGTAGATGATAAGAAGGTGTTCAGTAGTTGTGTAGTAGATGATAAGAAGGTGTTCAGTGGTTGTGTAGTAGATGATAAGAAGGTGTTCAGTAGTTGTTGTGTAGTTGTGTAGTAGATGATAAGCAGGTGTTCAGTGTTGTGTAGTAGATGATAGAAGGTGTTCAGTGGTTGTGTAGTAGATGATAAGAAGGTGTTCAGTGGTTGTGTAGTAGATGATAAGAAGGTGTTCAGTGGTTGTGTAGTTGTGTAGTAGATGATAAGCAGGTGTTCAGTAGTTGTGTAGTAGATAATAAGCAGGTGTTCAGTAGTTGTGTAGTAGATGATAAGCAGGTGTTCAGTAGTTGTGTAGTAGATGATAAGCAGGTGTTCAGTAGTTGTGTAGTAGATGATAAGGTGTTCAGTAGTTGTGTAGTAGATTAGTAGTTGTGTAGTAGATTATAAGCAGGTGTTCAGTAGTTGTGTAGTTGATGATAAGGTGTTCAGTAGTTGTGTAGTAGTAGGTTAAGTTTCAGTAGTTGTGTAGTAGATGATAAGTAGGTGTTCAGTAGTGTTAGTAGATGTATAGTAGTTGTGTAGTAGATGCAGTGTTCAGTAGTTGTGTAGTAGATGATAAGCAGGTGTTCAGTAGTTGTGTAGTAGATGATAAGGTGTTCAGTAGTTGTGTAGCAGGTGTAATACTATGACAGACACACTCGTACCTTGCTGGTGGAGGCTTTGTACGTGGTCTTGAGTTTCTGGGAGAGTTGACTCGTGCTGTGACTCGCTGTTTAAATCAGGAGCACAGATTATAATGGTATTTAATTACACAATACGTTTTCCCAATAAAACACACAAACGCAGTGTCGTACCTTTCGTCTTCAGAGCTCCTTTCCCCAGATCTCCTCCATCCACAGTCTGACCTTCACCAGCCAAGCGCTCGTTTAGAGACTCGATCTCGCGCCTCACTGCACAGTTAGCATGGCCGTGTTAGTGTCACTGATCCCGAGTCAGTGTGTTAGTGTCATGGTAATAAGCGAGGGACGGGTGAAAGGACAAAAACATTAACACCATGATCGTGTACATCTGCAGAAGGTCCTTCAGCAAGCGTCGCACATGTCATTCTCAGCAGCTCTTTAACACTGACACTCACGTTCAATATTCTCCAGGTACAGGTTCTCAAACTCCCGTTCGATCTGTCCGAACAGGTCCAGCAGGGTGCTCCTGAGGGCCATGGGCAGCTTAGAATCCTACAGGAGGAAACAAAGGCACCGCGTAAATACTGAGCACGACTCAGTATATATATATACACACACACACACAAACACACACACACACACACACACACACACACACATAAACAAACAGTACAGGGTAATGTCAGAGAAGAAGATGATATCAGGCTCCCGGTTTGGAGTCGTGAGGAGAGAAAGAGAGAGAGAGAGAGAGAGAGAGGAAGAAAGAAAGAAAGAAAGAAAGAAAGAAAGAAAGAAAGAAAGAGAGAAAGAGAGAAAGAAAGAGTCTGGATGGCTAGATGGGAAAATGCAAGGAAGGAAGGAAGAAAGAGAGAAAGAAAGAAAAAGTATGGATGGATAGATGGGAAAAAGAAAGAAAAAAAGAAAGAAAGAAAAGGCGTGAAGGAGCAGAGGAAGGAAAGAAAGAAAGAGTGAGTGAGTAAAGGTGTGAAGGTAGGAAAGAAAGAAAGAAAGAAAGAAAGAAAGAAAGAGAGCGAGAAAAAGAGAAAGAGAGAAAAGGAGAAAGAAAGAGAGCGAGAAAAATAGAAAGAAAGAAAGAAGGAAAGAAAGAAATTATGGATGGCTAGATGGGAAAAAGAAAGAAAAAAAGAAAGAAGTGAGTGAGTGAAAGAGCGAAGGAAGGAAAGAAAGAAAGAAAGAACAAAAGAAAGAAAGAAAGAAAGCCTTGATGGCTAGATGGGCAAATGCAAGCAAAGAAAGAAGGGAAGAAGGAAAGAAAGAAAGGAGGGAAGCCAGTAAGGAAGGAAAAGCCTAGATGGCAAGATGGGCAAATGGAAAGAATTAAAGGGATAAAGAGCCTGGATGGCTAGATAGGAAAATATGAGGAAGAAAGAAAGGAAGGAAGGAAGAGAGAAAGAAAGAAAGATAGAGAAAAAGAGAGAGATAGAGAAAAAGAGAAAGAAAGAGAGAAAGAAGAATAGCCTGGATGGCTAGATGGGAAAAACAAAGAAAAAAGAAAGAAAGGAAGAAGTGAGTGAGTGAGTGAAGGCGTGAAGGAGCGAAGGAAGGAAAGAAAGAATGAGTGAGTGAGTGAAGGAGTGAAAGAAGGAAAGAACAAAAGAAAGAAAGAAAGAGAGCCTCTGGATAGCTAGTTAAATGGGCAAATAAAAAGAAGGAAAAAAAGAAAGAAAGAAAGGAGGGAAGCCAGTAAGGAAGGAAAAGCCTAGATGGCAAGATGGGCAAATGGAAAGAATTAAAGGGAGAAGGAGCCTGGATGGCTAGATGGGAAAATACAAGGAAGAAAGAAAGAAAGAAAGAAAGAAAGAGAGAGAGAGAAAAAAAGAGAAAGAACGAGAGAAAGAAATAATAGCCTGGATGGCTAGTGGAAAGAAAGAGAGAAATAGAGAAAGAAAGAAATTATGGATGGCTAGATGGGAAAAATAAAGAAAAAAAAGAAAGAAAGAAGTGAGTGAATGAGTGAAGGCGTGAAAGAGCAAAGGAAGGAAGGAAAGAAAGAGTGAGTGAGTGAAGGAGTGAAGGAAGGAAAGAACAAAAGAAAGAAAGAAAGAAAGCCTGGATGGCTAGATGGGCAAATGCAAGCAAAGAAAGAAGGGAAGAAGGAAAGAAAGAAAGGAGGGAAGCTAGTAAGGTCGGAAAAGCCTAGATGGCAAGATGGGCAAATGGAAAGAATTAAAGGGAGAAAGAGCCTGGATGGCTAGATGGGAAAATACAAGGAAGGAAGGAAAGAAAGAAAGAGAGAGAGAGAGAGAGAGAGAGAGAGAGAAAGAGAGAGAAAGAAAGATAGAAAGAAAGAATAGCCTGGATGGCTAGTGGAAAGAAAGAGAGAAACATAGAAAGAAAGAAAGAAAGAAAGAAAGAGCCTGGATGGCTAGATGCAAGCAAAGAAAGAAGGGAATAAGGAAAGAAAGAAAGAAAGAAAGAAAGAAGGAAAGAAAGAAAGAAAGAAAGAAAGAGAGCCTCTGGATAGCTAGTTGAATAGATGGGCAAATGGAAAGAGGGAAAGAAAGAAAGGAGAGAAGCCAGTAAGGAAGGAAAAGCCTAGATGTCAAGATGAGCAAATGGAAAGAATGAAAGGGAGAAAGGAAAGAAGGAAAGAAGGAAAGAAAGAAGGAAAGAAAGAAGGAAAGAAAGAAGGAAAGAAAGAAGGAAAGAAAGAGCCGGGATAACCAGATGAATAGATTCATGTAGTCCGTTACACTTCATTCAATCTAATGGTGGAGAGGTGAAATCACATTTATATCACTTGAAGTATGCGTTTTTTAATCCGGTATCCATTAGATTAGATTAGATTAGATTAGATTAGATTAGATTAGATTAGATTAGATTAGACTAGACGAATCAATAATCAACAACTATGACCCAACCATAATCATAACACTAATGAACCAATCAGGATCCAGAATCCGACAGATGACGTAATATTATAAAATCCTATCGGAGCACCACCACCACACCATTATCTTACCTCCATCCTGAAAAGAGCACACACACCGTGTCCAAACACAGCGTTCACACAGAAAGGGGTTCAAACCAATGCACTTCCTCCTCGCCGCATGGTCGGAGGGGGTTTGAAACAACGCTCCGAGCTGACAAACGCACTCGCTATAGTGTAGTGGTCGCACGAGGTCACACACACTCCACTCTGTCACTGCCATATGTACACACACACACACACACACACAGAGGTGAGGGGGTGAACGACCCCCCCCCACCCACCCACACACACACACACACACACACCACTTTTATTGTCCCAAAGTCACTCTGCTGAAGCCCTCGTGGCCACTATAAAGGCGGCAGTGAGAGATATGAGGGGTATCATAACCTGTACTGAGAGGCCTGTCAATCAACAGCCGAGCAGAAAGAGCCTCTGAATGGAACAATCAAGAGCAAACATGCGGCCGTTATTAAAATTTGATGAGTTCCTGGAACGCCGACGCATCCGATATGCAACATCGCTAGGGACGAACCCTGTAGAACGCCGGTGTGCAAACATCTCGTCCTTTACTGGCACAGCTATTTCACTAAAGTCTGACTTCTATCACAAACAGGCAACAACAAAAAAAGTGGTTTAGTGGTTAAGCAGGTTCGCCTCACACCACCAGGGTCCGGGTTCGATTCCCGTCTCGGCCATGTGTGTGTGGAGTTTGTGCATGGTCTCTCCCCGTGCCTCAGGGGGTTTTTCTCCTCCGGGTTCTCCGGTTTCCTCCCCCGGTCCAAAAACATGCACGGTAGGTTTGATTGGCACCTTGGAAAATAGTGTGTGAATGTGTGTTGTGTGTGTGTGTGTGTGTCCTGTGATGGGTTGGCATTCCATCCAGGGTGTATCCTGCCTTAATGCCCATAGACGCCTGAGATAGACACAGACTCCCCGTGACCCGAGGGAAGATCGGATAAAGTAGTAGAAGATGAATGAATGAATGTCTAAAGAAGGTTCTCAAATAGTTTGGCGTGCCATATCGATCCCAGCAGGGGGGTGGGGGGGGGGTGACCTCATTGGTCTAAGGCGCTGGGCTGCTGATTGGAAGATTCGGGTTCGAGACAGGAGCGTGTGAAAACATGAGGACGGGTGCGTCTGCAGTGGACTGTCTACACATCGAATCATGTGTAGACTCATTGGTCTAAGGCGCTGGGCTGCTGATTGGAAGATCCGGGTTCGAGCCCCGGTATGGCTTGTAATGTGTATGTGACATTATAAAGAGTATTCTATGGGAGGTGGTGGCTTAGTGGTTAAGGCTCTTAACCCTCAGTGCTTAAGTCTGAGAGATTCCGACTCCATCCATCCACTGTAAGACAAAGCATGGAGGGCATGGACCACAACTCCCATTAGGATTTGGACCCCCATCAAAACCATCGTCAAGAAGCGCCAGAACAAACGCTGCCCGTTTCGACTTTGACAGAAAGCATTGTGGAGGAAATGTGAAGGTCTGCGGCTGCTTTTCTGTCTCCGGGCGACTCCATGTTATTCAGGGAGCGACTTAGAGCAACTTACAGATGAGCAATTAAGGGCCTTGCTCAAGGGCCCACTAGTGGCAGCTTGGTGGTGTTGGGAAGAAAGAAAGGAAGAAAGGAAGGAAGAAATGAAGAAATGAAGAAAGAAATGAAGAAATGAAGAAAGAAAGAAAAGAAAGAAAGGAAGAAAAGAAAAAGACAGAAAGAAAGAAAGAAATGAAGAAAGGAAGAAAGAAAGAAAGAAAGAAAGAAAGAAAGGAAGGAAGGAAGGAAGAAGGAGGAAAAAGTGAAAAAAGAATTAAAGGAATAAAGGATTAAAAGACATAACGATTAAAAGAATAAGAAAGAAAAGAAAGAAGAAGAAAGAAGAATAGGAAAGGTAAAAAAGGAAGAAGAAAGAAAGAAATGAAGAAATGAAGCAAGGATTAAAGAAAGAAAGGAATAAAGAAAGGAAGATTAAAGAAAAAGAAAGAAAGAAAAAAAAAAGAAATCAAGAAAAAAAAATACGCAAAAAAGAGAAAAATGAAAAAGAAATAAAGAAAGAAGATTAAAAAGGAAAAAGCAGTAGGAAGAAAGGAAAGAAAGAAGGAAGAAAGAAAGAAAGAAAGAAAGAAATGAATAAGAAATACAGAAAAAGAAGAAAAATTAAAGGAAGGAAGGAAGAAGGAAGAAAGAAAGGAAAAAAGGAAAGCCAAAGAATGAAAAGGACAAAAGAAATTAATGCGAAATAGAAAAGAAGAAAAAAGAAGAAAAAGAAAGAACCAAGAAAGAAAGAAAAAGAATAAAAGAAATAAAGGAAGGAAGAGGAACGAAAAGGAAGAAAGGAAAAAGAAAGAAGGAAGGAAGATCCATAGAAAAGAAATGAAAGAAATGAAGAAAGAAAGAAGAAATTAAAGTAATTAAAGAAAGAAGAAAAGAAAGAAGAAAGAAAAAAGAAAACTACAAAGAAGGAGAAGGAAAGAAAGAAAGAAGAAAGGAAGAAGAAAGAAGAAGAAAGAAACAAAGCAAGAATGAATAAAGGATTAATACGAAAGAAAAAAGAAGGAAGGAAATGAAAGAAAGGAAAAGAAAGCCCTAAAAGAAGAAAGAAAGAAAAGAAAATACCAAAAAAAGAAAGAAATGAGAAAGGAAAGAAAGAAAGAAAGAAAGAAAGGGAGAATTTAAGAAATAAAAAGAAAGAAGATTGATTAGCAGAAAGAAGAAAGAATAAAGGAACAGAAAGAAAGAAAGAAAGAAATAAAGGATTAAAGAAATACAGAAAGAAAGAAAGGAAGATATGATTAAAGAAAGAAAGAAAGGATTAAAGAAAGAAAGAACCGAAAGAAAGAAGGCATAAAGAATAAGGCTTAAAGAAAAAGAGGAAGCAAGGATAAAGAAGAAAAAGAAGAAAAAGAAAGGCCGGGTTAAAGAAAGGAAGAAAGAAAGAAAGCGAAAAGGAAAAAAAAAGGAAAGAAAAGCCCTCCCGAAAGAAAGAAAGGATTAAAGAAAGAAAGAAAGAAAGAACAAAAGGATTAAAGGAAAGAAAGAAAGAAAGAAAGAAAGAAAGAAAGAAAGAAAGCCCACCCCAATGCCTTAAACACTGATCTCCCACCTCCATTAAAAGAAAGAAGTTGCTCTTGATTGGCCGAGTGAGAGTCCGGGATTGAAATGTTGAGGCTACACCTGAAGAGGGCGCTACACACAACATGTCCTTCCGACCTTGACCTTGCTCAGGCGCCACACAATCTTCTAAATAAAACAATTCACTTACATCATTTAATCATTGACTTCTGAATGGGTTTAAAATAATGAACATGTGAACACAGAAAATATTCACATCTTAATCTAAATCTAAAAAAGGAGGGATCCAATCACACTGTTTTCAAAGCTTCTTTTGTATCCCAGAATTCAGCAGTGCTTCGACAGTGTGACTCGACTCGGTGTGTCACAGAGGCAGTGGTGTTTACATAAGGAACGTCCTCTGATAACACTTTACAATAAGAAGGCATCGACAGATCTCCGTTTACAGAAGAATGTCCCTGAGATAAACAGCAGCTCGGAGACGGGAGCGTGTGAAGACATGAGGACGGGTGCGTCTGCAGTGGACTGTCTACACATCGAATCATGACGAATCATGACGCACATGACGCTGTTACAGCGCTGGACGTGTGTACTGTAACGGGATACGCTCTCACACTGGATACAAGAGACGTCTGCACACTGTATCTCCTGATGCATCGTACAGTATACTCAGGGTTTCATACTTACTACTGATAATACATACACATACACATACAAATACAAAGAAAGAAAGAAAGAATTGTGGAAGATGAGAAGAAAGAAAGAAAGAATTGTGGAAGATGAATGATCTAGAAGATAATAAGAAAGAAAATAATAAGAAACAGAGAAAGAAAGAAAGAACAAAATTATTATGGAAAATAAGAAAGAAAGAAAGAAAGAAAGAATGATGGAAGATAAAAAGAAGGCAAAGAAAAAGAAGAAAGAAAAAAGAAAGATAAAAAGAAAGAAATGATTATAGAAGAAAGAAAGAAAAAGAAAAGAAAGAGAAAAAGAAACAGAAGAAAGAAAAAGAAAGAAAGAAAAAGAAAAAAGAAGAAAGAAAGAAAGAAAGAAAGAATAAAGAAAAGAAAGAAAGAAAGAAGAAAAGAAAGAAAGAAAAAAAAAAAAAAGAAAAATAATAAATGAATAAAGAAAGAACGCAAGAAAGAAAGATAATTATAGAAGAAAAGAAAGAAAGTAAGCAAAGAAAATGAAGAAAAGAAAGAAAACAAAAAAGAAAGAAAGAAAGAAAGAAAGAAAGAAAGAAAGAAGAAAAGAAAGAAAGAAAAAAGAGAAGAAAGAAAGAAAGATAAAAAGAAGAAAAAAAAAAAAAGAAATTAAAAGAAAAAAGAATGAAAGAAGAAAGAAAGAAAGAAAGAAGAAAAGAAAGAAGAAAAAAGAGAAAATAATAAATGATTATAGAAGAAAGAACGCAAGAAAGAAAGAAAAAAAGAAAGAAATGAATACAGAAGAAAGAAAGCAAGAAAAGCAAAAGAAGCAAAAGAAAGAAAAGAAAGAAAACTAGAAAAAAAGAAGAAAAAAAAAAGAAAGAAAGAAAGAAAGAAAAAAAAGAAGAAAGAAAGAGAAAAAGGAAAGAAAGAAGAAGAAGGAAAGAAAGAAAGATAAAAAGAAAGAAAGATTATAGAAGAAAGCAAAGCAAGTAAGAAAGAAAGAAGAAAACAAACAAACAAAAACAAACAAAAACAAAGAAAGAAAGAAAGACAATTCTAAAAAATAATACAATATAATTTCTAAAATCAAACATATTCCACACACACACACACACACACACACACACACACACACACACACACACACACACACACACACACACACACACACACACACACACCAGGTCAGGGCTGTAATGTAAATATGTGCAAATGAACAGGCGAGAGAGAGAGAGAGAGAGAGCGAGAGAATATAAAAGCGCTGAGATAAAGGGCGGCGCTCGGCAGGAGGAACGAAGTGACGATATATCGTGTGAAAGGAAGAAGAAGAAGAAGGAGAGAAGGAGAGAAGGAGGAGGAAGAAGAGTGTGGACCTGAGCCTCCAGCATGTCTCTGTGGATGGACGGCCGCTCCTGCTCGGTGCTGTTGGTCCTCCGGATGGAGAGGCTGTGAGACTTGCGCTTCTGCTTGGCTGGACGGGCGGCTGCGCTGTTTCCGCTCTCTACAGGCATCACTCCTCAGGGACGTCCTCCTGCGCGCTTCCTACCTGCAACTGCACACACACACACACACACACACACACACACACACACACACACACACACACACTTATCCAACCGCACTCAAACACCAGCCGAGGCTTTTATCTCGTGTTACAAATGCGCATGGACGACTGAATTCCTTCACTCCTGCTTCACTCCTGCTTCACTCCTGCAGGACCCACAGGGTAAGAACTTTATAATAAATACACACTATGTGCCATTGCTATTTCCAGCTGCATGTGCTTCTACTCGTGCTGATCATAAACTTGCAGGAACACAGTGTATAGATTTTAGGGGTTCCACTGATTCGCTGACACGGTGGTCGGTGGCTAAAACACCAGCAACAATTTACACCAATAGTATTTCTGGGTTACGACTGCAAAGTCATTATGCATTATAAGAGCGGCCTCAAGGGGCAAATCCCTGATACCGCATGCCGATTATTTTTACCAATGAATATCGGTAAAAAAAAAGGAGGATCATGGTTTAAGGGAGGAGGAGGAGCATGGTTTAGGGGAGGAGGAGCATGGTTTAACGGGAGGAGGAGCATGGTTTAGGGGAGGAGGAGCATGGTTTAGGGGAGGAGGAGCATGGTTTAGGGGAGGAGGAGCATGGTTTAGGGGAGGAGGAGCATGGTTTAGGGGAGGAGGAGCATTGTTTAGGGGAGGAGGAGCATGGTTTAGGGAAGGAGGAGCAGGGTGGTTTAAGGGAGGAGGATCATGGTTTAGGGGAGGAGGAGCATGGTTTAGGGAGGAGGAGCACGGTTTAAGGGGGAGGAGGAGCACGGTTTAAGGGAGGAGGAGCACGGTTTAAGGGAGGAGGAGCATGGTTTAGGGGAGGAGGAGCACGGTTTAAGGGAGGAGGAGCATGGTTTAGGGGAGGAGGAGCATGGTTTAGGGGAGGAGGAGCATGGTTTAGGGGAGGAGGAGGGGAGGAGGAGCATTGGTTTAGGGGAGGAGGAGCATGGTTTAGGGGAGGAGGAGCATGGTTTAGGGGAGGAGGAGCATGGTTTAGGGGAGGAGGAGCATGGTTTAGGGGAGGAGGAGCATGGTTTAAGGGAGGAGGAGCATGGTTTAGGGGAGGAGGAGCATGGTTTAGGGGAGGAGGAGCATGGTTTAGGGGAGGAGGAGCATGGTTTAGGGGAGGAGGAGCACGGTTTAGGGGAGGAGGAGCATGGTTTAGGGGAGGAGGAGCATTGGTTTAGGGGAGGAGGAGCATGGTTTAGGGGAGGAGCATGAGCATGGTTTAGGGGAGGAGGAGCATTTAAGGGGAGGAGGAGCATGGTTTAGGGGAGGAGGAGGAGCATCCCTGCCCTAAGGAGGAGCAATGAAGTTTTAAGGAAGTTTAATAAAAGGGAGGCTTGTTTAAAAAAAAAAAATTAAGTTATATATATATCATATATATATATAATATATATATATTTGAGAGAGAGAGAGAGCAATGAGAGAGTGTGTGAGTGTGTAATATAATATATGAGTGAGGAGAGGAGGATCATGGTTTAACGGGGATAGGAGGAGCATGGTTTAGGGGATAGGAAAAAAAACATATAGGAGGAGCATGGTTTAGGGGAGGAGGAGGAGGAGCATGGTTTAAGGGAGGAGGAGCACGGTTTAGGGGAGGAGGAGCATGGTTTAGGGGAGGAGGAGCATTGGTTTAGGGGAGGAGGAGCATGGTTTAGGGGAGGAGGAGCATTGTTTAGGGGAGGAGGAGCATGGTTTAGGGGAGGAGGAGCATGGTTTAAGGGAGGAGGAGGGTTTAAGGGAGGAGGAGCATGGTTTGGTTTAGGGGAGGAGGAGCATGGTTAAGAGGAGGAGCATTTAAGGGAGGAGGAGCATGTTTAGGGGAGGAGGAGCATGGTTTAGGGGAGGAGGAGCATTGGTTTAGGGGAGGAGGAGCATGGTTTAGGGGAGGAGGAGGAGGAGGAGCATGGTTTAGGGGAGGAGGAGCACGGTTTAAGGGAGGAGGAGCAGGAGGCAGGTCATGGTTTAGGGGAGGAGGAGCATGGTTTAGGGAGGAGGAGGAGCATGGTTTAAGGGAGGAGGAGCACGGTTTAGGGGAGGAGGAGCATGGGAGGAGGAGCATTTAAGGGAGGAGGAGCATGGTTTAGGGGAGGAGGAGCATGGTTTAGGGGAGGAGGAGCACGGTTTAAGGGAGGAGGAGGGGAAGGAGGAGGGAGGATCACGGTTTAAAAAAAACAAGGTTTAGGGGAGGAGGAGCACGGTTTAAGGGAGGAGGAGCACGGTTTAAGGGAGGAGGAGCACGGTTTAAGGTTTAGGGGAGGAGGAGCACGGTTTAAGGGAGGAGGAGCATGGTTTAGGGGAGGAGGAGCACGTTTAGGGGAGGAGGAGCATGGTTTAAGGGAGGAGGAGCACGGTTTAAGGGAGAGGAGCATTAAGGTTTAGGGAGGAGGAGCATGGTTTAGGGGAGGAGGAGCATGAGCATTAAGGGAGGAGGAGCATTTAGGGGAGGAGGAGGAGGAGCATTGGTTTAGGGGAGGAGGAGCATGGTTTAAGGGAGGAGGAGCATGGTTTAGTTAGGGGAGGAGGAGCATGGTTTAGGGAGGGAGGAGGAGCACGGTTTAAGGGAGGAGGAGCATGGTTTAAGGGAGGAGGAGCATGTTTAGGGGAGGAGGAGCATTTAAGGGAGGAGGATCATGGTTTAGGGGAGGAGGAGCATGGTTTAACGGAGGAGGAGCACGGTTTAGGGAAGGAGGAGCATCCCTGCCCTAAAAGCAATGAAGTTCTTGTTTAAAAAAAAATATATATATTATATATATATATATATATATATATATATATATATATATATATATATATATATATAGAGAGATGAGAGAGAGAGAGAGAGAGAGAGAGAGATCCAATCTATATATGTGTGTGTGTGTGTGTGTGGTGTGGGTGTGTGTATATATATATATATATATATATATATATATATATATATATATATATATATATATATATATGGTTTAAGGGGAAGAGGACGATGGTTTAAGGGGAAGAGGATGATAGCATGGAGATAAAAAGGGGAAGACAGCTAAGGGAAGGAGGAAGAACATGGCTGATGAACATGGCTCAGAGAAAGATCATGAGGGTTATAATGTATTAGTATGAAGTGAAAGGAAACCTTTAATGCCTCTGTATTCTATATAAGATATAGATATTCACAAAAGAACATTTCACTCCTGCACGATGAGAAAGATTCATAGACAAAAAACACCACACACACTCATTATGCACAACACACACACACACACACGAGACACAATGACACACAACACATACAAAAGACACGAGACACCGTGAGACACAACACAGAGACACAACACAAAGCGAAATGTAACACCCGCATCAACACACCCACATCAACACACACACAAACACGCCAACATCAACACACACACAAACACGCCAACATCAACACACACACCACAAACTGAGACGCATTTCACACGCTGAGACACAACACATGAGATATGACGCATTAAGGCACAGCGATATATTGAATATTAGCGATAATATCGCCATCATTTTGATCATGTAAAACTTCAAAATATTGTGAATATTGAGACCCAATGCACCCGGAGACCCAACACATAGAAACACAACACACACAGAGACCAACAACACATAGAAACACAACACACACAGAGACCCAACACATAGAAACACAACACACACAAAGACACAACACATAGAAACACAACACACACAAAGACACAACACATAGAAACACAACACACACAGAGACCCAACACATAGAAACACAACACACACACAGAGACCCAACACATAGAAACACAACACACACAGAGACCCAACACATAGAAACACAACACACACAGAGACCCAACACATAGAAACACAACACACACAGAGACCCAACACATAGAAACACAACACACACAGAGACCCAACACATAGAAACACAACACACACACAGAGACCCAACACATAGAAACACACACACAGAAACACAACACACACAAAGAGACACCAACACATAGAAACACAACACACACAAACCCAACAAAAAACACACAAACAGAGACCCCCACAAATAGAAACACAACACACACAGAGACACAACACATAGAAACACAACACACACAAGAGACCCAACACATAGAAACACAACACACACAGAGACCAACACATAGAAACACAACACACACAGAGACACAACACATAGAAACACAACACACACACAGAGACCAACACATAGAAACACAACACACACAGAGACACAACACATAGAAACACAACACACACACACACACAGAGACCCAACACATAGAAACACAACACACACAAAGACACCAACACATAGAAACACAACACACACAGAGACACCAACACATAGAAACACAACACACACAGAGACCAACACATAGAAACACAACACACACAAAGACACAACAAATAGAAGAACACACAACACAAGACCACAAAGAAACACATAGAAACACAACACACACAAGACACAACACATAGAAACACAACACACACTAAGACACAACACATAGAAACACAACACACACAAGACACAACACATAGAAACACAACACACACCGACCAACACATAGAAACACAACACACACAGAGACGCAACACATACACAACACAACACACACAGAGACACAACACACACAAGACACAACACATAGAAACACAACACACACAA
>JACRUU010000002.1:7155849-7201108 GCA_030449085.1 Kryptopterus vitreolus | reverse complement strand
TCACATCACCCTACACACCTCCCTGTTGTTCATTATTTCCCCATAACTGCACACCACGGAGTGTGTTATTCCCACCATGACACCCGGTTATAACGATGATTTACGGGTTGTATCACACTGTAACACAGGGTAACGAAACCCTATTATTAACCATAAATAAACCATGACGTCACGCTCCTCATCCTAATCTGCGCCGTTATGTAAACACAGCGAGTTCCTGACTTTAAGGCCTTGTAGGACAAAAAGTGTCCCTATGACCGTATAATACACACCCGGAACACACCCGGAGTTTTAGCGAGTCAGAGACGTTAGCGGTTGTTGTGTTGTGTGTGTGTGTGTGTGTGTGTGTGTGTGTGTGTGTGTGTTAGCCCCGTGTTGCTAGCTGCTATTACAAATACACACATACTCACGTGTTTAAAACGGGTCAACGTGAAAGCTCGGACACGTGACAGCGCCGCGGGAACGACACCTGCATTTTACAGAGAAGGTCCGCCCTTACACTTGGATTCCACACTCCAAAATGTCCAGCAGGAGACACGGGGACAGATGGACACGGAGACGCTCTCAGAGAACAGACTGTCACTGACGCTTCACCCCCCCTTCCCTGCCTGGCCCGGCCCGGTCGCTACTGCGCTTGCGCTACTCGAGAAACCCGACAGGCGCTCATTGCGCATGCGCGGGAAGAGCCACATTATTATTATTATTTATTATTATTATTATTGTTATTATTATGTTATTGTTATTATTATTATTATTATTATTATTATTATTATTATTATTATTATTATTTCAGTAATATATAGTGCAGTAACGTTTCCCCAGGATCAAGGTGCTACATCAAACTACATAAATGGACAGGAGAAGAAATAGACAAAACTAATATGTGCCAAAAAAGTGTCAAAGAAAGACAAAAAAAAGTGCAAAGAAAGACAAGAAACATTTAACAGTAGCGCTGACCGGGACATGTGTTGTGTGAAAATGTTTATTTCCCAATGCAATTGAAGATGAAGAAGAAAAATAAAGACTCGTTGAGGTAGTCGTGTTCTACAATAGTGTGCAAACCAGCAGCTTATGTGTGTTTTTGTTTTTTGTTTGTCCATTAAGAGTGTGCGTGTGTGTGTGTGTGTGTGTGTGTGTGTGTGTGTGTGTGTGTGTCAGCTATCAGTAGTGAAGTGAAGATCGGATTATTTTAGTTCTTTGAATTTCGTTCATAATGATGTAGGGAAGGTGGCTTAGTGGCTTAGTGGTTAGCACGTTCGCCTCACACCGCCAGGATCCGGGTTCGATTCCCGTCTCAGCCATGTGTGTGTGGAGTTTGCATGTTCTCCCCGTGCCTCGAGGTTTTCTCCGGGTTCCCGGTTTCCTCCGGTACAAAAACATGCACGGAGTTATTGGCACCTTGGAAAATTGTCCCAAGTTTATGAATGTGTATGTGTGAATGTGTGTGTGCCCTGCGATGGGTTGGCATTACGTCCAGGGTGTATACTGCCTTACTGCAATAGACGCCTGAGATAGGCACAGATCCTGTGACCCGAAGATAGGAAGATCGGATATAGCTTTAGAAGATGAATGAATGAATGAATGATGTAGGGATGGGGCACGATGGCTTAGTGGTGAGCACGTTCGCCTCACACTGCCAGGGTCCAGGTTCGATTCGTTTCCTCACATAAGAAAAGAACCATTGACTTGGACTAGGACTACTGAGTTGTGTTTCCTGTACATGTCCTATAGAGATTTTGATGATGGAAATCCACAGTGCAGACATACACTAGCTACTATACACAAGAATAGAGTTAAAACAATACAGTGTAAAAATATAAGATGTGAATATCTTACCAAGGCATTTATAAATCACCATGATGATGATTTTTTGGCTGCTTCTATTATATATTTCTATATTTTTTTAATAAATATTATTATCACGATTATTAATCAGGGAGGGGGTGTAGATCAGTGGTTTAAGGTGCTGGGCTACTGATTGGAATATCGGGGTTTGACCCGGCCATGCTGCCGATAAGCTTTTGGTCATTGAGCAAGACCCTTAACCCTCTGTGCTCCGGCGCCGTATCATGGCTGACCCTGTGCACTGACCCAGTCCAACAAAAAATTAGAGATAGCTAAGTGGAATTTCACTGTGCTGTGTATGACAAATAAAGGCTATTCTATGTAATATAGCAGTGGTCATTTCTCGGGCTCCCATCCTGTGAAATGGAAATAATGATATAATGCTATATATATATATATATATATATATATACATAAATCTATATATATATATATTATATATATATATATATTATATATATATATATCTATATATATATATATATATATATATAGATATATATCCTATATGTGTTGTGTGTGTGTGTGTGTGTGTGTGTGTACATGACCCCATCCTATCCTCGGTTATGGAACTGTATATTTCCAGTCTTTAAATTTCCAGTGTTTAAAAATAAACAAATAAACATGCACCATACATTAGTGATACTTTATTTGTACACAATTACTACCTAATACCTGCACAAACATATAAATATACACATTTAGTGAAACCATACTCATCATAGAACATGAGGACAAAATATTTTTGTAAACGTTTTGAAGTAATGATGGCGTTTTACATTATGTCAATTGTTTACACAACAAACTGAGCTTTTGCGATGTTTTGATGATGTTCAGTTCTATTGTATATCTGTAAAAATAAATAAACAAACAAACAAATAAATAAATAAGGGGTACGGCAGTTTAGTGGTTAGCACGTTCGCCTCACACCACCAGGGTCCGGGTTCGATTCCCGTCTCGGCCATGTGTGTGTGGAGTTTGCATGTTCTCCCCGTGCCTCAGGGGGTTTTTTCTCCGGGTTCTCCGGTTTCCTCCCCGGTCCAAAAACATGCACGGTAGGTTTGATTGGCACCTTGGAAAATTGTCCCTAGTGTATGAATGTGTGTGTGTGTGTGTGTGTGTGTGTGTGTGCCCTGCGATGGGTTGGCATTCCATCCAGGGTGTATCCTGCCTTAATGCCCATAGACGCCTGAGATAGACACAGACTCCCCGTGACCCGAGGGAAGGATCGGATAAAGCGGTAGAAGATGAATGAAATGAATGAATAAATAATAAACAAATAAATAAATAAATAAGAAGAATAAGGGAAAAATCAAGCAAACGTTTATTGATTAAAACGTATTTAGTTTATTTTTTATTTATATGTCATGCGATTGTTATCATCATTATTATTATTATTATTATCACCCAAAATTATTCTAATACATAATGTATAACTTTTTTTTCTTATTTGTAATTACAATAAAGCCACGTGATCCCTTTCCACCAATCCTGTGTCAGCACCGGAATCACGTCACCTATTTACAGTCCTCCATTTTGTTTGGAGGACAGCGCTGCATGAGCCAACGTTCTTATTGCTTTTTTTTATTTTTATTTACGTGTTTACACATTTTATTTAACAAATATATACATATTTATTTAATATAAGATAGATATATATAATTTCCGCGTGTAGTGAGCGCGTCTGATCCGCAGCTCAGGTGGTCCGATGGCGCGCACTCTCTGATTGGTCGGCGACTTACGTCTCGCTATGGCGCGCGTGCTCGGGGCGGCGCTCGTGACGGTGGCTCGCGCGGGACCCGCCGTGATAAATACCGCCCGCGTCACCGGGCCTTTCCAGCAGCGTCTAAATCCCGTGCTCATCTCCGCCTTTATCTCCAGGTAATATAAGCTCTTTATTATTATTATTATTATTATTATTTACATCTTTCATATCGACGGTACGTCATTTCCGTATTTACAATGTGTATTCTTATGTGTTTGTGCAACGAGCAACACGTAGACACAATAACAACAACAACAACGGAGGAAATCACGTGGTCTCTTTTGGTTTAGTAAGGAGACGTTTATTCACTACCTTTAATATAATGTATTTATTGTGTTAGCTTTTAGTTTGTTATTAAAATGTTGCATTATTATTGCATTAGGTGTTTATTATAACGTTAAACACCTGGTTCAAATAGAGGAAAGTAAACACTTTCACTGTTTAATCAAGTATAAGATGGGATAAACTAAAGCAGTGCATTCTGTACTTATGAGCCTGGGTCACATGCTTGCAATCAATTTATTTATTTATTTTGCTTTAACTTCATTACTGATTAAAAATTAATGTGAGTTTTGTTTGTTTACAGAAAAGTGAAATTCTTCCTTTGTATATTGCAGTGATGCAGATTCCTAATATGCTGCGATATATGAGGAGAATTAACTTTATCGTGATGTAATGAGCATATGGCATCTGTCTGTCTCTGTCTAAGGATGGAGTGAAACAACTCCTCTGTGCTTTTGTTTATCTTCAGAACAGAGAAAAATATATGCAAAAATATGCCGTGTTATTGTATGAGCCTGCAGACAGAGATGGGGCTGCATGATGGATGAAGCGTGAGACTGTGAACGCCCCACAGAGTTCAACCCTTACAATTATAGTCTATACATGATAACATGGGCAGAGAGTTCAAATATGTGTGTGTGTGTGTACACACATATATACATATACATCTCCCTTATCCAGCGCAATTGAGCATTTGAGGGTTAAGGGCCTTGCTCAGGGCCTCACTAGTGGCAGCTTGGTGGTGGTGGTGGTGGTGGTGGTGGTGGGGTTTGAACCTGTGATCTTCCGGTCCAGAGGCCACTACCTTAACCACTGGACTTCCACCTCCATATACATATATACACACACACACATGTATATAAAAATAATGCGTGTGTGTGTATTGTATGTATGTATATGTGTATACTGTGTGGATATATATATATATACTCTATATATATATATATATATATATATATATATATATATAAATAATGCTTGTATATTTTATATCTCTATCATATATCTATATATATATATCTATATACATACACACACACACACACCCACACACACACACACATATATATAGTTCTATATATCTATATATATCTATATATATCTATATGTATCTATGTATGTATGTATGTATATGTATATATATATATATATATATATATATATATATATATATATATATATGTGTGTGTGTATGTGTATATGTATATGAATAATTAGTGTTTTATTTCCACAGGTGTAGTGCTGCTTTCTGTAATCAGACCAGAGTGAAGATGCCTGAAATAAACACTGATGATCTGGATGAGAAGCAGGTCCGCCTGCTGGCTGAGATGTGCATCGTTATCGACGAGAACGACCAGAAGACGGGAGCGGACACAAAGAAGAACTGCCATCTCAACTCCAACATCACCAAAGGCATGTATATGAACGTCCAGAGTCCGGGTCAGTCTGGATTAGATGATGTAAGTGATGGCCCTATGTTACTGATCAGGAGGTCAGTGGTTCAACCCCAGTACTGCCAAGCTGCCACTGTTGGGGCCCCTGACGTAGGCTCTTATCCCCAACAAGCTGAAATATGTGACGAAAGAATTGCTGAAATATTCTTACTCTCAAGTCCATGAATGTCACATGAAACAATTCCAAATTCTTTGGTATGTTTACAAACAACATAATTAAAGTAATGTAAATAACATTAATAAATAGCTTAACTAATTAACTGTAAATAGCAAGCAGAGCTTGGACGGCTGTGTCAGCTCGTTGCCTTGTTATAAGCTGGAGTTGGTTCCAATGAGCTGCAGTCCAGATGGTGTTGAAGGTTGCCATGTTGGTTATTTTTGCTCCGGATAAGTCCCAAAGCTTCCCTGCTCCGAAGTCATTAAGCATTCACCTTCATGTGTGACTGTGGGATTCTTCAGGTCATTAACTGTCCACTTCTTGTGTTTTGGGGCTTTTAGTTTGCATTAAATAAAAATCATGCATGACACCAGACGTTCCAGCACTTGTTACGCGTTATACATGACGAGGTAATGTCATGCCTGTTGCTTAATTATTTCTATTTTTTCCGATGGCAGGTTTACTGCACCGAGCTTTTAGTGTTTTCCTGTTTAACAGTGATGAAAAGCTGCTCTTGCAGCAGAGATCCGACGCCAAGATCACTTTCCCAGGTTTGTCTCGCTTCTTCTTATTAAGCACACTTCATATCCATTATAAGACATTGTTCATGTTAATCTTTTCGTATGTAATGATGGATCTTTTTAGTGACTAGGTTGGAATCTCATTCATCCATTGTTTAGTGCACATTTGAAAAGAAATGAAATAAATATTTCATATATTTTATTATATTTATTTGATTATAGTTAATAATAATAATAATAATAATTTGTGCGTGTGTATGTATGTGTATGTATATATGTGTGTGTATATGTACATGTATGTGTGTATGTGTGTGTGTGTGTATATGTATGTGTGTGTGTATATATATATATACACTATATATATATATAGTGGCGCAACTACGTCACTAAAATGCTGGTCTGCTATTGGTCAGCATCATGGCATCACTGCCGACGTCACTAATATACAGGTCTGCTATTGGTGAGATTATGGCGTCACTAAAATGCTATTCTTCTATTGGTCTGCGTCACGGCGTCATGCATCGTAACAGCATCCCGTTCACTTTAAGAGCGCGTTCGTTCCCTGGAAGCGATAATCGTGTAAATTCTGACGTTATCTCATTGTTTTGTGTCTCTTTTTGCTGCAATACGAACTCTTAATTTGTTAGCCGTGGGTGGTTGCATGCATTAATTAAATCCCATAAGTTCTATTGTTCAAGATACGTCAAAATCATGTTACGATGCCGTGTCTGGAACGGATTAAAAACGTATCTCGGGGTCTTACTGTGTGTGTGTGTGTGTGTGTGTATGTATATATGTGTGTGTATGTATAAATATAGTATATACACGTACATAAAACTGCATAGCGTATATAGGAGCCATGTAACAAAAGAACGAACTCTGACTAGAAGACGAGAGAGAGAGAAACCACTCTCTTTCCTTTCCTTTACATAAACTTGTCCCGTTTTCCTAATGCACATCCTGTAGGAAATGAATCACTCTTTTGAATGAATCACTCATTCTTTTCCGAATCACATTAAAGACTTAACGAATCAAATGAATCGTTCATGAACTCTGAGGCGAAAAGGTGAATAAAAACTCTGTTCATTAAAATGTGCTTGTGCTGTGTGTCAGGGTGTTTCACGAACACGTGCTGCAGTCACCCCCTGCACACAGCGACCGAGCTGGAGGAGCAGGACGGCATCGGGGTGAGACGAGCCGCACAGAGAAGACTAGAAGCTGAACTTGGAATTCCAACACATCAGGTATAAACTCGGATTTATACCAATCTGAACCTTTTTTCATTCATCTTCTACCGCTTCCACCAAGGTGCCAATCAACCTACCGTGCATGTTTTTGGACCGGGAGGAAACCGGAGAACCCGGAGAAAAACCGGAGAACATGCAAACTCCACACACACATGGCCGAGACGGGAATTGAACCCGGATCCTGGCGGTGTGAAGCGAACGTGCTAACCACTAAACCACTGTGCCCCAATCTGAACCTCCGAAGTCTTATTATGACCGTCATATTTCATACTTCTGAGTGTTCACTGCATTTTTGACTAGGGTTGGGAATCATTTGAATTGAATCCGAATCGATTCCTTGCTTTGATTCACCTTGCTTGCACCAGTTTATTACAATACTTACACTTGGCTTTGTGTTTGTGTTCTTTCTAAACAAGAATTCCTGCTGAAGAACAGCTTCTCTATGGCAGGAATACTGCTGCTGCCACCATGCGTTCCACTATGGACATGGGTGTTCTTTAACTCGGATGTGTTGTGTTACCAGTACAAACACAATCCTTACTTGATTAGTTTGTAAAATGTCTATTTTATACTCTTTGTAAAATAGTACTAAACTTTATAATCAACAGTACTGAATCATGTGCCAAATGGAATGTGGATATATTACTGGATAAATATCATTTCTATAATAATTAGATGATAAATACATTTAATATAGCGCTATAGTCTCGCATGCCTCTAGAGGGCGCTCTTGTAATGTCGGCAGAGCGGAGGTTGTAAAATAGATTTTTGTCCAGCAGTCTGTGCTTTTATTAATCGACCAAAACCATCCTGTGATCTCTATTTACAAGTTTGGTTTGTTTATTTCAACATTTGATAATACAAGTGTGGATTAATGTTTGTTTAATCCGTCAACTTTATTTAATGCACTATAATTAATAAACAACGGTGGTTTAGTGGTTACATTTTACATTTATGACATTTGGCAGACGCTCTTATCCAGAGCGACATACAACTGAGCAATTGAGGGTTAAGGGCCTTGCTCAAGGGTCCACCAGTGGTAGCTTGGTTGTGGGGTTTGAACCTGCGATCTACTGGTCCAGAGGCCAATGCCTTACCACTAAGCCACCACCTCCACCTCCCCTCCACAGCATGTTTGCCTCACACCTCCAGAGTCCGGGTTCGATTCCTGTCTCGGCCATGTGGTGTGTGTGTGTGTGTGTGTGTGTGTGTGTGTGTAGTTTGCATGTTCTTCTCCCCGTGCCTCAGGGTTTTTTTCTCCGGGTTCTCCGGTTTCCCCTCCCGGTCCAAAAACATGCGCGGTAGGTTGATTGGCACTTTGGAAAATTGTCCCTAGTGTGTGAATGTGTGTATGTGTGTGTGTGTGTGTGTGTGTGTGTCCTGCGATGGGTTGGCATTCCGTCCAGGGTGTATCCTGCCTTAATGCCCATAGACGCCTGAGATAGGCACAGACTCCCCGTGACCCGAGGGAAGATCAGATAAAGCGGTAGAAGATGAATGAATGAATTAATTAATTAATGCAACATTGTGCATGTGGTGTCAGTGATTCGCCTGTAGAGGCCGCTCTTGTACTGGGTAAATACAGTGGCGCTTCTTGTCACGGTATGGATTCCAGGAATCAATTAATCGTCTTGATCATGAATTGGTTGACCAATAATTTCTAGAGATTGAAATACAATTGTAAACATTCATTTACTGTTTACTTTATTATTGTGTGTGTGTGTGCGCAAGTACACACACACACACACACACACACACACTGTTTAACCCGTCGCTCTACTGCAAGGTTCCCCCAGAAGACATGACGTACCTGACGCGCATCCACTACAAGGCAGAGTCGGACGGCGTGTGGGGCGAGCACGAGATCGACTACATCCTGTTCCTGCAGGGCGACGTGGAGCTGCAGCCCGACCCCAACGAGGTGAAAAGCCACCGGTACGTGTCGAAGGAGGAGCTGAAGGAGCTGCTGGAGCAGGCGCAGAGAGGCGAAGTGCAGATCACGCCGTGGTTCGGCCTCATCGCCAACACCTTCCTGTTCACGTGGTGGGACAACCTGCAAAACCTCAAGCAGTTCACAGACCATCAGCGCATCCACCGCATGTAGATGTGCTCCGACCTGTTTGTTTGTTTGTTTTTATTTTTATCTCTCTACGTCTTTTTAAGCAGTCACTTGTTTATCTTCCCACCATTATGTAAAATGCACATTATTCAGGAGGGGTGTGGCTCAGCAGTAAAGGCGATGGGCTACTGATCGGAAGGTCGGGGGTTCGAGCCCCAATATTGGCAAACTGCCACTCTTGGGTCCTTGAGCAAGGCCCTTAACTCTCCAGGGGGCGCTGTATCATGGACAACCCTGCTCTCTTACCCCCCCCCCCCCAGCTTCTAAAAACATATGTGAAGAAAGAATTTTAGTGTGTTGTAATGTATATGTGATAAATCTCCTTTCTCTTATTATTGTAAACTAATTTGTAGATGTATAAATACATTTATTAAATTTTATATATATATATATATTTTTTTTGTCATTTCTCATGTTTATATCGTGTCATGACTCGATCCTGTAAAGAAGAAGCAGCTCCAGAACATGATGCTACCCCCACCACCATGCTTCATTCTAAAGACAGGACGATGCTTTCCATCGAAAATATTTAAGTTGCTTTGATTCTGACTGAGCACGTTTTGCCTCACACCTCCAAGGTCGGCGGTTCGATTCCCGTCTCGGCCATGTGTGTATGGAGTTTGTGCATGTTCTCCCCGTGCCTCAGGAGGTTTTTCTCCGGGTTCTCCGGTTTCCTCCCCCGGTCCAATAACATGCACGGTAGGTTGATTGGCACCTTGTGGAAAATTGTCCACTAGTGTATGAATGTGTGTGTGTGTGTGTGTGTTCCTGCGATGGGTTGGCATTCCATCCAGGGTGTATCCTGCCTTAATACCCATAGACGCCTGAGATAGGCACAGACTCCCCGTGACCCGAGGGGATATAGCTGTAGAAGATGAATGACTCTGATTGCTGCATCCAAGTCGGTTCTTTGTGTCCAAAAGTATTGGGACACATTCATATTAAGTATGTGAATATGATGTTTGTGAACACTGGCTGCTCCCCAGGTCTCCTCACCTCGCCTACATCACTTACCTGACTTTACTCGCACCCTCATAGGTGAAGGATCACAAAAATTGCATCATCTCAGAAGAGTGGAGGTTTATATAATGAAATTTAATAGCATATAATCTAAACATGTTTGTTTCGACAAATTATAAGTGAAATTATAAGTGAATTTCACATGCACTGTTATTTATTTCATAGCTCTTCGATATAAATTGAAAAGAAAGACACATTAAAGGTGCACGACGTTTCCACTAGGTGGCGGCATATGCTATAAAATAAAGCACTTATCGCGGCTGTAGGCCCACAAGGCTGACGCAAGGATTTTCTTCCCCTGAGTTGTAATATTCATTCATTCATCTTCTACCGCTTTATCCGATCTTCCCTCGGGTCACGGGGAGCCTGTGCCTATATCAGGCGTCTATGGGTATTAAGACAGGATACACCCTGGATGGAATGCCAACCCATCACAGGGCACACACACACACTCACACACATATTCATTCACTAGAGACAATTTTCCAAGGTGACAATTTTTCCAATCAACCTACCGTGCATGTTTTTGGACCGGGAGGAAACCGGAAAACCCGGAGAAAAACCCCCTGAGGCACGGGGAGAACATGCACAAACTCCACACACACATGGCCGAGACGGGAATCGAACCCGGATCCTGGCGGTGTGAGGCGAACATGCTAACCACTAAGCCACCGTGCCCCATGAGTTGTAATATATTAGAATAAATATTAAATAATAAATAGAATAAATAATATAAAATCATTTTTGTTAGTGTGTTATGTGTTAAAGCAGCTTTGCATAGGTAATAACGAAAGTGTACGATGTTGTTGTTGTTGTTGTTGTTTTTGTCTTGTTTTGTTGTTTTTTTCGGCTGGAATTTGAAAAAGAGTCGGATCTTTGAAATGACTCCATTAGGTGAACCGGTAGAGTCGACTCATTTAGAATTGTTTTGTTTTTTCTTAACTCTTTGGCGAAAAGTGATTTTACATCACATTTAATTCATTATTTTTTACATTTTGGAGACTCATTAATGCAGAGCTGAGCAGCTGATCGTGAGAGGTTTATTACTCGAGGCTATGTTGGATCTTTCAACACGCTCTTTTAGGAGGTTTTTGTTTGTTTGTCTGTGGTGTTTTTTATTTTCTCAATTGTTGAAGATTGACAATAACAAATGCTATCTTTAGCACAGATTTTATATATAAAAAAAAAAAATCAAACATCATAACCAGTCAGCATTTAGCGGATGCTCGTACACCGGAGGAATTACAATTGTTTAATTAATACAACCAAGCACTCATCGGGCCTTAAGGGCCTTTCTCAAGGGCCCAACAGTGACACCTTACTGTTTCTGGGATTTGAACCAGTCAATAAGAAGGTCAATTTTATATTGACCTTATAGCACGTTCGCCTCACACCACCAGGGTCCGGGTTCGATTCCCGTCTCGGCCGTGTGTGTGGAGTTTGCATGTTCTCCCCGTGCCTCAGGGGGTTTTTCTTTTTTCTCCGGGTTCTCCGGTTTCCTCCTCCCGGTCCAAAAACATGCACGGTAGGTTGATTGGCACCTTGGGAAATTGTCCCTAGTGTGTGATTGTGTGTGTGTGTGTGTGTGTGTGCCCTGTGATGGGTTGGCATTCCATCCAGGGTGTATCCTGCCTTAATGCCCATAGACGCCTGAGATAGATCGATCCATCCATCCACCAATCTATCTATTTACAAGTGTAAGACGTGTAAGAAATCTGTCTGTCTATCTATCTATCTATCTATGTATCTATCTATGTCTGTCTATATCTATCTGTCTGTCTGTCTATCTATCTATCTATCTATCTATCTATGGATGTATGTATCTCTGTCTGTCTATATCTATCTATCTATCTGTCTGTCTGTCTGTCTATGTATCTATATCTGTCTATCTATCTATCTATCTATCTATCTATCTATGTATCTGTCTGTCTGTCTGTCTGTCTATATATCTATGTATCTATCTATGTCTGTCTATATCTATCTATCTATCTATCTATCTATCTATCTATCTATCTATCTATCTATCTATCTTTCTATCTATCTATGTATCTGTCTGTCTGTATGTCTGTCTATCTGTCTGTCTATCTATCTATGCATCTATCTATGTCTGTCTGTCTATCTGTCTGTCTATCTATCTATGTATCTATCTATGGATGTATGTACCTCTGTCTGTCTATATCTATCTGTCTGTCTGTCTGTCTGTCTGTCTGTCTGTCTATCTATCTATCTGTCTGTCTGTCTGTCTGTCTGTCTATCTATATCTGTCTATCTGTCTATCTATCTATCTATCTATCTATCTATCTATCTATCTATCTATCTATCTATCTATCTATCTGTCTATGTCTGTCTGTCTGTCTATCTATCTATCTATTTCTCCTTGCTAAGCCATTTCTCAACTGCTACTTGAATATGACGCATCGCAAAAGCGACCAAAGTAAATTGGGACACACACACACACACACACACACACACACACACACACACACACACTAAAGGTGCACGCCGTTTCCACTAGGTGGCAGCTTAAAAAAAGTAAATGTAAGTAAATTGATTATTTTTATTTTTGCAAAGAAATAAAAGTGAACTACCTGCACCACATTTTCTATGACATATCATCACATGTTTTCCATTGGATTGAAATCGGTTGCGTCAGATCGAAATGCGATCGCACTGCGTTGGTAGCTGCTTTATATTGTCCCATTGTATAATATCTATCATATCAATCTGTCGGTCTGAATATGGATAAAGAAGCATTATGACTCTGAAGGAGTGTGTACGTGCGGCACGAAGCAGCTCCGGACGCTAATGTAATGATCGCCGGTTGACAGCATCTCCAGGAAACACAGGTATATGGTCCATAATGTGCCTCCACCATTCATCTGAGCTGACGTGAGGCTTCAGATTCATGATTGCATTAGGAGCCTAGCAGACCACGCTCCATACACACGAGCACGGTGTTCTCCAGAAGAAGAAGGAAGCTGTAGAGAGCTTTTAGGGGGGGGGGGGGGGGGAGAATCCAAAGAGGGTAGGATCACGCTGCAAGTCTGTGACGATGCCACCAGGGGACGTGTTACGAGGCCGAGGCGGCGTGAATAATGTGGCACAAGGGAAGAAGGGGGTGGTGGTGGTGGTGGTGGTGGTGGTGGGGGGGGGGGGGGTGTTGTACGGGTTAGTAGGCGTCTCGCAAGCTGTCTGTGTGTACACGTTGTCTGAGACGCTACATTAAACCCGCTGTTTCTCCAGCAGGACCCATCTTCATCTCTTTATCTGATACTCCTGCTGCAGATGGAATCCACACACACACTATGCTCTTTTATAAGCCTCATGAATGGAGCTATTATTGTTGGATAGTATGGTTTTCTATAGCAAACAGCTCATTCACAACGAATAAAATAGTAATAGCGATGTAGTAATGCACTAAATCGGACCAGTACATATATTATACATATAGTACTCTATATATATATATATATATATATATATATATATATATATATATATATATATATATATACAAATATTTTACAAATATCTCATTCATACAGCTGAGCTGCTGTGGGTTAAGGGCCTTGTACAGGGGCCCAACAGTGGCAGCGTAGTGGTGGTGGGATTTGAACTTGTGGTTCTACTGGTTTTAATGGTGTGTGCATCTGCCTCTGTTTTCAACTGTTTGAAGTTCAAGCTGCCTCTGATGTCATCGAGGAGCCACTGCTTTGGTCAAGCTGCCATTGTTCTGGTCGAGCTGCCACTTCTATGTTCAAGCTGTCACTGCTCTGTTCAAGCTGCCTCTACTATGCTTAAGCTGCCTCTGCTATGTTCAAGCTGCATCTGCTCTGTTCAAGCTGCCACTGCTCTGTTCAATGCCACTGCCACTGCTCTGTTCAAACTGCCACTGCTCTGTTCAATCTGCCACTGCTCTGTTCAAACTGCCTCTGTTTTGTTCAATCTGCCACTGCTCTGTTCAAGCCGCCTCTGCTCTGTTCAATCTGCCTCTACTCTGTTCAATCTGCCACTGCTCTGTTCAACTTGCCTTTGCTATGTTCAAGCTGCCTCTGCTCTGCTCAAGCTGCCACTGCTCTGTTCAAGCTGCCTCTACTCTGTTCAATCTGCCTCTGCTCTATTCAAGCTGCCTCTACTCTGTTCAAGCTGCCTCTGTTTTATTCAAGCTGCCACTGCTTTGTTCAAGCTGCCATTGTTCTGTTCAAGCTGCCTCTACTCTGTTCAAGCTGCCACTACTCTGTTCACGCTGCCTCTGCTCTGTTCAAGCTGCCTCTGCTCTTTTCAAGCTGCATCTGCTCTGTTTTATTCAAGCTGCCTCTGCTCTGTTCAAGCTGCTTCTACTTTGTTCATGCTGCCTCTACTCTTTTCAAGGTGCCTCTACTCTTTTCAAGCTGCCTCTACTCTGTTCAAGCTGCCTCTGCTCTTTTCAAGCTGCTTCTACTCTGTTCAAGCTGCCACTGCTCTAGTCAAGCTGCCTTCCGCTCTTTTCAAGCTGCCCTTACTCTGTTCAAGCTGCCTCTGCTCTGGTCAAGCTGCTTCTGCTCTGTTCAAGCTGCCTCTACTCGGTTCAATCTGCCTCTCTCTATTCAAGCTGCCTCTACTCTGTTCAAGCGGCCTCTGTTTTATTCAAGCTGCCACTGCTTTGTTCAAGCTGCCATTGTTCTGGTCAAGCTGCCACTGCTCTGTCCAAGCTGCCTCTACTCTGTTCAAGATGCCTCTACTCTGTTCAATCTGCCTCTGCTCTATTAAAGCTGCCTCTGCTCTGTTCAAGATGTTACTGTTCTGTTCATTTTCCCTCCACTTTTCTGGGAAGATTCCAGAAAACTCCAAACCATGTAAACTCAGTCTTAATGCCGCTGCCTTTGCACAGGTTTAGTGAAAGGAAAATTTTATTCCACCACATCCAAAGACGTCCTATAAAATAAAGTGCCTCCAACTTTGTGGTAACAGTTTGAGGAAGAACCACAAATAACTAAACAATTTTCTCCATGTTTGTTATTCGCACACAAACATCATCATAACTTATGAAAAATAGTAATATAGCATAGCGCTAGCCCTGTGCAAAAAAATATACACCATTATTAAAAGATGAATGTAAGTTGTATCTCCGACCGGCAGCAGTCCAGAGCCACTGGCACGATTAATTAGCTTTTTCCAAAAAAAGAAACCCATAAAGTGCGGTGAGGCAAAGAAGGTACAAGGCGCTGGGTCTGAGACAGCGTGGGCGTAGAAAAGTACGAAGAGAAAAAGCGATAGATCGATAACGCACCAAGCGAAAGCAGATAATTGTGCGTATGTGAGAAAGAGAGTTTTATATCCGGCGTTCATCACACGGCCTGCAGTAAGAACACTGGGTTATCTTTATCCTGTGAGACGCAGGGTCGAGATTCTACTATTAATAATTACACACGTCGGACAGTTTTACTTTTCCGCCATTTAGCAGGCACTTTTTTACCCCCTACCCCCCCCCCCCCCCCCCCCCCGATGTTATTAAAGTCAGGTAAAGTAAGACATCTGACTCAATTGTGTGCCTCCAAATTTGTGGTAACAGATTGGTCCCACATACGGAAGGAAAAAAATCAAACAAAACAGGTTCATATTAAACTAGCCTGCCTCAGCTCTGTTCAAGCTGCCAAAACTCTCTGTTCAAGCTGCCTCGGCTGTGTTCAAGCTGCCACTGCTGTGTTCAAGCTGCCACTGCTGTGTTTAAGCTGCCTCTGCTGTGTCACTGCTCTGCTCAGCTGCCAAAACTGCTCTGTTCAAGCTGCCACTGCTCTGTTCAAGCTGCCACGGCTGTGTTCAAGCTGCCACTGCTGTGTTCAAGCTGCCACTGCTGTGTTTAAGCTGCCTCTGCTGTGTACAAGCTGCCAAAACTCTCTGTTCAAGCTGCCTCAGCTCTGTTCAAGCTGCCACTGCTCTGCTCATGCTGCAATTGCTCTGTTCAAGCTGCCACTTCTCTGCTCATGCTGCCATTGCTCTGTTCAAGCTGCCACTAATGTGTTCAAGCTGCCACTGCTGAGTTCAAGCTGCCACTGTTGTGTTCAAGCTGCCTCTGCTCTGTTCAAGCTGCCTAAACTTCTCTGTTCAAGCTGCCACTGCTCTGCTCATGCTGCCATTGCTGTGTTCAAGCTGCCACTGTGCTGTGTTCAAGATTCCACAGCTCTGCTCTTGCTGCTACTGATGTGTTCAAGCTGCCACTGCTCTGCTCATGCTGCCACTGCTCTGTTCAAGCAGCCACTGCCTCATACAAGCTGCCACTGGTCCATTCAAGCTGCGTTTGCTATATACTTATGTTCTGTTCAACCAGCGTTCTGCTCTGGTCAAGCGGCCACTGCTCTGTTCAAGCTGCTTCTGCTCAATACAAGCTGCCACTGGTCCATTCAAGCTGTATCTGCTACAGGTTATATGCCTATGTTCTGTTCAACCTGCGTTCTGCTCTGTTCAAGCTGCCACTGCTCTGTTCAAGTTGCCTCTGCTCCATACAATCTGCCACTGGTCCATACAATCTGCCACTGCTCTGTTCAAGCTGCCACTGCTCTGTTCAAGCTGCCACTTGTCCATACAAGCTGCCACTGATACAGGCCTATGTTCTGTTCAACCTGCCTCTTCTCTGTTCATGCTGCATCTGCACTGTTCATGCTTCCTTTGCTGAAGGAAAAAAATCAAGCAAACTAATCAATAAAAAAACTCATGAACAGATGAAAAGCTGTTTTATAGAGAGTGTGCAATGTAAAGAATACGTGCTCTAGAGAAAAGGCAATAGAGTCCATAGCTGCCATGTTTGAAGGCTGAAGTGTTTGCTGGGAATTACAGTCGACAGGTTTTGCCAATATCTGACAGCTTCCTATAAATCAGCTATGGGAACCGACTGTACACACGGTGCCTGGGAAATCCCTTGACAGGTGCCACTGTAACAAGATAATCACCGCTATTGACTTCAGCTGTCAGTGGTTTTAATGTAACGGCTGATCGGGGTACAGAGTAGGTAGAGCCTACCGATATGAACTATAAATTTAATCTGAGATTTTCTTTAGACTAAATTTTAGACGATTTTGGAGACAGCGGGGAAAATGTGGGCGCTATTTTGACCTGTTTTTAGCCGGTGTGTTTTGGGGTTTTTCCAGATGTCATGCCACTGATGAAATCCCGCCCCTTTTGGAAATGAGCTCTTCGGATTGGTCGGAGCGCCGGCATGTTGTATTTCATATTTCACAAGTGTAATCTTAGTGCAGGATATTTACATTGTCATAATCTTCCCCAATAGTAATATTTATTCATTCATTCATTCATTCATTCATCTTCTACCGCTTTATCTGATCTTCCCTCGGGTCACGGGGATAGAGAGATAGATATAGACAGACAGAGATACATACATCCATAGATAGATAGATAGATAGATAGATAGATAGATAGATAGATAGACAGATAGATAGATAGATAGATAGATAGATAGACAGACAGACAGACAGACAGATAGATAGACATAGACAGACATAGATAGATACATAGATAGATAGACAGACATAGATAGATAGATAGATAGATAGATAGACAGACAGATCTCTTACACGTCTTACACTTGTAAATAGATAGATTGGTTGTTGGATGGATCGATCTATCTCAGGCGTCTATGGGCATTAAGGCAGGATACACCCTGGATGGAATGCCAACCCATCGCAGGACACACACACACACACACACACATTCATACACTAGGGACAATTTTCCAAGGTGCCAATCAACCTACCGTGCATGTTTTTGGACCGCGGAGGAAACCGGAGAACCCGGAGAAAAACCCCCTGAGGCATGGGGAGAGCATGCAAACTCCACACACACATGGCTGAGACGGGAATCGAACCCCGGGAATTAGAACCCTCTAATGTTCACTGACACTTTTCCAGCCGTGCAGGATCTTGCAGCGTATGCAAATAGGGCTGTTTTCATTGGCAGTATGGTGGAAGGGAAGACAAGGTAGTCAGGCAGTTGGTCTTCTAACAGGCTTTGGCTGGAAGAGAGGAAGAAAAACAAACAGACGAGCCACGGAGATAAGCAGTGAGTCATCCTCGAGGAGCTTTGATGCTATAAGCGTGTGACGGTTTTCCGGGGGGGGGGTGGGGGGGGGGGTTTTGGATGTGCTTTGCAGGGACATGAATAAAAAGTAATTACAGTGTACTGTTTATGAAAAGAACAGGCGCTGGGATGGTTCATATGGAGCGCCGGATAACCGTCAGGCTAAAGTTTGTGGACACGTTATGAGCAAATTCCTAAGATTAAATCCTTCTGTACTGTTATAATATCTTCTGTCAATCATTTCCACTACAGTATATCTATCTAGATAGATATACAGACTGACAGACAGAC
The DNA here is from genome assembly GCA_030449085.1 of Kryptopterus vitreolus. Lineage (NCBI taxonomy): Eukaryota > Metazoa > Chordata > Actinopteri > Siluriformes > Siluridae > Kryptopterus > Kryptopterus vitreolus. Next base: position 7,182,337 of record JACRUU010000002.1, on the reverse strand, counting down.
AGACAGACAGGACAGACAGACAGACAGACAGACAGACAGATAGATAGATAGTAGATAGATAGATAGATAGATAGATAGATAGATAGATAGATAGATAGATAGACAAACAGACAGATAAATAGATATACAGACAGACAGAAATATATACAGATAGACAGGCAGATAGATAGACAGACATACAGACAGACAGAAATATAGACAGATAGACAGGCAGATAGATAGATAGAGACAGATAGATGATAGATAGATAGATAGATAGATAGATAGAAGAAGATAGATAGATAGATAGATAGATAGATAGATAGATAGATAGATAGATAGATAGATAGATAGATAGATAGATAGATAGATAGATAGATAGATAGATAAATAGACAGACAGACAGATAAATAGGTATACAGACAGACAGACAGAAATATATACAGATAGACAGGCAGATAGATAGATAGATAGATAGATAGATAGATAGATAGATAGATAGATAGATAGATAGATAGATAGATAGATAGATAGATAGATAGATAGATAGACAGAAAGACAGACAGACATACAGACAGACAGACAGAAATATACAGAAATATATACAGATAGACAGGCAAATAGATAGACATACAGACAGACAGAAATATAGACAGATAGACAGGCAGATAGATAGACAGACAGACAGATATATAGATATATAGATAGATAGATAGATAGATAGATAGATAGATAGATAGATAGATAGATAGATAGATAGATAGTTAGATAGATAGATAGATATAGATAGAATATATAGATAGATAGATAGATAATAGATAGATAGATAGATAGATAGATAGATAGATAGATAGATAGATAGATAGATAGATAGATTGATAGATAGATAGATAGGAATAGAGAGGAGGTAAAAGTGTGACATGGTGTTTGGCAGCAGTTTGGCAGGAAGTGCTGAGTTTTCACTACTGAGACAGACTGAACGATGTGATTAATACAGATTGTCTGTCGAGTTCACACAGACGGTGTAAGGAGAGAAAAAAAACACATCCTGTCTGTCTGCAGTCTGAAACATTATTGTTGATGATGGAGATTAGAGGAGAGAATGATCTGACTGGCCTGAGCTGCCAGAACGTCTATAGTGTAAACTCAATCACTTTACATTCACTATGGGATTTAAAAAAAAACATCCCAGAAACCTCACAGCTTGAAGTAAAGGAAATATACCCAAAGTCGACCACGTCATGCCAATTAATAACCGGATAATTAGGGATGTTAAAATATTTAATCGTGACTAATCGAGTGATCGTCATGAGTCAACTCGCGATTAATCGCACATTATTCACACGTTTTCAATGTACCATAAATGACTACGTTTCATGTTTCTAATACTGTAAGTAACAACGTTAACATATGTTATAATTATATATTATATATTATATATATATAATATATAATATATATATAATAATAATAGATATAATAATATATATAATAATATATTTCTCTCACAATCTCTCAACAAAAATGTAATATGTATTTTACTCTGGAAATGATTCTTTTCATATTCAATTTCTTGTTAATGAATTAATTTTTTTGTTCATTTACAGTGTTACTTTGTTTAGTGTTTGTTTTAAGTATAAAATATGGGACGTGGCTCCTTTAAGAATTGTGTTCCGGTTGCTTTTCCATATAAACTGGTGATTAGGTTATACTGTTTAGGTTATACGGAAGCGCATTGCATTCACACAAGAATAAATGCGCTTTATTCCGTAATACGGATTTTGGTAATGCCATGCACTTCCGTATAACCTAAACACCGTATCACCAGTTTATATGGAAAAGAAACCGGAACATAATTCTTAAAGTAGCCATGACAAGAAAGAAAAAAAGAAAGAGAAAGAAAGAGAAAGAGAAGAAAGAAAGAAAGAAAGAAAGAAAGAAAGAAAGAAAGAAAGAAAGAAAGACAGATAGATAGGCAGACAGATAGGCAGACAGATAGGCAGACAGATAGATAGATAGGCAGACAGATAGATAGGCAGACAGACAGATAGATAGAAAGACAGACTAGGCAGACAAATAGATAGATAGGAAGACAGATAGATAGACAGGCAGACAGATAGGCAGACAGATAGATAGATAGGCAGACAGATAGGCAGACAGATAGATAGATAGATACAGACAGATAGATAGACAGAGGCAGACAGATAGGCAGACAACTAGATAGATAGGCAGGACAGATAGATAGATAGGCAGACAGATAGATAGGCAGATGGCAGACAGACAGGATAGATAGGCAGATAGGGACAGATAGGGACAGATAGATAGATAGGCAGACAGATAGGCAGACAGATAGATAGATAGGATAGATAGATAATAGACAGATACAGATAGACAGATAGATAGATAGATAGATAGATAGATAGATAGATAGATAGATAGATAGATAGATAGATAGATAGATAGATAGATAGATAGATAGATAGATAGATAGATAGGCAGACAGATAGGCAGACAGATAGATAGATAGATAGGCAGACAGATAGATAGATAGGCAGACAGATAGAAGATAGACGAGATAGGACAGACAGAGCAGATAGATAGACAGCAGACAGACAGATAGATAGATAGACAGACAGACAGATAGATAGATAGGCAGACAGATAGATAGACAGACAGACAGACAGATAGATAGATAGGCAGACAGACAGATAGGCAGACAGACAGATAGACAGACAGATAGATAGGCAGACAGATAGATAGATAGACAGATAGATAGGCAGACAGATAAATATATATATACAGATAGATAGATATATAGATAGTAGATAGACAGACAGACAGACAGACAGATAGACAGACAGACACCACAGGACATAGATAGATAGATAGGACAGGCAGACAGATAAATATATAGACAGACAGACAGACAGACAGACAGACAGATAGATAGATAGATAGATAGATAGATAGATAGATAGATAGATAGATATACAGACAGACAGATAGATATATAGATAGACAGACAGACAGACAGACACACAGACAGAGAGATAGATAGATAGACAGACAGACAGATAGATAGATAGATAGATAGATAGATAGATAGATAGATAGATAGATAGATAGATAGATGGATCGATATTATCTAAGCGACATGATGTACCTTTTACTATTTTGTATGATGACTGAGATCATGTTTACTCTCACACATAATCACAGTTCTTCTTCATTCTGATGTTTGCTAGTTGATGTTAGTGTTTGGTCTTTGTGTGATTGGTTGTGAGAGAGAGAGAGAGCTATGTGAGAGAGAGTTATATCCCATAATCTCAGCTGTCACAGAGTCAGACCACCTTTTGTTCCGTCGGACGTCTGTATCCATGTGGGAGTGGGAGTTCCAGTTTACTGGTATAGAGCAGTAAATACTGGGTATTTACACACTCGCACACAGACTCACCTCTCGGTCTCACCTACCGTCCCTACCGTCCCTACCGTCCCTGCCATCCCTACCGTCCCTGCCGTCCCTGTCGTCCCTATCGTCCCTACCGTCCCTACCGTCCCTACCGTCCCATTGCCGTCCCTGTCGTCCCTACCGTCCCTACCGTCCCTACCGTCCCTACCGTCCCTACCGTCCGTACCGTCCATACCGTCCATCCATACCGTCCCCTCCGTCCATACCGTCCCTACCGTCCCTACCGTCCTTCTTTTCCTCTCTTTTATCCTCTCCTCTCTCACTGCCAAAGAGAAAAAGGTGACCAGACAAAATAGGCGATTCTTCTCGCTTGTCTCCGCCGATCTCTTCGTCCATTCACAAACCGGCGCTCGGCCACGCCCCCTGCCACGCCCCCTCCACGCTGTCACAATGACACTGAGAGCACTGAGCTCCTATGAGTTATTACTCTCCGCTCTCTGTTTAACTTGGCACAGTATAAACACTATCACTTTCACGGCATTATTGTGCTGGGAGCCTTCCAAGGTCGGAGATGATGCACTGAGAAGTGGCAGTAAACACTCCAGTGTGCAGTGATGTGAACCTCCATAACTGATTATAATACTTATATGAAGTAATAATCTGGCTCTTTACATGCTGTCTGTTTACTTCATTCATTCATCTTCTACCGCTTTATCCGATCTTCCCTCGGGTCACTGCCTATCTCAGGCGTCTATGGGCATTAAGGCAGGATACACCCTGGATGGAATGCCAACACATCACAGGACACACACACACACACACACACATTCACACACATTCATACACTTGTGGACAATTTTCCAAGGTACCAATCAATCAACCTACCGTGCATGTTTTTTTTTTTGGACCGGGAGGAAACCGGAGAACCCGGAGAAAAACCCCCTGAGGCACGGGGAGAACATTCACAAACACCACACACACACACACACACACACACACACACACACACATTCACACACATTCATACACTAGGGACAATTTTCCAAGGTGCCAATCAACCTACCGTGCATGTTTTTGGACCGGGAGGAAACCGGAGAACCCGGAGAAAAACCCCCTGAGGCACGGGGAGAACATGCAAACTCCACACACACATGGCCGAGACGGGAATCGAACCCGGACCCTGGCGGTGTGAGGCGAACGTGCTAATCACTAAACCACCTTATCTGTTTACTTCTACAAGTTAAGACGGGCTTATCACTGAAATCTGTGCTCTGATTGGATCCCCTATTTACTGCAATGTTTTAAAGGATAAGCCAACACATCCTGTGTCCTCACACACACACACACACACACACACACACCTTTCCATGTGAGACAATGACAGTGCCAAGCTCACCCGCGAAGAGAAACACTGCCAAACAGGAGCATGTTATTCCTTTTCACACCGCAGATGGCGTAAAGTGACGTCACACCTGACGTTTTTTTCCCCCTAACTAGGTCAGATGAGTCATTTTCTCTTCCTGGTTTAGGGATTTGTTATTTAATGAGCATGATGACTAAATCGTCTGAATCGGTTATTTTATCTTGAAAATGAGGATATTTTTAACCTGAACAAGAAAAAAAAACAACAACTTCAGGTCATATTCTCTCCACTGAGGAGGGAGAGATAAATATAGAGGTATAAAGAAAGCGATAATGGAGGAGGAGGAGGAGGAGGCACAAGGCAGAGAGACAAAAGGGAGATGAACGAATTAACATATGGATGGATAAACAAAGAAAAAAGAAAGACAAAAACACAGAGACACAAAATAGAGACAAAAGTGGATAGATAAATATGATGGAAGGAGAGAAAGACAGGAAAGACAAAAGAGAGATAAAGTGTATGACAGATTGAAGGGCACAGAGAGAATGGCAGACAGATAGATAGATAGATAGATAGATAGATAGATAGATAGATAGATAGATAGATAGATAGATAGATAGAGACAGATAGAGACAGATAGAAACAGATAGATAGATAGATAGATAGATAGATAGATAGATAGAGATAGATAGATAGATATAGATAGATAGATAAATAGATAGATAGATAGATAGATAGATAGATAGATAGATAGATAGATAGATAGACAGACAGATACAGATGGACAGATAAATAGGGATGGACAAACCGATAGATAGATAGATAGATAGATAGATAGATAGATAGATAGATAGATAGATAGATAGATAGATAGATAGATAGATAGATAGATAGATAGATAGATAGATAGATAGATAGATAGATAGATAGATAGATAGATAGAGAGACAGATAGAGAGGGATGGACATATAAATAAGGATGGATAGACAGTTAGATAGATAGATAGATAGATAGATAGATAGATAGATAGATAGATAGATAGATAGATAGATAGATAGATAGATAGATAGATAGATAGGATAGATAGATAGATAGATAGATAGATAGATAGATAGATAGATAGATAGATAGATAGATAGATAGATAGATAGACAGATAGATAAAAGATAGATAGATAGATAGATAGATAGATAGATAGATGATAGATAGATAGAGATGATAGATAGATAGATAGATAGATAGATAGATAGATAGATAGATAGATAGATAGATCGATAGATAGATGGATAGATAGATAGATAGATAGATCGATAGATAGATAGATAGATGGATAGACAGTTAGATAGATAGATAGATAGATAGATAGATAGATAGATAGATAGATAGATAGATAGATAGATAGATAGATAGATAGATAGATCGATAGATCGATAGATAGATGAATAGATAGATGGATAGATGGATAGATGGATAGATGGATAGATAGATCGATAGATCGATAGATAGATAGATGGATAGATGGATAGATAGATAGATAGATAGATAGATAGATAGATAGATAGATAGATAGATGGATTGAGGTTATTTGGTATTTTGATGTAAAATAGAGGGAAAATAAAACACTTAGACGTCATTGCTCTATAAAATAGAAATGTGTGCAATAACAATGGTAGCTGTACTTTTTCTGTGCAATAATGCAATATTTATTTATTTTGTTTGTTATAAAAATGGTGAAATAGTTCGATATTCCTCACTTTATATTTCCATGATATATATATATATATATATTTGCTATTGTAAGCTTCCAAAACACTAAAACACTCTCCCTACATGGCACTAAAGCTCTTTCTGACTCTGTGCAGAAAGTCAGGAGATAATGAGCGTACATGCGTTCACCATTAACTACATTACAAGTTTAATATTTTCTGTTCACAGGGACAGAGAGATGGAGAGATGGAGAGCGTGAGGGCAATTTGCATTTTGCAGGAACATCTTCCAGCAGCCTCCTCATCTGTCATAGTGATAACGATCCAAGCATTGCTTTCCTTCCTCTCTTCTCAGGCACAGGATATGTATATATATATATGCATATATATATAGGCTATATATATATATATATATATATATATATATATATATATATATATATATATATATATTGGGGGGCATGGTGGCTTAGTGGTTAGCACGTTCGCCTCACACCTCCAGGGTCCGGGTTCGATTCCTGTCTCGGCCATGTGTGTGTGGAGTTTGCATGTTCTCCCCGTGCCTCAGGGGGTTTTTCTCCGGGTTCTCCGGTTTTTCTCTCCCGGTCCAAAAAAACATGCACGGTAGGTTGACTGGCACCTTGGAAAATTGTCCCTAGTGTATGAATGTGTGTTTTTGTGTGTGTGTGTGTGTGTGTCCTGTGATTGGTTGGCATTCCATCCAGGGTTGTATCCTGCCTTAATGCCCATAGACGCCTGATATAGGCACAGACTCCCAGAGGGAAGATCGGATATAAGCGGTAGAAGATGAAGATGAAGATGATATAATAGATATAGATATATATATATATATATATATATATATATATATATATATATATATATATATATATATAATCACAACTTAAATACTCAACCCACTGCCTAAACCACTTGGATTTCTATTTATGTATTTGTTTGTTTGTTTTGTTTGTTTGTTTGTTTCAGTTTTTCGGGTACCATTCTCTTGTCTAGTCAAGTTTTAGTTCCATAATTACGTTTGTACAATGACACATGCTTTTCCAAATGAATAAAACGTTTGAACCCAATGATCATTACTGCAATTATAAGCATTTTATAACCAAAAAACAAATGCAGAACGACTTCAACAAGACCGAGTTCTCAGACGCCACCCCACTGCTGCACCCCCTCCCCTGACCCTCCACACAAACACTGACGTTTACCTACAAAGCCAAATATGGACCTGCGAGTCCTCATAACCCTCTTTACTGCCTGAGATCGCACCTGCTCCATCGCAAATCAAAACACTTTACACTAATAAAAGCTGATATTTGTCATCTGCAGGGAAAAAAATGTTTGTTTTTTTATTTCAGCATTGGGAAAGATGTGTCCCTGTATACCACAACCATACTAGTTTGCCCAACAGGGTCCTTCTATACCACAAAAACGAGTATGTGTGTGTGTGTGTGTTTGTGTGTGCTGATTCGACATAAAAACATGTGTGTGATGAAATACTTTCCCCCAGGCTAATGGTCATAGTGCACCGGTTTATAATGTGAAATTGTGTTTACACGCCTCGAGGTTTGGTGTATTTGAACACATGTCTCTTCTTTGTAACAGCATGAAGGCTGATATGGCCGACGCATCGGGAGCCTCCTGTACCCAGGACTCTTCTAATAGATTGTGGACGCTGATCTTACACCCGAAGAGCAGAATGTCAGGTCACATCAGGCTAACACCATCACACTGGAACCGTCAACACCGTCACCATGGAAACAGGTGTAAAGATGTTCACAACAGCCAATCATTTCTGCTCTTTATCAGGGGCTTTTCTGCTCAAAACGAAGCAGCCCATTGGTTAAGATACTAAATCAGAAGGTTGTGGGTTCATATTTCACCACTAAGATGGGCCCTTGAGCAAGGCCCTTAGCCTTTTAGTTGCATTAAAATGTAAGGGTGCATATAGAGAGCAATGTTACAACATTCATGGAGCACAAATGAGTTAAGGGTCTTGCTCGAGGGCCCAAGAGGGATGTCTATCTCAGGGTCTATGGGTAAGTTGGGCCAACCCATCACAGGGTAGGGAGTCTTTTTCTATGGGCATTAAGGCAGCTGGTGGAATGCCAACCCAACAGCAGTTTAAGTGCTCTTGTTTATTTAACCACTACGCCACTGGCGGTGTGCCTAACCACTTATTATTTTTTAATTATTAATTTGTTAAAATTTATTTAATGTTTTATTTCCACACAATTTTATCCCACACATTTTTTTGTTTCGATAAATCTTTTCACTTCTTTTAAAATTGTATTTTATTTTGCTATTATTTTTTTTCTTTGTTTTTTTTTTTTTTGTTTTATTCTTTGCTGTATTTTTTTTGTTTGTTTTTGTTTTTTCATTTCATGTTTATTGTTTGCTTGCTGGTTTAAAATTTTCCCCACATGATTTTTCACTTCTTTGTTTTTCTATGTTTTATTGTGATGCATTTTTCACATTTAATCTGCTTTTTTGTTTGTTTATATGCTGTTTGGTTTTTCCTATTATATTTTTACTTGTTTTTTTTTCACACAAATGTATCCCCCTCAGTTTTTTTTTTCATAAATATATATTACTTCATTTGCTTTTTTTATTGGTTTCATTTGATCTTTCATTTTTTTTCACAATTTTATTCCACTCGATTTTTTTTTCAGATATTTTAACTTTATTTTATGTAATTGTATATTCTTATTATTCTCCCCAATTAAAAAACAAATTCCTAGTCTTTTCCTTAAATGTTTTATTGTGGTCATTTTCTTTCCTATGTAACCTATTTTGTTTGTTTGGGTCCTTAAGCAAGGCCCTAAACCCTCTGGTCTACAGGGGGCGCTGTATCATGTCTGACCCCAGCTTCCAAAACAACTTGGGATATGCGAAGAAGAAACAATATAAAAAATACAATAAAAAAAAAATATATAAATATATATATATATATAAAACATAATAGGAAACCAAAAAGCATGTAAACAAACAAAAAATGCAGATTAAGTGTGAAAAAATGCTATTATTTATACAACTATAAATAAAATAAAGAAAATTAAGAAAGTAAAAAATAATATGAAAAAACATAGACCTATAAAATTGTGTGAAACCAACAACTAAACAAAAAATTTAATTAAAAAAAGCAAAATAAAAAGAATATTAAAATATTAATAATAATAATAATAATAATATTAATAATATTAAAAAGATTTATGGAAAATAATGTATGGAACAAAATTGTGTGGAAATAAAACATTAAATAAGAAAAAAAAAACTGAATATAATAATTCAAATAAACAAAGGTTAAGGGCCTTGCTTAAGGGGCCCGATACCTTTCTTACCCGTCTTCCTTAACTGTGAATGAATGTGTATATTTATTATAAATATATATGGCGATCGAAAGCATAGTTATGCTTCAAGCGTGAGAAATCTTGTCATCTAATGACTGCTCACACACACACACACACTCACACACACTCACACACACTTCACTCTCACATGTGCCACACAGTAACGGAGGAGAGGTGCTCACACTGAAAGTAGTACTGATGAGGGCAGTGATGAAGAGAAGTGAACTGCTCACTTTAAGCACTTTTATTCTTGGAAAAAGGAGGGAAAAAGGGAAAGGGACAATGTGATGAGAGAGAGAGAGAGAGAGAGAGAGAGGGAGAGAGAGCAAGATTATGAAACTCACATTTTAATTTCAACTAATTTTACGCCAAATTTATTTTTTAATATTCTTCAATTAATTTGTATATTTTTAAATATAAACTTTTCAGTTTACCCCCACCATCATATTTTTATTATTTGTTTTTTAAAATGATTATATTCATAATTCTTCTTTTTATTTAATGTTTTATTTCATTTTTTCCCATAAATCTTTTCACTTTAATATTTAATATTCTTTTATTTTGCTTATTTTCATATCCTTTTTTTCATTGTTGATTTTTTTTTACTCAATTTTTTCCCTACAATTTTATCCCAGTTTTTTTGTCACATGATTTATGTTTTTCCATATGATTTTTTTTTGCTTAATGTTTATTTGCAATGCATTTTTTTAAATAATAGTTTCCTATTATATTTTGACATCATGTTTTGGAAACATAATGGAAACGCAACACCGCCAACTAGTGTTTTAACGGAGTTACTGCAGAGCGACGCAGAAGTATAAATCGGCCTTAATCCTGACACAACTGATGATGTGAATGATCTGGATGGAAAACTGAAAAAATCATTTTAATATATATATATATATATATATATATATATATATATATATATATATATATATTATGTATATTAATATATAAGGCCATGAACGAAAATTCCCACAATAACAAAAGTCAAGTCTGCTGCATGTACTGGCCTTGTTTCATTTCCCTTCATTACCTTTGAAGACTTTGACACCGACTCAATAAAAGATGAAGGTCCGATTTGCGGTTTAATCGCAAACACCTTACGGAGCTGACCATTACCTCACCATCCGTCTTAAAACAACGCACAGATTGATTGTGCAGTCCATTCCGGCGATTTTACTGCCCACACTTTAGTGACTTTAATCCACCATTTTATACAGCTCGCTTTCCTTGTTACTTGTGCTCGCCAGCTATAAAATCGATAAGCTCGGGCTCGATCCGTCCATAAAACAGACAGTGAGAAATTACAACGCTCTCCTCTGGCCTTTCCAATCCTTTTTTTTTAAAACTCTGTTCTGGAGTAGGAAAAAGCACTCTGAGAGAGACGGGTAATCAGTCTCTATTCTGCTGATAATGACTGTGAGCCTTCTGTAGATGGATGACCAGTGCAATCAGTGTTATAGACTTGAGCTTAGTGACAGAGTACATAATAAACACCACTGAAATGCTGCTTTTAAACACAGTTTATATATATATATATATATATTAGGTCTGTCAATTGTTCGAAATGATTAATCACATGACTGTCATGAGCTTATATGGTGCAACTTAATCACACATTTTTATCTATTGTGAATATACCTTTAGAGGGGCACGGTGGTTTAGTGGTTAGCACGTTCGCCTCACACCTCCAGGGTCCGGGTTCGATTCCCGTCTCGGCCATGTGTGTGTGGAGTTTGCATGTTCTCCCCGTGCCTCAGGAGGTTTTTCTCCGGGTTCTCCGGTTTCCTCCCGGTCCCGGTCCAAAAACATGCACGGTAGGTTGATTGGCACCTTGGAAAATTGTCCCTAGTGTGTGTGTGTGTGTGTGTGTGTGTGTGTGTGTGTGTGTGTGTGTGTTGTGTGTGATAGGTTGGCATTCCATCCAGGGTGTATCCTGCCTTAATGCCCATAGACACCTGAGATAGGCACAGACTCCCCGTGCGAACTCCATACACACATGGTCAAGACGGGATATATATATATATATATATATATATATATATATACACAGTATAGGGGGCTATATATATATATATACACAGTATAGGGGGCACGGTGGCATAAAACCCCTGAGGGGGTTTTAATGATTTAATGTTGTTAAATCTTACATGGGATTGATTTTTATTTTAATAACACAATAACACACTCTATGTACACATAGTACACATCCGACTTTCCTTCTCTCTTCCAAAGTAAATCAGGTGGCCATATCTAGTCTGCAACAAACGGACATTTAAATGCACCATATGAGTGGTAACGTGTGTTTGGACAATCCTGTAACTCCACACACAGCCATTCATGGCTAAACAATTAACCATTTCCTCTCCTCGGTGTCATGTGACTGATTAGTGTTCCGAGGTCTCAGGTGTGCTCTCGGTACATTAAGCACTGTTTCACCACTGCTTCTGGTGTTTGACTGGTACTATTCAGTGCAGCAGCCACTTGAGGGCCTGTGAGGCGTCTTTTTCTTAAAATACACCCTCTCGGATATTTGTCTCCTTGCCGAGTTGTGCATCACGGCCTCCCACTCCTTTTTTCTGTCTTTGTGCTGCTCTCCGAAGGGAATAGTTAACAGCATGATGAGCAATTTTAAGTTTCACCATTCTATTCCTTGCACTTCATTTCTTATGGAAGACAACTATAGATATGACGGGTCTCTAACCAAAGTCCATCATCCTACCTCTACATCTGCCTCTGCTATCTCCATATACCCTGCCAAGAAAATGCTCTTTGTAATAGTGAATGATATACAGTACTAGGAAATGTATATATGTATGTATATGTATATGATTATGTATAACTTATTTGTTTATTTTGCTCTATCTGGATGATTCAGAGGGGCACGGTGGTCAACGCCAGGGTCCGTGGCCGATTCCCGTCTCGGCCATGTGTGTGTGGAGTTTGTGCATGTTCTCCCCGTGCCTCAGGGGGTTTTTCTCTGTGTTCTCTGGTTTCCTCCCCCGGTCCAAAAACATACACGGTAGGTTGATTGGCACCTTGGAAAATTGTCCCTAGTGTGTGAATGTGTGTGTGAATGTGTGTGTGTGTGTGCCCTGCGATGGGTTGGCATTCCATCTAGGGTGTATCTTGCCTTAATGCCCATAGACGCCTGAGATAGGCACAGACTCCCCGTGACCCGAGGGAAGATCGGATATAGCGCTAGAAGATGAAGCTGATGAATGAGTGAATGAATGAATGAATGAATGAATGGAGGATTCAGCTTCAACCTTGTGCTCCATCCTGTATCAAACACTGTCTGACTAACTAACACTGTATTATTAAACACCCTGAGCCAAGACCATGCTGACTTCCCCCTCATTTATTCACTCCTGCCACGTAATAACACATTTCCAGGTCTATTTATAGATGGCGATGGCAATAAATGCTTGTTAATGGCCGCTGATTTTTCTCTCTTATCCAATTTTCACGTTTCTTTCTTCCCTCTTTCTTTTAGCACTCCGACGGTGCAGTGGGAAAAACAGATTGTAATCATTCGCTATTCTTGCGGACAAGCTGGTGTCAGTATTTTTTTTGGTGTGTAAAAATAGGTGTTACATTCTTCCGGGCGCGGAGATGGAATGAGAGTGGGGGATTTGTGGGTTTGCTTTGGGGATTTTCGAAATTCCAGCACTGTTCTGGAACATGCAGCAAAAAATAAAGTGATGGTCTGGATAAAAACGAGTGGGATATGACAGATAATACAATTAAACTAGACGTGGGACATTTCCTGAAGAAAATGTGAGTGATGCTTGCCGTTGTAAACAGGATGAACAGTACAGCATCGGAAATTTTCCCTATTCATCTATATGGGCCAGGCCAGAATGACACAGAATTCCCGGAATTCCGAGTGGGTCTGGGGTTCGACAGGCATATGCTCGCGACCTACTCCATAGCACGTACGAGTGTATATGTCAAATGTGCAGGTTGGGCGAACACGGCCCAAAACAGTGCAGCGTCGAATTTCCCTACTCATTCTCTATTGGACCAGAATATCACAGATTTCCCAGAATTCTGAATGGGTGTGGGGTTCGAGAGGCATATAAGCGAGATCCACTCCGGACCCCCTACGAGTCGATGTGCTCCATTTGCATGTCGGACGCTCTCGGGCCGAGCTGTGATGCATGAACTTTCTGCCCCATCTGCCCCAAGGCATTGAGCGGATCACAGGTTCAAATCCCACAATCACCAAGCAAGGCCGTTAAACCCTCAATTGCTCAGTTGTAAGTTGCTATATATATATATATATATATATATATATATATATATATATATATATATATATATATATATATATATATATATATATATAGCTAAATATAATAATATATATATATATATATATATATATATATATATATATATATATATATTATATATATTATATATATATATATATATATATATATTATTGTAGTTAGCTAAAATTATGTAACGTAATTATTAATTATTAATTTAATTATTTATTAAATAGGTGTATATATATATAATATATATATATATATATATATATATATATATATATATATATATATATATATATATATATATATATATATATATATATATATATATATATTATATATATCATACATTCATCATCTTCTCTACCGCTTTATCCGATCTTCCCTCGGGTCACGGGGAGTCTGTGCCTATCTCAGGCGTCTATGGGCATTAAGGCAGGATAACACCTGGATGGAATGCCAACCCATCGCAGGGCACACACACACACACACTCACACACACACATTCACACACTAGAGACAATTTTCCAAGGTGCCAATCAACAACCTACCGTGCATGTTTTTGGACCGGGGGAGGAAACCGGAGAACCCGGAGAAAAAAAACCCTGAGGCACGGGGAGAACATGCAAAACTCCTCACACACACATGGGAATCGAACCCGGACCCTGTGAGGCGAACGTGCTAACCACTAAACCACCGTGCCCCGCTATATATATATATATATAGATATATATTATATATATATATATATATATATATATATATATATATATATATATATATATATATATATATATGTATATATATATATATATATATATATATATATATATATATATATATATATATATATATATATATATATATATATATATATATATATATATATATGGCCTAAAAGTCTGTGATCTGTGTGGAGCGCTACATGTGTTTGGCTTTACTTGTATTTACTTGTAGCACAGTTAAACTCACTGGAGTCGAAAGTAGTTTAATTTTCCATCAGCAATAAGTCTGTACTCTGATCTCACAGGAAATGGGAAATTTATGTCCGATCAGCTCCTCTGTCTTAGAAATAAAAAAAAAAAACTCTACCAGGCAAACATAAACACGGGCCGTTAATGATTTGCCTCTGAATTCCAAACATCCACACTTGCAGCACACTTGCTTTTCCTGGGCCTGTATAATCTCTGAGCCGTAACGATTCCAGAGTGCTCTGTAAACACTGGCAGATAGAAAACAGACCCCAGGAGATGTGATTAGTCTCTTCAGGAGCTCAGTGCTGCTGGTTAAAGGTAGAGAAGTGAAGGATTTGTGTGTTTATAAGTAGGGACGTGACGGTGACAATTTTGGACTACCGCGGTGGGAAAACACCAACAACCACCGGTGTTGTGAGGACGGAGGGGACGGAGGGGACGGGGGGGACGAAAACAGATTGTGATCTCTGGAACGTAGTAATAAATCGATCATGACAGTTCAGTGGTGCTGGTGTCTAAAAAATTATCTGCGGGCGACTGTAAACAAAAGACACGGTTATCTGTATGATACAGAAAGTCCGAGTGTGTGTGTGTGTGTGTGTGTGTGTGTGTGTGTGTGTGGTGTCAAGTAATACATCGTTACCTTACTTAAGTAGAAATTTTGGGTAAAACTCGCCCCGCATTTTTCGTCCGGTCGTCATGAATCATACCTCATATCCTGCGGCCCGATGGTGTGAGATGTGCTATTACTTCTATAAGGAATCGTCCCTTGGAATTCCGAACCCGGGGCCAAAAAGCGGGAATTTTTTCCCGTGGAAAATGAATAGGGCTGATATTTGGTGCCTCACAGTTCGGCCTGTGAGCGTCCGACATGCACATATGACAAAAGCACTCGTAGGGGCTCCGGAGTGGATCACGATCATATGCCTCACAAACCCCATACACGTTCGGAATTTCGGGAAATCTGTGACATTCCGGCCCCATAGAGAATGAATGGGGAAATGTGATGCTCCCGTGTTTGGCCCGTGTTTTCGCCCACATGCACATTTGACATATCAGCTCATAGGTGAAATGCACTACATTTACATTTACATTTGTAGCATTTGGCAGACGCCCTTATCCAGAGCAACTTACAACTGAGCAATTGAGGGTTAAGGGCCTTGCTCAAGGGCCCACTAGTGGCAGCTTAGTGGTCATGGGGTTTGAACCTGCAATCCTCTGGTCCAGAGGCCAGAGACCACCTCCCATGCAGTCACGTGGCCATGAAAAATCTGCCAAATGGCGAAACTCGGACACAGGGTCATGTGACATGTCTAAACGATCAGCACACCGAAGGGATAATCGGATGATGTCATGTGCGTCACTGGCCCTGCCCCATCCCGAAAAAATGCCCAAAACAGGCAATTTTGGTATCTAAACAATCGTCTCCCCGAACAAGCTAGCTTTTCGAAGTCAACGCAGCCCAGAGCTGCGCTTTACATCGGCAAGCATCACTCACATTTTCTCAAGGAAATGTCCCATGTCTAGTTATTTTTACTTTACTCCTTACATTTCACGCAATTATTTGTACGTTCTACTCCTTAAATTTTAAAAATAGCCTTGTTACTCCTGTTTTATGTGTATGATACAGAAAGTCCGAGTTAACTGTAGCTCTCAACTTAAAGAGCGCATTTTTACTTGAAGAAATGATGCTTTTAAATGAAGAAATGATGCTAAGGGGCACGGTGGTTTAGTGGTTAGCACGTTCGCCTCACACCTCCAGGGTCCGGGTTCGATTCCCGTCTCGGCTATGTGTGTGTGGAGTTTGCATGTTCTCCCCGTGCCTTAGGGGGTTTTTCTCCGGTTTCCTCCCGGTCCAAAAACATGCACGGTAGGTTGATAGGAAAATTGTCCCTAGTGTATGAATGTGTGTGTGTGTGAGTGTGTGTGTGTGTCCTGTGATGGGTTGGCATTCCATCCAGGGTGTATCCTGCCTTAATGCAAATAGACGCCTTAGATAGGCACAGACTCCCCGTGACCCGAGGGAAGATTGGATATAGCGGTAGAAGATGAATGAATGAATGAAATGATGCTAAAACGTCCTGTACAAACATGCGTGTTTATTTATGAACAATGAAACGACACAATACAGCCTGTACTTTTGCCACAAAGCCTATAAATTACTGGGTTCGTTTTTCTCATTTGGCACAAATCCAAAAATGTTCCCAGATCTGGGATGTAACATTTGGTTTTCCAACGAGGTCCATGTGCTGAAACCCCCCAGACTAGCACGTCAATATAACGCAAATTTGTGTGTTAACGTTAATAGTGGGTGACGTCACGTGCACTACCGCCGATGGCAATAGACAGCTGGTTGTCACGGTGACCGCCACAGCCCTGTAAGTGGCTGCGGTGATGCCATTAGGGTTTATGGTACATACAGATGCAGGGTTTTGTCTCATTCCTGATTATGTAACTGCTTGAGATGAGACACTATAGCACTAAAGGTCACATGATATTGATCGTTACTGTTGTGTTTCAGGTTCCTCGATTCAACCCACCGTTTTTTTCGACCCTCATCCGTCTGCACAAAAATCCCAGGAAGTGGACCTAATTAAAGTATGAACATGTGTGTCTTGAAACTGGGTCTCCACAGGATCCCCCGAGACCTCCATAAATCACATACTGATAAATAATCCAGAAGGGCATAAGAATAGTAAGTTCTACTTTTATTTACGATAAAGTTTCTCCATCAAACAGGACATTTTTAGTTCCAAAGGCTTTAAAAGGATCCTTCCTTCAGGATCATGTTTCTAGACATGGAGGATCTCACCACATGTCACATGTGGTTCACACATTATTGTTTCTTACCATCCGTGATCATTGCATGTATTGAAGGCTGTTTTCAGCATGTCCGTCTAAAAAAAAACAAGCACTATAGTGTCTACACCAGTGGTTCCCAACCTTTTCTTGTTTGAGGCACCCTTGGAAAGCCTTTCAAAAGTTCCCAGCACCCTTATAAGGAAATAGATATTTAAAATCTCCGTAGCTTTTTTATTATTATTTATTTATTTGTTTCATTTCGAGAGTTTGCATGCAACAACACCTTATATCTAGTCCTAGATGATATGAGAATACTGTTTACACTGATTCTGCCTTAATAAAAAAAAATAGTATTACGATACAAATATGTAATTGTGACAAGTTTTACTGTAGTTGCACAATGTATTCAAGTATTGAGTCACCAATCAGTACTGAGGCATGCTGGCGAGTGGCGACTGGTGACTCGCTGTGCGCCCTGTCCTGTACGTGTGTTATACGCGTCAATCCACAACCCTCACTGAGGAACGGGTGGGGTGAGGTGGGGTGGAGAAGGACTGTCCGCTATCTCGGTAGTCCCCTCCCTCCCTCCCCCTCTCCCGCCAAGAGAGAATGACGTTAGTGCAATTTTTTCCCCGAAATTTTGGCGGCACCCTCAAAAGATCTCACGGCACCCCTTAGTGCCACGGCACACCGGTTGGGAACCACTGATCTACACTATTGTTTTCAATCGTTTACACTAAAGATGTTTATTTCCAGAGGTCAAGTAGGATTTTATTGGCATTCCAATTATATACAGTGCAGTATACAGTGAAACGAAGCAGGACCAAGGTGCGACAATAGATAATATGAATTAACAAGACACAGGACTGTACATAATGCTGTACATAATACATAAGTAAAAGTAGTGTGCATGCCCCCCCCCCTTCCCCAAACACAATAAACACAAGACATGGGGCACAAGAAAATGTGACCCCTGAGAGCCTGGTCCATTTAATATTTAGCGTTGACTTCGAAATGCTACCTCGTTCGGAGCGTTTTTTCAGAAGGGGGCGGGGCCAGTGACACACATGACATCATCCATTTATCCAGTGTCCGACTCCCGTCGGTGTGCTGAAGGTTTAGACATGTCACATGACCGTGTGTCCAAGTTTCGCAGATTTTTCACGTTTGCAGCCATGCGATGCCATGTGATGCCATTCAGCAGTCACATGATCGCGTCCTACTCCATCTCACCTACGAGTGTATATATCTCTGGCGAACGGGCCGAACAGAGGAGCGTCAAATTTCCCCATTCATTCTCTATGGGGTCGGAATGTCGTGGATTTCCTGAAATGCTGAACGTGTGTGGGATTCGGGAGGTATATGATCGTGATCCACTCCGGACCCCCTACGAGCGGATATGCGCATATGTGCATGTCGGGCGCTTACTGTGTGGCACGAAATATCAGCCCTATTCATTTTCTATGGGAAAAAAATTCCCTCTTTTTGGCCCCGGGTTCGGAATTCCTCGGGGCGATTCCTTATAAAAGTAATAGCACACCTCACACCATCGGGACGCAGGATATGAGGTCTGATTTGTGCCGATGGGACAAACACTGCGGGACGAGTCACACGGCGGAAATTTGACCGAAGTTAGAGAGAGATTCTAATAGTGATGCAAGCGTCACTAAAAAGTGTGCATGTGGTGAAATAGCACAAGGAGAACGTAACGGGAGCTGAAAGAGCCCCAGCCGTGTGCTCTGCTTAATATAATGGCTGAAATAGGGTGTAATCTGGTTTGAGTGGCAGTGTGCTGGCAGATACAGATGACTCACTGGGACAAAATCGCTCACAAATTGAACATTTCTCCCACATGACACCCGGCACCAGAGTGCAGCTGTGAGCGCGGAGATCTCGCACTCTTTCTCTCACTGCAGTCGCTTTTATCTGCAGCCGGAAAAGGCAAAAACATCAACACTGATTCCTCGTTTTGATTCGGACATCGGAATTTTGTTGTGATGACATCATTGCATACATGCTAATGGGAGGTGTTGTTTCAGAAAGAGTAAGATAGAATGTAAAAAGTATGAGGGAAGGAAGAGTAAATGAAAGGATGAAAATGCATGAAGTCAGAAAGAAAATGCATATAGGAAAACGAGAAGGAAAGAAGGAAGGAAGGAAAGGGAAGGAAAGAAAAGGACTAGAGGGGTGAAAATTCATAAAGGAATGAGGGAGAGAAGGATGGATGGATGAAAATGCATTAAGTACAGAGTGAAGGATGCAAAAGAATGAGGGAATACAGAATAAAGGAAAAGACGGAGGTAAAGGTGCAAATGCATAAAGGAAGGAAAGAAAGAAAGAAAGAAAGAAAGAAAGAAAGAAAGAAAGAAAGAAAGAAAGAAAGAAATGAGGATGGATGGATGGAAAGGGATGGAAGGTAGGAAAGAAAGGAAGGAAAGGATAGATGGATGCAGATGCATAAAGGATGGAAAGAAGAAAGGAGAGAAAGAAAAAGAAAGAAAAGGATAGAGGGGTGCAAATGCATAAAGGATGGAAAGAAAGGAAAGAAAAGAATAGAGGGGTGAAAACTCATAAAGGAATGAGGGAGAGAAGGATGGATGAAAATGCATTAAGTACAGAGAATGCAAAAGAATGAGGGAATGAAGAATAAAGGAAATGAAGAAGGTACAGATGCATAAAGGAAGGAAATAAGGAAAGCAAGAAAGCAAGAAAGAAAGAAAGAAAGAAAGAAAGAAAAAAAGGAAAGTAGGAATGAGGGAAGGAAGGAAAGGGAAGGAAAGAAAGGAAGGAAAGGATAGATGGATGCAGATTCTTAAAGGAATGAAGGAAAGGAAGAATGGATGGATGAAAGTTCAAATGAATGAGGGAAAGAAGAGGATAACGGATAGTAGGATGCAAATGCAGAAAGGAAGATAGGAAGGAAGGGAGGGAGGGAAGGATGCAAATGCTTGAGGGAATGAAGAATAAAGGGAAGATCCAAAATGCATGAAGTCAGGAATGAAATGCATAAAGGAAAGAAGAAGGTAAAGGTGCAGATGCATAAAGGATATAGGAAGGAAGGAAAGGAAGGAAGGGAAGGAAAAGGAAGGAAGGAAGAAGAAAGGGAGGGAGGAAAGAAAGAAAAAGAAAGGAAAGCATAGAGGGGTGCAAGTGCATGCATAAAGGAAGGAAGGAAGGAAGGAAGGGAAAGAAAAGAATAGAGGGGTGAAAATTCATGAAGGAATGAGGGAGAGAAGGATGGATGGATGAAAATGCATTAAGTACAGAGTGAAGGATGCAAAAGAATGAGGGAATGAAGAATAAAGGAAAAGAAGAAGGTAAATGTGCAAATGCATAAAGGAAAGAAAGAAAGGAGGGAAGGAAAGGGAATGAAAGGGAAGGGAAGTATAGACGGATGCAAATGCATAAAGGATGGAAGGAAGGAAAGATAAAAATACAAAGGAAATGATAAAGGGTGCAAATGCATAAAAGAAGGAAGAAAGGAAAGGAAAGGGAAGGAAAGAAAAGAAAAGAAAAGAATGGAGGAGTGAAAATTCATAAAGGAATGAGGGAGAGAAGGATGGATGGATGAAAATGCATTAAGTACAGAGTGAATGATGCAAAAGAATGAGGGAATGAAGAATAAAGGAAAAGAAGAAGGTAAAGGTGCAAATGCATAAAGGAAAGAAAGGAGGAGAGAGGGAAGGAATGAAAGGGAGGGAAAGGGTAAGGAAAGGGAAGGAAGGAAGGAAAGAATAGATGGATGCAGATGCATAAAGGATGGAAGGAAGGAAAGAAAGAGGGAGAGAAGGATGGATGGATGAAAATGCATTAAGTACAGAGTGAAGGGTGCAAAAGAATGAGGGAATGGAGAATAAAGGAAAAGAAGAAGGTAAATGTGCAAATGCATAAAGGGAAAGAAAGAAAGAAAGAAAGAAAGGAGGGAAGGAAGGAAAGGGAATGAAAGGGAAGGGAAGTATAGATGGATGCAAATGCATAAAGGATGGAAGGAAAGATAGAAAGAAAGAAAGAAAGAAAGAAAGAAAGAAATGAAGGTAGGAATGAGGGAAGGAAGGAAAGGGAAGGAAGGTAGTAAAGGAAAGAAGGAAAGGATAGATGGATGCAGATGCATAAAGGATGGAAGGAAGGAGAGAAAGAAAAAGAAAGGAAAGGATATAGGGATGAAAATTGAAAGAAAGGAAGGAAGGAAAGGATAGATGGATGCAGATTCATAAAGGAATGAAGGAAAGAAGGAAGAATGGATGGACGAAAATGCCAATGAATGAGCGAAAGAAGGCTACAGGAATACACATGAGGAGAAAAAAGGGGGAAGTAAGGCCAATGCATGACCAAGGAAGGAAAAAAGGAAGGAAAGAAGGAAGGAAGCGATGAAGCATATGCATGAGGGAAGAAAGGAAGAAAAAAAAGGGAAAGAGGAAGATAGAGATATAAAGATAAAGCTGTTATCTCGAGCCAAAGCCTCAAATTAGAGCAGCGCTGTAAACGGTTACCGTAGAAACATAATCTCATAATCCCGCTAGAAAAACACTCGTTTCTGCTTTATTCTCTCGTTTATTCTCTCGTTTATTCTCTCGTTTATTCTATCATTTATTCTATCGTTTATTCTATCGTTTATTCTATCGATTAATTGAAAACCTTGTGAGAGAAAAATATGTAGTCATGAAGCACAGCTCCTTCAACAATCCAACGTAGTATTTATTTCCTGCTGTCTAAGTGTGTGTGTGTGTGTGTGTGTGTGTGTGTGTGTGTGTGTGTGTGTGTGTGTGTGTGTGTGTGTGTGTGTGTGTGTGTGTGTGCCCACCTGCAGTGCAGTAATGCCGCCTGTTCGGCTCCGACACACTGCAGCACCTGAAATCCATACAATTACAACTTGTTGTCCTGCACTGAATGTCAAGGCGACTTCACCATCACTCTCGTCTCCCACACTATTCTGTTTACTAAACACAAACACACAAACACACAAACACAAACACACAAACACAAACACGTAAACAAACCACTTTATTACAAACACATCTACACCTGCTCATCTCTGTGTGTGGTCACGCGATCAACTCGTGTCACAGAGAGAAGGAAGAAAGTAAGGAAGAGGTAAAGAAAGGAGGCAAAATGCACAAAGTTAGTGTCACAGAGAGAAGGAAGAAAGTAAGGAAGAGGTAAAGAAAGGAGGCAAGTTAGGAAAAGATGAGTTAGGAAAGACATACATAAAAGAAGGAAGGAGGGAATGGAATGATGGAAGGAAGAAAGGAAAGAAGGAATGATGGATGCAAATGCACGAAGGAAGGAAATGTAGTGTAGGAAGGAAGGATATGCATAAAGGAATTAGAAGTAATTAGAAGGAAGGAAAGAGAGAAGAAATGAATGAAGAATGGAAAGAAGGAAGGATGAACATGTATGAAGGAAGGAAAGAAGGATGAACATGTATGAAGAAAGGAAAAAAGGAAGGATGAACATGAATGAATGAAGGGAAGAATGAAGGAAGGAAGAACATGAATGAAGAAAGGAAATAATAAAGGAAGGATGAACTTGAATGAAGGAAGGAAAGAATGAAGGACGGATGAACATGATTGAATGAAGGAAAGAAGGAAGGATGAACTTGAATGAAGAACGTAAAGAATGAAGGAGGGTGAACTTGGATGAATGAATGAAAGAAGGACGGATGAACTTGAATGAAGAAAGGAAAGAATGAAGGACGGATGAATATGCATGAAGGAAAGAAAGAATGAA
The DNA here is from genome assembly GCA_030449085.1 of Kryptopterus vitreolus. Classification (NCBI taxonomy): domain Eukaryota; kingdom Metazoa; phylum Chordata; class Actinopteri; order Siluriformes; family Siluridae; genus Kryptopterus; species Kryptopterus vitreolus. Next base: position 7,158,723 of record JACRUU010000002.1, on the reverse strand, counting down.
GGACGGATGAACATGCTTGAATGAAGGAAGGAAGTACGGATGAACATGCATGGATGAAGGAAAAATGAAGGACGGATGAACATGAATGAAGAAAGGAAAGAATGAAGGAAGGATGAACATGTAAGAAGGAATGAAAGAATGAAGGATTGATGAACATGCATGAATGAAGGAAAGAATGAAGGATGGAAGAACATGCATAAAGGAAGGAAAGAAGTATGGATGAACATGCATGAATGAAGGAAAGAATGAAGGACAGATGAGCTTGAATGAAGAAAGAAAAGAATGAAGGATGGATGAACATGCATGAAGGAAGGAAAGAAGGAAGGATGAACTTGAATGAAGAAAGGAAAGAAGTATGATGAGCATACATGAATGAAGGAAAGAATGAAAGACTGATAGACATGAATGAATGAAGGAAGGATGAACATGAATGAATGAAGGAAAGAATGTAGGACGGATGAACATGAATGAATGAAGGAAGGATGAACTTGGATAAATGAATGAAAGAAGGACAGATGAACATGCATGAATGAAGGAAAGAATGAAGGACAGCTGCATATGCATGAAGGAAGGAAAGAAGGAAGGATGAACTTGAATGAAGAAAGGAAAGAAGTATGATGAACATACATGAATGAAGGAAAGAATGAAAGACTGATAGACATGAATGAATGAAGGAAGGAAGAAGGAAGGATGAACATGAATGACTGAAGGAAAGAATGTAGGACGGATGAACATGTATGAAGAAAGGGAAAAAAGGAAGGATGAACATGTATGAAGGAAGGAAAGAAGGAAAGACGGATGAACTTCAATGAAGGAAAGAAAGAAGGAAGGAAGGATGAATATGAATGAATCAATGAAGGAAAGAATGAAGGATGAAGGAACATGAATGAATGAAGGAAAGAAAGAATGAAGAATGAACTTGAATGAAAAAAGGAAAGAATGAAGGACGGATGAACATGTAAGAAAGGAAAGGACTGATAGACATGAATGAATGAAGGAAGGAAAGAATGAAGGATGACCATGCATGAATGAAGGAATGAATGAAGGAGGGATGAATATGAATGAAGGAAAGAATGAAGGACGGATGAACATGCATGAATGAAGGAAGAAGGTGGGAAAGATGAACTTGAATGAAGAAAGGAAAGGACTGATAGACATGAATGAATGAAGGAAGGAAAGAATGAAGGATGAACTTGAATGAAGAAAGGAAAGAATGAAGGAGGGATGAACATGAATGAATGAAGGACGGATGAACTTGAATGAATGAATGAAGGACAGATGAACTTGAATGACAAAAGGAAAGAATGAAGGAGGGATGAACATGAATGAATGAAGGAGGGATGAACTTGAATGTAGAAAGGAAAGAATGAAGGAGGGATGAACATGAATGAAGAAAGGAAAGAATGAAGGAGGGATGAACATGAAAGAATGAAGGACGGATTAACTTGAATGAATGAAGGACGGATGAACTTGAATGAATGAAGGAGGGATGAACATGAATGAAGAAAGGAAAGAATGAAGGAGGGATGAACATGAATGAGGAAAGGTAAGAATGAAGGAGGGATGAACATGAATGAATGAAGAAAGGAAAGAATGAAGGAGGGATGAACATGAATGAATGAAGGAGGGATGAGCTTGAATGAATGAAGGAGGGATGAACATGAATGAAGAAAGGAAAGAATGAAGGAGGGATGAACATGAATGAATGAAGAAAGGAAATAATGAAGGAGGGATGAACATGAATGAATGAAGAAAGGAAAGAATGAAGGAGGGATGAACTTGAATGAAGAAAGGAAAGAATGAAGGAGGGATGAACATGAATGAAGAAAGGAAAGAATAAAGGAGGGATGAACATGAATGAAGAAAGGAAAGAATGAAGGAGGGATGAACATGAATGAAATGAAGAAGGAGGGATGAACTTGAATGAATGAAGGAGGGATGAACATGAATGACGAAAGGAAAGAATGAAGGAGGGATGACCATGAATGAATGAAGGAGGGATGAACATGAATGATGAAAGGAAAGAATGAAGGAGGGATGAACATGAATGAATGAAGGAGGATGATGAACTAAATGAATGAATGAATGAAGGAGGGATGAAGTTGAATGAAGAAAGGAAAGAATGAAGGAGGGATGAACTTGAATGAAGAAAGGAGGGAAAGAGAGGAGTGTGATGGACAGAGTAACAGTAGTTTGGGAGCTGTGCTGCGGTGGTGCTGCTGCTGCCTCTATCAGAGCCACACAGGCTGATTTCCTGCACAGTGTCAGGACGGTGATAAGCGCTGGGGCTCCAGGTGCCTGCCAGGCGGATTTATGATGTGATCACTACACCAGACTGCAGTGAAATAAATCCCTCCGCTGGGGGGAAAAGAGGAGAAGAAAGCTCATGTTCCTCCTACGCAGGGGATTAAATTACCTGTCATCTCATAAACACACACATCCATCAGCCGTCATTTCTCCACACACTCCTCTTTTACCTTCACTATCGTGTATGATGGAGAGAATATGAGATGGAGTTATAACCTCTCTGACTGATTGTCACTGAGAGCATGGCAGAACGTCACGCCGGTCCCGTGGGAGGATAAAGCTGTCATCCTGCGCTCACGTCTCTGCATAATAACCTCCTTATGAGCTCTTAATGACGCGCTGTGTGTCCGAGTTAACAAACTCCCATCATTCCCAATCCGCATCCGCCTCCAGGACACGCCTCCCTCCCTATTCACCTTCCCCTCCCCTACCACTTCCATAATCCACCTTAGGATTATGGAAGATAATATAAAGAAAGAAAGAAAGAAAGAAAGAAAGAAAGAAAGAAAGAAAGAAAGAAAGAAAGGGAATAAGGAAGATAATTATAAAGAAAGAAAGAAAGAAAGA
>JACRUU010000002.1:7143512-7155349 GCA_030449085.1 Kryptopterus vitreolus | reverse complement strand
TCTCTCTCTCTCTATCCTATCATGATTTAAATAAAAGTTGCTTTATGGTCATGACATGTATGAACGCATGTGTTGATAAAACACTGAACATAACACACAAACAGAAATAACTAATAATAATATGCTGTAATATAATAATAATAATATAATATCTGATAAAACATAGTTTTCATATAAGAGTTAGAAGAAGTAGTTTTAATTAAAAAGAAAGTAAAATTGGTGTGTGTGTGTGTGTGTGTGTGTGTGGTGTGTGGGGCAAACACTTGTTGCGGCCTATTATAACAAGATAATACAATAGAGTTTTTAAAAGAAAAAAAGAATAGTTATAAATAAAAAAGGAAGGTAAATGGCTGTGTGTGTGTGTGTGTTGTGTGTGTGTGTGTGTGTGTGTGTGTGTGTGTGTGTGTGTGTGTGTGTGTGTGTTGTGTGTGTGTGTGTTGCTGCCCTGATCACACTTTGCAATTGGCAGTAGAAGTTGTGATAAGAACCCCGTCTGGATGTGGGTGTGTGTAGTGTGTAGTTTTTGTGTGTGTTGTGTGTGTGTGTGTGTGTGTGTGTGTGTGTGTGTGTGTGTGTGTGTTCCGTGTGCTGTGTGTGTTCCGTGTGCGAGACGGTCATATTACAGTAATGTGTTAAGGGAGAATCTGGAGTTGGGTCTGAGCTGGCGTGAGTTCTCAGGTGTTGAGAAAGTATCGATGATGCAACGAGGTGAAATTGCTTCAACAAATACGCAGCAGTAAAGCTTAAAATGTTAAAATGTTCCATTTATGATCCGGAGGTTGTAAGTTCAAATCTCACCCCCACCTGTCTATCTGTCTATCTATCTGTCTGTCTGTCTGTCTATCTTATGTCTATCTGTCTGTCTATCTATCTGTCTGTTCTGTCTGTCTCTATCTGTCTGTCTGTCTGTATCTATCCGTCTGTCTGATCTATCTGTCTGTCTGTTTGTTGTCTGGTCTGTTCTACTATCTGTCTGTCTGTCTGCTCTATCTCTGTCTACCTGTCTATCTATCTGTCTACCTGTCTGTCTTCTATCTGTCTGCTGTAATCTATCTGTCTGTCTGTATCTATCTGTCTGTCTGTCTGTCCATCCTATCTACCTATCTATCTGTCTGTCTGTCTGTCTATCTGTCTGTGTCTGTCTGTCTGCTATCGGTCTACCATTCTGTCTGTCCATCTATCTGTCTGTCTGTATCTATCTGTCTGTCATTCTGTCTATCTATCTGTCTGTCTTTCTGTCTGTCTGTTGTCTGTCTTTGTTTTCTGTCTATTATCTGTCTCTGTCTGTGTCTGTCTGTCTCTGTCTACCTATCTATCTATCTATATCTGTCTGTCTGTGTCTGTCTGTCTAGTCTACCTATCTATCTATCAAGTGTCTTCTGGTCGTCTTCTATCTATCTGTCTACCTGTCGGCTGGGCCTCTATCTGTCTGTCTGTATCTATCTGTCTGTCTGTCTATCTATCTCTTTACCTGTCTGTCTGTCTGTCTGTTCTGTCCTTCCTACCTACCTCTACCTACCTTTCTGTCTGTCTACCTACCTGTCTGTCTGTCTATCTATCGTCTATCTACCTACCTGTCCCGTCCGCTGTCTGTCTATCTACCTACCTGTGTCTGTCTACCTACCTCTACCTCTCTATCTACCTACCTGTCTGTCTGTCAATGTATCTAATCTACATACGTATCCTCTCCTTTTCTATCCATCCATCCAATTGTCTTTCTCTCAATCTTTTCTCATTCTTTCTTTCGGCAATAACCGATCACATAGTTTTTTTTTTCCACTAAAATGTGATTCCTATTTTTTCTCCTCATATCACATTATCATCACATGAGATTATCACATTGGAAATATCCTGATACAGTATGAGCCTCTGGTCCTTGAGCAAGGCCTTTAAGCTCCAGGGGGCGCTGTATCATGGCAGACTCTGCGATGAAACAATGACTGTGCTGTGATGTATATGTGCTATAAATAAAGGCTCTTCTGTTCTTCAATCAAGATAGATGGGTAGAGTAGATGGATGGATAGATAACTGGGTAGGTATAAAGGTAAATTGGTAAGTGGAAGGGTAGATGGATTGAAAGATGGATAGATAGATATGTATGTATGGATATATAGATGAATCGAAAGATAGATGGGTAGACGGATAGAGTAGATAGATGGTAGATTGGGTAGATCTATATGTTTTGAGACTGGAGGTATGATTATGGTTTGTGTTAAGTTTGGTATATCTTATATATATATATATCTATTATATGAATAGATATATGGGTAAATAGATAGAAAGATAGATGGGTAGGTAGAAAAATAGATGGGTATATGGATAGAGTAGATACATGGATGGATGGTAGATGGGGTAGATCTCTGTATATTTTGAGACTAGAGTTATGATTAGAGAGATTTATTCTCTGAGTTATGTTTGGGTTAAGTTCTGGTTATGTTTGGGTTAAGTTCTGGTTATGTTTGGGTTAAGTTCTGGTTATGTTTGCGTTAAGTTCTGGTTATGTTTGGGTTAAGTTCTGGTTATGTTTGGGTTAAGTTCTGGTTATGTTTGCGTTTAGTTCTGGTTATGTTTGGGTTAAGTTCTGGTTATGTTTGGGTTAAGTTCTGTTTATGTTTGGGTTAAGTTCTGGTTATGTTTGGGTTAAGTTCTGGTTATGTTTGCGTTAAGTTCTGGTTATGTTTGGGTTATGTTTGGGTTAAGTTTGGGTTATGTTCGGGTTAAGGTCTGGTTATGTTTGGGTTTAGTTCTGGTTATTTGGGTTATGTTCGGGTTGTTCGGGTTAAGTTGGTTATGTTTGGGTTAAGTTCTGGTTATGTTTGGGTTAAGTTTGGGTTGTGTTCGGGTTAGTCTGGTTATGTTTGCTGTTCTGGTTATGTTTGGGTTTAGTTCTGGTTATGTTTGGGTTATGTTCGGGTTCAGGTCTGGTTATGTTTGGGTTAAGTTCTGGTTATGTTTGGGTTAAGTTCTGGTTATGTTTGGGCTGTTTCTGGTTTGTTTGGGTTATGTTTGGGTTAAGTTTGGTTAGTTCGGGTTAAGGCTGTTATGTTTGGTTAGTTCTGGTTATGTTTGGGTTATTCTGGTTATGTTCGGGTTCAGGTCTGGTTATGTTTGCGTTAAGTTCTGGTTATGTTTGGGTTAAGTTCTGGTGATGTTTGCATTATGTTTGTTTATGTTTGCGTTAAGTTCTGGTTATGTTTGGGTTAGTTTGGGTTGTGTTCGGGTTAAGGTCTGGTTATGTTTGGGTTAAGTTCTGGTTATGTTTGGGTTAAGTTCTGGTTATGTTTGGGTTAAGTTCTGGTTATGTTTGGGTTTAGTTCTGGTTATGTTTGGGTTAAGTTCTGGTTATGTTTGGGTTTAGTTCTGGTTATGTTTGGGTTATGTTCGGGTTAAGGTCTGGTTATGTTTGCGTTAAGTTCTGGTTATGTTTGGGTTAAGTTCTGGTTATGTTTGGGTTAAGGTCTGGTTATGTTTGCGTTAAGTTCTGGTTATGTTTGGGTTAAGTTCTGGTTATGTTCGGGTTAAGGTCTGTTTATGTTTGCGTTAAGTTCTGGTTATGTTTGGGTTAAGTTTTGGTTATGTTTGCGGTTAAGTTCTGGTTATGTTTGGGTTTAGTTCTGGTTATGTTCGGGTTAAGGTCTGTTTATGTTTGCGTTAAGTTCTGGTTATGTTTGGGTTTTTTGTTTTGGTTATGTTTGGGTTAAGTTCTGGTTATGTTTGGGTTTAGTTCTGGTTATGTTTGGGTTTAGTTCTGGTTATGTTTGGGTTAAGTTTGGTTATGTTCTGTTCGTTATGTTTGGTTATGTTTGGGTTAAGTTCTGGTTATGTTTTATTAGTTCTGTTTATGTTTGCGTTAAGTTCTGGTTATGTTCGGGTTAAGGTCTGGTTATGTTTGCGTTAAGTTCTGGTTATGTTTGGGTTTAGTTCTGGTTATGTTTGGGTTATGTTCGGGTTCAGGTCTGGTTATGTTTGGGTTAAGTTCTGGTGATGTTTGCATTAGTTCTGTTTATGTTTGGGTTAAGTTCTGGTTATATTTGGCTTAAGTTCGGGTTAAGTTCTGGTTAAATTTGCGTTATGTTTGGATTATGTTTGGGTTATGTTCGTGTTATGTTTGCGTTACGTTCCGGTTAAGTTTGGTTTAAGTTCAGGTTATGTTTGCGTTACGTTCCGGTTAAGTTTGGGTTAAGTTCGGGTTATGTTTGCGTTAAATTCTGGTTATGTTTGGGTTATGTTCGGGTTAAGTTTGGGTTTAAGTTCTGGTTATGTTTGCGTTAAGTTCTGGTTATGTTTGGGTTAAGTTCTGGTTATGTTTGCGTTAAGTTCTGGTTATGTTTGGGTTATGTTCGGGTTAAGTTTGGATTACGTTCGGGTTACGTTCCGGTAAACACGGTGAAATCGAGGACTGAATAATTCTCGTCCTGAAAAACTAATCTGAAATTCTGACAGAGTTCAAATCCCATTTTCACCTGCACTCAGACTGTAGCTCTCTCACTGCAGACATTTACATTTATGGCCTTTGGCAGACGGCCGTGTCCAGAGCCACCTATATTTATCTTATTGAATCAGCTGAGCGGCCGGGGACCCAGGAGTGGAACTCTTCTGATCATAAATCCATCTAAAAATTAGAATAATAATAATTATACATTAATACTCTGCTTCTGGGACCTAGCGTTGCCACGGTTACCACTTACACAGTTTTACAGTCTGCAGTATCAGTCGGTGGTAAAAAGCTGTAACAGGACAGCACTTACACAGTGGTGCTTATGGCAGTTTGACGCTCTTTTGTCCATCATAAGATGGGATTATTTCTTTGCAACCTGACCTTTAAAGCAGTAATTAACCCGTTTCCTGCTTCATGTAAATATAAACTGATAATATATTCATTAATAATTGATTTCCAATATGCTGACTTCTAGTTGTACAGTATATGACCATTCACATGTACATAAATCACACATGATCATTAGATTATTAGTGTGACTGTAAACACGGCTGTGGATTGTGCATCGTATGTGCATCGGGAGGTGGTAGTTCAGTGGTTAAGGCGTTGGCCTACAGACCGGAAGATCGCAGGTTCAAATCCCAGCACCACCAAGCTGCCACTGGTGGGCCCTTGAGCAAGGCCCTTAACCTTTAATTGCTCACTTGTAAGTCACTCTGGATAAGGGCGTCTGCCAAATGTAAATGTAAATGTATTTACAGGACAAATTTAGACATTTTGGCTGCAAACAGTTAACGATGATTTCTTTAAAACATGAATTTTATAATAAATATTAATAGCTAGATTTTTATTGCTGATATTGATTGATTCTATGATATAAATGATATGATGTAGGATGTTGAGATGTTGATTGGGATTAGACGAGGGTGTAATTAGAGCGGTGTGTAGGATGTCTTGGAGGCGAGATTGAGGTGGTTTGGGCTTGTACAGAGGAGGGACATGGGGGACAGAGGGAGAAGAATACTGAGGATGGAGGCACCAGGTAGGGGGAAAAGAGGGAAGGACAAGGTGAGGGAAGACAAGGAGTGGATAGTGGTGGCCCAGTGGTTAAGGTGTTGGACCGGAAGATCACAGGTTCAAACCCCCACCATCACCAAGCTGCCAGTAGTGGGCCCTTGAACAAGGCCCTTAACCCTCAATTGCTCAGTTGTAAGTCGCTCTGGAATAGGGCGTCTGCCAAATGCCGTAAATGTAAGACATATTTGGGCGCTTGTAACAACTAGGGACGGTGGTGGAACAGTGGTTAAGGCTCTGGGTTTCTGATCCTAAGGTTGGCGGTTCAATCCCCACCATTATCACAACTGTTGAGCCCTTAAACAAGACCCGTGGGGCCCCTTGATCAAGGCCCTTAACCCTGGGGGTTCTGTACGATGGCTTGACCCTGTGCCCTGACCCCAGTCTCCTTGGGGAGGGGGGTAGCTCAGTGGTTTAAGGTGCTGGACTACTGATCAGAAGGTTTGAGCCCTGGTATCACCAAGCTGCCACCCTTGGGCCCTTCAGCAAGGTTCTTAACCTTCTGTGCTCCAGGGGGCGCCGTATCATGGCTGACCCTACGCTCTGCTCCCAAACAAGCTTTCACTGTGCTGTAATGTATATTTGACAAATAAAGTCTATTCTATTCTGTAGCAACTGTAAATAAACATTTAGGCTGACGATTAAACTGTCCAGGACTAATCAGCCAATCAGAATCCATTATACAGGTACACAAATACGCTATATTTATTTACAAACACTTGTTGTGTGCGAGCTCGTCTGGGCTTTACAGTACGGCGCAGACACTCGTCCGGGGCTATTTATACCCGCCGAATAACTTTAAAGTACCCGGAGCATGGAGCGGCGTGATGACCGCCCTCGTCGTCTCGAACCCTACCCTTGATGTTGGTAGCTGGAGGTCAGAGCGCAGGGTCAGCCATGATACGACGCCCCCTGGAGCACAGAGGGTTAAGGGTCTTGCTCAAGGACCCAAGGGCGGCAGCTTGGCCATACCAGGGCTCGAACCCGGATCTTCCAATCAGCAACCCAGCGCCTTAGACCACTTAGCTACCCCCTCCCAGACCACTGAGCTACCCCCACCCGCTACCCCAAGACTAGTAAAGTGCTCGTCGTCGTCGTCGTGTGTGTGGAGAAGAGTCTAAACCGGAGAACAATAGGATGTTCAGCCCAGAGGAAGTGGTTAATCTGAGCTTCTCTGCAGCGCGCTCCAAACCCCATAATGGAGGGAAAAACCCAGCCGGAGACGGAACAAAAGACCCTCCAGAACGGCACGAGAGCCGTCTTTTAAAAAGCCAGACGCTGATCCAAAATGAAACAAGAAGCGAGCGTTCAATGGCGCCTTGTGAAGCAACATGGCTTCCTTCCTGGGTATCCTCGCCCGCGGAAACGCAAAGGAAATAACCCGCTGCCGTCGCGATACGTCTCTCGCTTTGTGCCGAGTTGGAATGGAGCTCAGCTTTGCCTCAAGGCCCTTATTCATTCATTCATTCATTCATTCATTCATTCATCGTCTACCGCTTTATCCGATCTTCCCTCGGGTCACGGGGAGCCTGTGCCTATTATCACACGGCGCACACATTCATCCATGGGACAGTTTTCCAAGGTGCCAATCAACCTCTACCGTGCACCCAGAACCCAGAGAAAAACCCCCTGAGGCACGGGGAGAACATGCAAACTCCACACACACGTGGTGGAGGCGGGAATCGAACCCGGACCCTGGTGGTGTGAGGCGAACATGCTAATTTCCCAAGGTGCCACCGTTTTCAGCCGGTGTTTCGGGGTCTCATGTTTATCCCGCACACACACCTCCCCATTCAACAACGTTTGAGGTGCTGGAATAAATTAGTCGTGCAGCTACTAGGATCAGCCATGATACGGCGCCCCCTGGAGCGCAGAGGGGTAAGGACTTTGCTCAACAACCCAATACCGGGCCTCGAACCCCTGAGCTACGCCCCTCCCCCTTGTTTTTACATCATTACGTCAATAGGCAAAAGAATACATATACAATAAAGTGTACATTCGTTTAGATCACACTCAACTTGTCATTGGGCATGTACAGAGCATGTGATATGCAGTTCGCTTTCCCACCACCACCTAGCAGCCATTCCGGGCCCTTGAGCAAGGCCCTTAACCCTTATATATTCAGTTGTGTGATGCTATAATGTTTTTGGCACCTACTGTTTCCTTCACCTGGCACATGACTTTGTACCTTATCGTTTGAGGGATTTGGATTTCTGGTTGGTATTACCAACATGCCAGTGCTGGGCCCTTGTGCAAGGCCCCTAACCCTCTGTACTCCTGGAGTGCTCTTTAATAACTGACATGTATATCGAGTCTAAAACACCTTTCTTTCTTTTTCTCTGAATTTCCTTCCATTCTTTCGTCTGTCCTGTTTGTCCACCTTCTTTCTTTATTCCTTCTTTCTTTCCCTTATTCCTTCTTTCTTTCCCTTATTCCTTCTTTCTTTCCCTTATTCCTTCTTTCTTTCATTCAAACTTGATTTTTCTTTTTTTCTTTCTTTTTTTATTATCGGAATTTCCTTCCAGTCTTTCTTCTGTGCTGTTTTCCCACCGTTCCTTCCTTTCTTTCTTTCTTTCTAACTTTTATTTCTATTAATTTTTTTTCATTTCTTTCTTTCTAACTTCTTTCTTTCTATCCTTTATTCCTTATTTCTTTCAATCAAACGTAATATTTTTTCTTTCTTTCTTTTTATCTGAATTTCCTTCCTTTCTTTCTTCTGTCCAGTTTTTCCACCCTTCTTTTCTTTCTTTTTCTTTCTTACTTCTTTCTTTCCTTTATTCCTTCTTTCTTTTTTTTGTTCAAACTATTTTTTTTTCTTTCTTTCTTTTTTCTTTCTGTCTTATTTCTTTCCTTATTCCTTCTTTCTTTCATTCAAACTTAATTTTTTCTTTTTTTCTTTCTTTTATTTTATCGGAATTTCCTTCCATTCTTTCTTCTATGCTGTTTTTCCACCGTTCCTTCCTTTCTTTCTTTCTTTCTAACTTTTATATCTATAACATTTTTCATTTCTTTCTTTCTATCCTTTATTCCTTATTTCTTTCAAACTTAATATTTTTTCTTTCTTTCTTTTTATCTTAATTTCCTTCCTTTCTTTCTTCTGTCCTGTTTTTCCACCCTTCTTTTCTTTCTTTTTCTTTCTTACTACTTTCTTTCCTTTATTCCTTCTTTCTTTCTTTTTTTGTTCAAACTATTTTTTTTCTTTCTTTCTTTTTTCTATCTTTCCTTCTTTATTTCTTTCTGTCTTTCTTTCCCTTATTCCTTCTTTCTTTCGTTCAAACTTAATTTTTTCTTTTTCTTTTTTCCTTCTTTCTTTCAAACTCAATATTTTCATTTCTTTCTTTGCAACGTCTTTTTTCTTTCTTTCTTTCTTTCCTTTATTCCTTCTTTCTCTCATCCAAACTTATTTTTCAAATTTCTTTTGTTCTAACTTTTTTCGTTCATCCTTTCTTCCGTCCATCCAGACAGAGACTGGAGCATGCATGTACGCCTTTAAAAACTAAAAGCAGTCTACCTGCAGCTTGTAGTGTTGTGTTGTTTTGTGTAGTGTTGTGTAGTGTTGTGTAGAACCTGTCAGGAGACCCTACAGTGAGCAGCAGGTGTATGATTTTCATCACCTTCTTGTTTTCGGGTGCTTCCACACCAGAGTTCTTGTGCGGACGGACGAGTAAACCAACATGTCCACCTTGACTTTCACTCACGTTGTTTACTCGTACAGTCTGAGACGGCTGATTACTCGTCAGCATGCTTACCACACACTGTTGGAGCATGGGGGGGGGGGGGGGGGAGTGGGGGGTCTTCAAGATCTGATCGATCCTCGTTAGATGTCTTTCGTCGTTGTGAGAATGAACGACTGCAGGGAACGGGTATTTTTAAACTGGGAAATGTGTTCAGGTCTTTATGTTGCGGCGGTCCGGAGTAACGAGGTGTTTTATCACAGTGTAAACATGATACTGAGATTTTAATATTCAAATATCCTTCAGCATTGTTACATCACTGCAGGGAAACGCATACCTCACTGCCAAACACATACAACACTGTACCTGCCATATTCAGATCCAGAGTCATCCACTCTTCTCTTCTTTCTTTCTTTCCTTTCTTTCTTCTGTTTTTACACCATTCTATTCTTTCTTACTTAATTTTATTTCTATCTATCTGTATTTCTTTCCCTTCTTTCTTCTGTCCTTCTGTTTTTCCACCGTTCTGTTCTTTCTTACTTAATTTTTCTTTCTTTCTTTCTATCTGTATTTCTTTCCTTTCTTTCTTCTGTCCTTCTGTTTTTCCACCGTTCTATTCTTTCTTACTTAATTTTATTTCTATCTATCTGTATTTCTTTCCTTTCTTTCTTCTGTCCTGTGTTTCCACCGTTCTGTTCTTTCTTGGTTACTTAATATCTTTCTTTCTTTCTATCTGTATTTCTTTCCCTTCTTTCTTCTGTCCTGTTTTTCCACCGTTCTGTTCTTTCTTTTTTCTTTTTTCTTCTTTCTTTCTTTCTTTTTCTAATTATTTCTTTCTTTCTGTATTTTCTTTCCTTTCTTCTGTCCTGTTTTTCCACCGTTCTGTTCTTTCTTGGTTACTTAATATCTTTCTTTCTTTCTTTCTTTCTTTCTATCTGTATTTCTTTCCTTTCTTTCTTCTGTCCTGTTTTTCCACCGTTCTGTTCTTTCTTTCTTACATAATTTTCTTTCTTTCTTTCTTTCTTTCTTTCTCTGTTGTTTATTTCTTTCTTTCTTTCTTATTCTTTCTTTCTTTCTTCTTTCTTTCCTTCCTTTTTTCACCCGTTCCTTTCTTACTTATTTTTCTTTCTTTCTGTTTTTCACCGTTCTATTCTTTCTTACTTAATTTTCTTTCTTTCTTTCTATCTGTATTTCTTTCCCTTCTTTCTTCTGTCCTGTTTTTCCACCGTTCTGTTCTTTCTTGGTTACTTAATATCTTTCTTTCTTTCTTTCTGTATTTCCTTCCTTTCTTTCTCTGTTTTTCCACTTTTGTTCTTTCTTGTGGTTAATTTCTTTCTATGTTTTCTTTTCTGTATTTCTTTCCCTTCTTTCTTTTTCATCTTCGTTCTTTTCTTCTCTTTCTTTCTTTCTTTCTTTCTTCTGTATTTCTCTGTTCTTTCTTCTGTCCTGTTTTTCCACCATTCTGTTCTTTCTTGGTTACTTAATATCTTTCTTTCTTTCTTTCTTTCTTCTATCTGTATTTCTTTCCCTTCTTTCTTCTGTCCTGTTTTTCCACCATTCTGTTCTTTCTTGGTTACTTAATATCTTTCTTTCTTTCTTTCTTTATTCTGTCTTTCTTCGTATTTCTTTCTTCCTTTCTTTATGTTCCTTCTGTTTTTCCATCATTCCTGTGCTTTTCTTTCTTCCTTACTTAATTTTCTTTCTTTCGCTTTTTTGTCTGTCCTTCTGTTTTTCCTCTGTTCTGTTCTGACTTTCTTAATTTTTCTTTCTTTATTTTTAACTTTTTTTCCATCTTTTTCTTTTCTTCCTTCTTTGAAACAATTTTTTTCTTTCGTTCTTTCTTTCTTTCTTTCTTTCTATCTGTATTTCATTCCTTTCTTCTTTCTGCCCTTCTGTTTTTCCACCATTCTATTCTTTCTTCCTTCATTTAGTTTCTTTCTTTCTTGGCTACTTAATTATTTTCCTTCCTTTCTTTCTTCTGTCCTGTTTTTCCACCATTCTATTCTTTCTTGGTTACTTAATTTTTTTCTTTCTATCTGTATTTCCTTCATTCTTTCCTTCATTCTTTGAAACATATTTTTTTCTTTCTTTCTTTCTGTATTTCCTTCCTTTCTGTCCTTCTGTTTTTCCACCATTCTATTCTTTCTTCCTTCCTTTAGTTTCTTTCTTTCTTGGCTACTTCATTGCTTTCTTCCTTCCTTAATTTACTCTTTCTTTATTTTTAACTTATTTTTTTATTTCTTTCTATCTTTTTCTTTCCTTCCTTCTTTGAAACTTTTTGAACTAAATTTCTTTCTTTCTTTCTTTCTTTCTTTCTTTCTTTCTGTATTTCCTTCCTTTCTTCTTTCTGTCCTATTTTTCCACCATTCTATTCTTTCTTCCTTACTTAATTTCTTTCCCTTTTTTGTCTGTCCTTGTTTTTCCTCTGTTCTATTCTTTCTATTCTTTCCTCTGTTATATATTTTTTCTGTTATACTTCTATAAAGTACAATTATATAAATAGATACTTAAGTATAATAACAAATTATATTTACCTCCTTGTTGTCCACGCTGGCGTGTTTTTCTTTTTTTTTTTCGTTCTTCTTTTTTTTTGGTCGTCTGTTTTGCATTATAACAGGAGATGTTTTTCATAACCAGTAGCAGCGACACGA
>JACRUU010000002.1:7136012-7138512 GCA_030449085.1 Kryptopterus vitreolus | reverse complement strand
GGAAAGGGACTCCGGTCCCTGGTACCTCAGGATCTTGTTTAACTCTGCAGAGAGGTGACCAGGAGAGGAAAGGGACTCCGGTCCCTGGTACCTCAGGATCTTGTTTAACTCTGCAGAGAGGTGGGACTGACCAGGAGAGGAAAGGGACTCCGGTCCCTGGTACCTCAGGATCTTGTTTAACTCTGCAGAGAGGTGACCAGGAGAGGAAAGGGACTCCGGTCCCTGGTACCTCAGGATCTTGTTTAACTCTGCAGAGAGGTGACCAGGAGAGGAAAGGGACGCCGGTCCCTGGTACCTCAGGATCTTGTTTAACTCTGCAGAGAGGTGACCAGGAGAGGAAAGGGACCCTCCGGTCCCTGGTACCTCAGGATCTTGTTTAACTCTGCAGAGAGGTGACCAGGAGAAATAAGGAATTTTAAGCATCCATAAACTATTCCCCCGATTCCCCTTGAACTTTTCCCCATTTGTTTGTCTTCTGGTGTGTGGACGACAGCTATGTCCACGTCGAACACAATTCAGCATCAGTTCCGTCACCTGATTAAATCCAGCCGGCGCTCTCTAACCACCCGGATGACTTGCAACAGCTTTCACCTGCGATTAGTCATGGTTTGGTTGGCCTCAAAAATACTCTGCAACGAGAGTTTGGTCTTACGGACGTGGCGGGACGTGCACAGACACGCCACCGGTACAAAGACATAGCCGCTAATTACACCCTCCCGCTTTGAACCGTACACTAGGCAACGTGACACTTGAAGCAGTTTTGCTCCAGACACTGGCATAAGCACCAGCGTCTAGAACACTGCACACCTTTGATGTGTCTGGCTTTAAAGCTTGAACGCCAGCGCTGTAATTTTGCGAAAAGCTAATTTCAATCCGAGTGCAGGACCTTTGAACGTGCAAGTGTGTTTGGGGTGTACGAAAATATCGATACGCGTTAGTATTGCGATATTTTGCTTGGCGATTAATGTTATCGATTCGCACTATCAGCATTTACAAAACATTTCATTTTTGTGTTTATATACTGATTGGTGGCTGGAAGGAAGGATGTATGGGACTTATCTCAGAACGTAAATAGTGACTGGAAGTACTAGCGTGGTATGTGATGAACAGTTATGCTCTTCACACCATTAGCATAATTGTACTGAACATGGTCGTTTTTTTAATTTACCTTCTTAAAGATAGTTGTTAATATGAAGTGGGACCGATGATTATGATGATGGTTGAATTATACACATTACCATAAGGTGGTAGCTCAGTGGTTAAGGTGTACGGCCTACGGACCAGAAGATCACAGGTTCAAATCCCAGCACCACCAAGCTGCCTCTAGTGGGCTCTTGAGCAAGGCTCTTAACCCTCAAATGCTCAGTTGTAAGTCGCTCTGGATAAGAGTGTCTGCCAAATGCCACAAATGTAAAATGCAAATGTATTAGGCTAGTCATTGAAGCACTTCGGCGCTAATTACTGTTTTACATGTAAACACAACGATCCTAGAGGGGCAGGAAAATAGTAATAGTAAGAAATAGTAAGAAAAACTATTATTTTTATTTCTATAAACGAAGAGTGCATTCAGAAAAGGAAAGACAGGCATATGTCATACGTTGTCGTAAATGCAGTCCTTTCCAACTTTAGCGTTTGTGTATAAAGTGCTATTCGAATTAAGCTTCGTCTGGTTGTAAGAACATATTCCTAAGGTTTTAATGGCATTTTAATGTTTTCCTGCTTGAAAAACAATCCGCACGTAAACAAAACAAGTCCGTCAGCGCTGCTATTGCTTCCAGCGGACGTTCTACGTGCAATCGTTTTTTCCTCAGCACCCCGGGGTTCGGTAATGGGAAATTAAAGGCTTGTTCTAGCTCCCTAAACTGAGGGATTTCATTCTGAAAGCACTTTATTTATGCACTGATTGCTGCACATGTAGGACTAAATGTATTCCCCCTTGGAGTAGGGTAGGGGGGAGGGGGGTGTGTAGCTCAGGGTTTAAGGCACTTAACTACCGATCGGAAGGTTGGGGGTTCGAGCCCCGGTATCACAAAGCTGCCAAGGGCCTTAACCATCTGGTGCTCCACGGGGGGGTTTGTTTTCAGTACTGAAGCGTATCCTATCTCGGGGGGTTCCCAAACCTTTTCTGCGGGAGGCCCATTTTGTGTAGGTTTGAACCCTTTCGAGGCCCTCCAAAAGGAAACTCATGACGAAAAACCTCCTCCAACTTAGAACGTTATGTAAAAACTTTAGATTGTCCCGTTTTATTTTTCACGCAAGGCACTTCTGTATTAACCGTTTCAGCTTCTATCTAAAATTCTCTATCTATATCCTTGAATTTCTATCCGGCCCCCCTAGCGCGATCTGGTGGCCCCCAGTTTGAGAACACTGTCCAATCGCAGCCCCCTGTATCGTGATCCGTATCATATCTCAGTGCCAATACACAGCCTAATTCATTCTACATAAATAATCAAACGACTCGGTGTTCAGGCACAACTTTATCCGTTTGTAGAATAAAAGC
>JACRUU010000002.1:7068512-7123512 GCA_030449085.1 Kryptopterus vitreolus | reverse complement strand
TCTATGGGCATTAAGGCAGGATACACTCTGGATGGAATGCCAACCCATCACAGGACACACACACACATTCACACACACATTCACACACACATTCATACACTAGGGACAATTTTTCCAAGGTGCCAATCAACCTACCGTGCATGTTTTTTTTTTGGACCGGAGGAGGAAACCGGAGAAAACCCGGAGAAAAAAACCCCCTGAGGCACGGGGAGAACATGCAAACTCCACACACACATGGCTGAGACGGGAATCGAACCCGGACCCTGGCGGTGTGAGGCGAACGTGCTAACCACTAAGACACCTTGCCGTAGGATTAACCATAATAGTTAAAAAAAAAAAAAAAACACCTAATCAAGTCATTAAGGCTTATTTGAAAACTATATATACACACCCTGCCCCTGCGTGTGTGTGTATGTGTGTGTGTGTGGGGATATATATATATATATATATATATATATATATATATATATCTATATATATATATATTATATATACTGATATATATATATATATATATATATATATATACATACATACATACATATATACATCATACATACATACATACATACATACAGGGTACAGGGGGCAGGGTTATTAGTTATATACATTCTTAGTGGCTTTCTTTCCAAAAGAAAACACTGAGCCGCCTTTATCAACCCGGATATTTTCGCTAGTGCATGTTTTTGTCCCATGAATAACAGTAAGTTTATAACTTTAATTAATGAGGCTGCATGGTGGTGTTTTTTTTCCCCATCTCATTATCCACTTTAATCAAATTCCTATCACGCATCCGCAGTGGCGTCCAGAGCACGTCAATTCAACTTCACTTCACTCTCTTTCATATAGACTGCTGTGTGCAACTTGTGTGTCGAAGTTCTGGACACGACCACAGGCGTCCTTTTTATTATTCCCGTGGTCTGCTCTCTAACTGAAAACAGACCACTAGACCACAGCAGGCCCGTCACACAGATCCCCTTCCTCCTCATATACAAAACACTAACTGTGTATAGTTTACCCATTGTACTGCTCCAAAGCTCAAAAGACAGGGATAAAAGTGAAAAATAAATTAGTATATATTCACTAGCTTTAATACTACTAGATATATATATATATATATATGTATATATATGTATATATAGTATATATATATATATATATATATATATATATATATATATATATATATATATATATATATATATATATATATATATATATATATATATATAGTGGGGCACGGTGGCGTTAGTGGTTAGCACGTTCGCCTCACACCGCCAGGATCCGGGTTCGATTCCCGTCTCGGCCATGTGTGTGTGGAGTTTGCATGTTCTCCCCGTGCCTCAGGGGGTTTTTCTCCGGGTTCTCCGGTTTCCTCCCCGGTCCAAAAACATGCACGGTAGGTTGATTGGCACCTTGGAAAATTGTTTCCCTAGTGTGTGAAATGTGTGTGTGTGTGTGTGTGCCCTGCGATGGGTTGGCATTCCATCCAGGGTGTATCCTGCCTTAATGCCCATAGACGCCTGAGATAGACACAGACTCCCCGTGACCCGAGGGAAGATCGGATAAAGCGGTAGAAGATGAATGAATGAATGAATTTAATGATTATATATATATATATATATATATATATATATATATATATATATATATATATATATCTATATATTATATATATATATATATATATATATATATATATATATTAGGGCACTATATTCGGGCTGTCAAAGCTAACCTGTTACTATTTTAATAAGAGCAAATAAACTATATAAAGACTTCTCTGGGAATAAAGATAGACTTCTCTGGGAACATTCATTCTGGACAAGAAGATCATTTCAGCATTGACCTTTCCACAGCCGCATTTACCGAATGTAATGTTAGGGTTATAAAAGAGATGTGATAGATGTGTTTTATTAACAAAAAAACACCAGCAATGTGCATCCACTCACACTTCCTAAATTTCCCCCAATTACTCCTACTAGCTTGCTCATTCACAACAACTAATATAGATCTCCTCACTATATTAGTGTATATTACTGTATAGGAACCTAAACGTATCACCAGTTTATATGGTAAAGCAACCAAAACCGGAACATAATTCTTAAAGGAGCCATGTACCATATTTAACAATTAAAGCAACCATTAAAAATGACAGAAATGAATACTGAATTATCGAAACAACAAGAAATGAATATTAAAAGAATCAATTTCCAGAGTGAAATAAATCTAAAATAATGAATCATTTTATTCTGAAGAGATTTTGAATGAACTTTATATATTTACAACATCTGTCACAATTTGTTATATTATCAAAAACAAGTATGAATTTATGGTACACGGAGAACAGAAAAATATGAGATTAATGAATTAACTCATAATTAAATATTTTAATCTATTGACAATCCTACAATCCAATACATACAATTAAACATTTCTGACAGGTGGTAGCAAAAAATATGTATATAATATGTCTGTAAATATATGTAAATAAATATAAATGTATATATGTGTGTGTGTGTGTGTGTGTGTGTTTTCAAGAGAGGAGTCTTAGGGAAGCGTAGAAAGGAAGGAGTCATAGGGAGGCATAGAAAGGAGGAGTCATAGGGAGGCATAGAAAAGGAAGAGTCGTAGGGAGGAGTCTTAGGGAGAGCATCAGAAAGGAGTCTTAGGAGGCATAGAAAGGAGGAGAGGAGAGTCTTCGGGAGGGAGGCATAGAAAGGAGGAGTCTTAGGGAGGCATAGAAAGGAGGAGTCTTAGGAGGATAGAAAGAGTCATCTTAGAGAAAGGAGGAGTCTTAAGGAGGCAGAGGCGGAGTCTTAGGGAGGCATAGAAAGGCGGAGTCTTAGGGAGGATAGAAAGGAAGAGTCTTAGGGAGGAATAGAAAGGAGGAGTCTTAAGGAGGCATAGAAAGGAGGAGTCTTAGGGAGGAATAGAAAGGAGGAGTCTTAAGGAGGCATAGAAAGGAGGAGTCTTAGGGAGGAATAGAAAGGAGGAGTCTTAGGGAGGAATAGAAAGGAGGAGTCTAGGGGAAAGACAAGGAGGAGTCTTAGGGAGGAATAGAAAGGCGGAGTCTTAGGAGTCTTAGGGAGGAATAGAAAGGAGGAGTCTTAGGGAGGAATAGAAAGGAGGAGTCTTAGTCTTAGGGAGGAATAGAAAGGAAGAGTCTTAGGGAGGAATAGAAAGGAGGAGTCTTAGGGAGGAATAGGAAAGGAGGAGTCTTAGGGAGGCATAGAAAGGCGGAGTCTTAGGGAGGAATAGAAAGGAGGAGTCTTAGGGAGGAATAGAAAGGAGGAGTCTTTGGGAGGAATAGAAAGGAGGAGTCTTAGGGAGGAATAGAAAGGAGGAGTCGTAGAGGAGGAGTCTTTGGGAGGAATAGAAAGGAGGAGTCTTAGGGAGGAATAGAAAGGAGGAGTCTTAGAAAGGCGGAGTCTTAGAGGAATAGAAAGGAAGGAGTCTTAGGGAGGAATAGGAGGAGTCTTATAGAAAGGAGGAGTCTTAGGGAGGAATAGAAAGGAGGAGTAGAAGAAAGGAGTCTTAGGGAGGAATAGAAAGGAGGAGTCTTAGGGAGGCATCTTAGAAAGGAGGAGGGTGGAATAGAAAGGAGGAGTCTTAGGGAGGAAGAGGAAGGAGGAGTCTTAGAAAGGAGGAGTAGAAAGGAGGAGTCTTAGGGAGGCATAGAAAGGAGGAGTCTTAGGGAGGAATAGAAAGGAGGAGTCTTAGGGAGGAATAGAAAGGAGGAGTCTTTGGGAGGAATAGAAAGGAGGAGTCTTAGGGAGGAATAGAAAGGAGGAGTCTTAGGGAGGAATAGAAAGGAGGAGTCTTAGGGAGGAATAGAAAGGAGGAGTCTTAGGGAGGAATAGAAAGGAAGAGTCTTAGGGAGGAATAGAAAGGAGGAGTCTTAGTCTTAGGGAGGAATAGAAAGGAAGAGTCTTAGGGAGGAATAGAAAGGAGGAGTCTTAGGGAGGAATAGAAAGGAGGAGTCTTAGGGAGGAATAGAAAGGAGGAGGAGTCTTAGAAAGGAGGAGGATAGAGTAGAAAGGAAGGAGTAGAAAGGAAGAGTCTTAGGGAGGAATAGAAAGGAGGTCTTAGTCTTAGGGAGGAATAGAAAGGAAGAGTCTTAGGGAGGAATAGAAAGGAGGAGTCTTAGGGAGGAATGAAAGGAGGAATAGAAAGGAATCTTAGAGTAAGGAGGAGTCTTAGGGAGGAATAGAAAGGAGGAGTCTTAGGGAGGAATAGAAAGGAGGAGTCTTAGGGAGGAATAGAAAGGAGGAGTCTTAGGGAGGAATAGAAAGGAGGAGTCTTAGGGAGGAAGGAGGAGTAGAAAGGAGGCTTAGAGTAGAAAGGAGGAGTCTTTGGGAGGGAGGAGAAAGGAGGAGTCTTAGGGAGGCAATAGAAAGGAGGAGTCTTAGGGAGGAATAGAAAGGCGGAGTCTTAGGGAGGAATAGAAAGGAAGAGTCTTAGGAAGGAGGAAAAGGAGGAGTCTTAGGGAGGAATAGAAAGGAGGAGTCTTAGGGAGGAATAGAAAGGAGGAGTCTTAGGGAGGCATAGAAAGGCGGAGTCTTAGGGAGGCATAGAAAGGCGGAGTCTTAGGGAGGAATAGAAAGGAGGAGTAGAAAGGAGGAGTCTTAGGGAGGAATAGAAAGGAAGAGTCGGAGTTAGGGAGGAATAGGAAAGGAGGAGTCTTAGGGAGGCATAGAAAGGAGGAGTCTTAGGGAGGCATAGGAAAGGAGGAGTCTTAGGGAGGCAATAGAAAGGAAGAGTCTTAGGAATAGGAGGAGTCTTAGGGAGGCATAGAAAGGCGGAGTCTTAGGGAGGAAGGAGGAGTCTTAAGAGGAGTCTTAGGGAGGCAGGGAGGCATAGGAAGGAAACTCTGGAGTCTTAATAACGCCTATTATGATAATGCTGCAAACTCTGAAATCTGAACCACCTTCCAGACCGCAGAGGAAATGCTACTGCCAGGGTTGTCTTGGAGACGAGTGAATAGCCTCCATGACATCAGACATTTCCACATTACAGTAATCATAATTACATAGAAGGCACTCACACATGGGCGCTTAATCAGGTGCGCCATCATGTGGTCGGATAATATTGTCTAGGTCGGATAATATCTGCTGTTGTTGCAATGACAATAGTTTGGATTGGATGCACGTGTTAAAAATCACTATACCTTGATTTAAAAAAAAATAAATCTCAGTGAATAAAAGAAATTCAAATAAAGAATCTTTTCAGAAATATTTTTCATTTTTATTTTTAATATTTCTTAAGGTTTCATTTTTCTTTCGATTGTGCTCCAACATGCGATTTAGCCAATTTCATTTCATTTGCAGACACTGGAAATGCAAACCCTGTCTACTACAGTGTGTGGCATTTCTGCAGTACTTATGTCTTTTTTGGGGGTTTATTGATCCCTATATATTTTTAATATATATAATCTTATATTTTTCCTTAGATTTGCTCATTGTGGTTTTTAAAACGTGATGGAAAATATTTAAATATATAAGTATAAATATAAGTATAACTTCGTCGTTGTCGTCCACACACATGGTTTGACAATCAGCCGACCGGTCTTGCATCATTTGTGGTTTGATTATCAGGGTTTCCACTGAGCAGACGAATAAAACCAGACACAGACGGATTAACACCCAGTCTGTGAAGTGGTCATTTTGTATCCAAAGCTCTTGACATGTATATTTTGCCAGTTGGCAAGCGGGAATGGAAGGGAATATAATCACTGAAAACCATAAAAATATGCAAAATGTGAGAAACGCGATATAATTTGACGATGTGACACGTGGCGACTAAAATTTAAACCAGTGTATTGGAGAAAAAAGTCCATGACTATCAAAGTGTGGAATAGTGCGTTTAAAATTCCTTGACATTCCAGAAGTGCTGTGGGAATCCTCGATTATGTAAATCCTTTGTTAGGGATACCCCGATAACGCTTTAATAATAACACAGCATTTTCTCCTACATGGTGTACTAACAGCTCCCTGTCACAAAATCGGCACTCTAGCATAACACCACCCAGAGCACTCGGGAATGGGAAGGCTATTCCGGGCTTCCTCGGGACCCAGGCGAGTCACAGGGCGGCGGTATCGGAGCACTATTTGCTCCCTGATTCGATCTCTCTGGGTTTGTTTGGAGAGCACGTATCCGCTGTAATCCCTAGAGATCAGAATGCTGGTTATTATCACACGTGACATGAATGTCAGGAACGTCAGGAATGTCAGACATGTTACACAGCACTCATCCGGAATGTGTTACATAACGGTTTGATTTTCGTTCGATTTGTGTTTAGGATGATTTGTACAGTTTGATAATGATTAAGTGAGTGTACTCTTCAGTCCGGATTGACAGAGAGAGAGAGAGAGAGAGAGAGAGAGAGAGAGAGATATAGGGTAAGTAAAAACGCATTCAGAAATACAGGCGGTCTGAAATGGCTCCTGGGAGATGGGTCATGGCCTGCATGCGGATCCACCAGTACGGCTCCGTGGGGTTGTAGCGCGTGTACGGCCGTTTGGAAACGACGGCGTCCGTGATGTCGTCCATGACGGGCGCGACGTCGCGCTGCCCGCTGTTGCAATAGGATCGCATCAGGGCCATGTAGTGCTCAAAGTGGGGCTTTCCGTAGTCCTCCTGAACGCCGGGGGGCGCCTCTTTCCACAGCTTCTCGGCCGTCGACGACACGATCTCGCGGGTCAGGATCCCCGTCGCCACGATGAAGTTCCCCGGCTCGATGACAGACACTTTGACGCCCCAGGACTTCATCTCGTACCGCAGGCAGTCGGAGAAGGCCTCCACGCCGTATTTAGAGATGCAGTACGACGAGCGCATAGCGTTTCCCATTCGGCCGTACATGCTGGCTATGTTCACCACACGTCCTGCAACACAGCGAGCAACTTTCACTGTTTGTTTGTTTGTTTATTTATCCTTGAATAAGAACCCCAGAGGAACTTGTTTATGGCTTTATGTGGATAATTAGATCTTTATTAGATCTTGTGGAACCCTTTGTGACATTGAGAACATTGAGTTTTTTGTCACATCATATCACAAGGAGGACGTGGTAGCTGAGGCCTCCGGACAAGAAGGTCCACAGGTTCAGATCCGGGAACCACCAAGATGCCACTAGTGGGCCCTTGAGCTTGAATTGCTCAGGTTTAAGTCGCTATTGATTAGGGTGTCTGCAAATAATATGCCATAAATGTGAATGGGGTTGTTATTAGGCTGGGGGGAGGGGCAAACATTTTGGCTCATGGGCCACACAGACGGGCCGGGCCAGCACCAGATGCATACATATTAAACATAAACATATAAAAGGCATTAATATTAATACTCTGCATCATTGTGCCTAATGCGCCACCTGGTGGGAGGTAAAAAAAATGCAGTGATAAATATGATATGATTAGATTTGGACAATTGTGTACCGGTCTATGGTGGGCCGGATGTGGCCCTCGGGCTGTAGTTTGCCCACCCCTGGACTCGGGTCTCTAATGATCTGGACGCTAGTATGTCCATGCATTGAGTGAAAACCATTATACACGTCTTGGATCGTCTGCTAAATTATGAGCGAACTGCTGATTGTGTCTCGCACCTTTCGCTTTGCGGATGAGCGGCAGAACGGCTTTAGTCACTCGGATGGTTCCCCAAAGGTTGACCTCTGACACTTGCTTGTACGTGTCCATGGTGGTGAATTCCACCTCTCCGAACATGGCGACGCCGGCGTTGTTCACGACGGCCCACAAACCTGCAGGAAGCACGGAGGAGTACAACACCGGTAAACCACAAATCTCAGATCAGTTCCTTTAAAAACCAGTGCATTCTGGTACAGAACCGGAATAGATCCTGAAAAAAAACACCTTTGTTTGGGTAAAATGTGTAAACACTGAATAAAACATGAAGGGGGCGCGGTGGTCACACCTCCAGGGTTGGGGGTTCGATTCCCGCCTACTCCATGTGTGTGTGTGTGTGTGTGTGTGTGTGGAGTTTGCATGTTCTGTAATGGGTTGGCATTCCATACAGGGTGTATGGAACAAGGTAACAAGGTTTCCTCCGACGACTCAGAAGGACGCCCGGAGACGCCTGAGATAGGCACAGGCTCCCCGCGACCCGAGGGTAGATCGGATAAAGAGGTAGAAGATGAATGAATGAGTTAAACATCTGCAAAAACTGCAGACGGTCTACAGGTATTTGAAAATGGTCTACAGGTATGTGTACCTGTTTGTAGTCGGTGTTTTGGAGTTTATCCCGCAGCGCCACACACACACTCACACACCTCCCCATTCAACAACGGGGTTTCTCGCCTGGTTCCACCGTCTCTCAGGGTAAGAGGTGAGATCAGCTCAAGGCTCTTCTCTGTTCTGGAACCGAGCTGGTGGAATGAACTTCCCCTGGATGTCTGAACAACATCCAGAGACACTACCTATCTGCCGGAGACACTGTCAACCTTCAAACGTCGACTGAAGACATACCTCTTCCAACAACACCTATCCTAACACTTCTTTCCTCTTTTCCAGGAATCCATATAAATAAATAAATATATATATATATATATAATATATATGGGGCACTGTGGTTTAGTGGTTAGCACGGTCGCCTCACACCTCCAGGGTTCGGGTTCGGTTCCCGTCTCGGCCATGTGTGTGTGGAGTTTGTGCATGTTCTCCCCGTGCCTCAGGAGGTTTTTCTCCGGGTTCTCCGGTTTCCTCCCCGGTCCAAAAACATGCACGGTAGGTTGATTGGCACCTTGGAAAAATTGTCCCTAGTGTGTGAATGCGTGTGTGTGTGTGAGTGTGTGTGCCCTGCGATGGGTTGGCATTCCATCCAGGGTGTATCCTGCCTTAATACCCATAGACGCCTGAGATAGACACAGACTCCCCGTGACCCGAGGGAAGATTAATAAAGCGGATAAAGCGGTAGAAGATGAATGAATGAATAAATAAATAAAATTCAACTGACTATGCTTATTGTGTACTTAAGTTTGTATTTACCCTTCAGGAATGAATTTATCCTTAGATAAATAGACCTAAAGCACTTCTGGTACGTTGCCCTGGATAAGGGCGTCTGCTATAATTGCAAATGTAAATGTAAATGTTAGAGGTGCTGGAATAAACGAGTCGTGCTGCTTCCTTTAGTCGCCACAAACTGGTTTGTTGAACATCTGAAGTCATACGACTGATGAAAGCCCGCCCCTTTTTGGAAACGAGCTGTTGGGATTCGCCAGAGCGCCGCCATGTTGTATTTTTCAAGTGTAATGCGGGCCTGGGAGGCGGAGAACTACGGAAGCTCGCTGTGTCAAACCCGAGGTGACATCGTAACATTGATTGTTTTGTTCGATAAAAAAACAACATCGATATAAACCATAAACACAAATGAATCGATAATGACGATTAATCTCCCAGCTGTAGTTTCCAGGTTCCTTTCATCTAAACCTGGAGACCTGAACCAGTTCCAGCATGACAATAATGAGCTCTGATCTCAACCCTTTTAGTGGGGTGAGATTTCTTAGTGATTCGGATGCTGGACTTTATTTTAACAGAACGCCAGAACGGTTGGGCCCTTGAGTAAGGCCCTTAACCCTCAACTGCTTGCTTGTATAATAATAATGTGTAATTATAGTAAGTACAATGCAAAGCACATGTTCATGGATTTGGCATTGTCATGCTGAAATCCATGTTTGGCTCTCCTAGTGAAGATGGATGGATGGACTGAGTGGGTACTGGTGGATGAATGGTTGGTTGGATGGATGGATGGACGGATAAATAGAGATGAACATATATACTTGCCCCCGGCTCTGATGTAAGTAGTCAGTAAGTCATGCACACCTGTCTCAGGGTTCTCCAGATTGGCCCTGATGAACTCCACAGCTTTAGAGACCTGCTCGTCACTGCACACATCCAGCTGCACCACCTTCAGCCGTTCACACTGCATGTTCTCCAGCTCCATCGCCCCCTCGCCAGCCTGGTCCTATGGGTCGACACCACACAACAAAACCCAGGACTTAGTACTATGTCCATGCCTGGTGTCTCAGGGGGTTACGGTGCTGGGTTACTGATCGGAAGGTCGAGGGTTTGAACCCTGGTATTGTCCACTCCCTCCAGGGGGCGCTGTATCATGGCTGACCCATGTGCTCTTACCCCAGCTTCCAAACAAGCTATGATATGCGAAGAAAGAATGTAATGTATATGTGACAAATACAGGTTATTCTGTTATTGCACATCTCCATCCATCCATTTTCAATTCCTGAACCTAAAACGTGAGCTTTAGAGGAGGATTTTATATATTTTATACAGTAAAACACAGGAATAAATAATCCCAGAGTTTGGAATATTATTTAGTAAGGAACAGGAGGAAAACAACTTTCGGGATACAACAGATCATCTGCTTTATAAACCCATGCCTCTCCTCTGCACATGTCCGAACCATCTCAATATCAGCTCGTCTCTAAAACGCTCTACCTGTACGCTCTGTTAATAATAAACTCATTTCTAATCCTGCCCTTCCTCGTCACACCCAACATGGAAATGAGTTTATAGGCAAGTCTTTAGAAGAAGAAGAATAGTCACATGAATAGTCACAAGAGTTTGTTACATATACATTACAGCACAGTGAAATTTTTTCTTTGCATATCCCAGCTTGTTGATGTTGGTAAGCTGTGGGTCAGAGCGTAGAGTCAGCCATGATACGGCACCCCTGGAGCACAGAGGGTTAAGGGTCTTGCTCAAGGACCCAAGGGTGGCAGCTTGGCCATACCGCAGCGGGATTGCATGTTCAGGAATGAAAGGAATAACAGGAACAACAACTATGTTTTGCATTACAAATAACATTAAAAAATGGTTGTTTATAAAGTGAAAATGTCTCGAATACACTAAGGTATTATCGGGGTATTGTGGGGGTGCATCCAAAATTCGTGGATGTTCATGTGCAACACCGTACCTTCAAGAAGCATCCGGCAAACACCGTGAAGCCCATCTTATGGAGGTGTTTGGCTAAAGCGTGTCCGAAACCTCTGTCGCATCCAGTAATGAACACTGCCTTCCCCTCAACCTGAGGGAGGAAATGACACAATAACGTTAGCTCGCTGATGGCTACGATGACCTTTCTTACCTTCCTGTTACGACTGGCAGTTTGATCTCCGCTTCCTTTACGTTTTCTACTCCTCAAACACACAGTTTCACATCACAAAGATCATTGAACTTGTGTCTTTATACATGAAATACTGAATATATATAGATATATATATATATATATATATATATATATATATATATATATATTGTGTAACTTCATATGGTGCATCATTGCTGTGCCTTTTGTATAGTGCAATATTACTATGCCATTTCATTGCACACTATATGGCAAGGCATATATCCAGTGATGTCCAGTTATCTTGAAATATTTTCTTATATTGTCATATTTTTTTCTTATCCTTATTTTCTTATGTTCTTGTTTACATTTCATATATTATATGTATATTTTGTATCGTGAATGGTTGTTTAGGGGCATCCACAGTTGACCAATGACAATAATGTTCTATTCTACTCTATTCTGTTCTATATGTGTGTGTGTGTATGTATCTATGTATATATATATATATATATCCATATATATATATATATATATATATATATATATATATATGTATGATGTGTGTGTGTGTGTGTGTGTGTGTGGTGTGTGTGTGTGTGTGTGTATAAACAAAGGACTTGCGGACACCTAAACCTAAAGTGTGAGGTAACAATCTCAGGACACTTACTGCTGACAAAGGAATATTTAAGAAAGTGTCAAATCCTACATATGATATTCTCTGTTTTTGTTTAACGTTGTTTAACTGATAAACCTGCTAAACCTGTAAAATCACATCAGCAGTGGCAGACTCTGACCCAAACACACCAACAGCTCAACTCTTTCACAACACTTTCTGCACTTGAAGTGACTTCAAGTATTCACAATTATTCGTTGCACTGTGGAATGAGACAAGACGATAATCAGCACTGACGAGTGATGACATCATGGTATCAATCAAGTGCGACATGTTTGGACCAAACTTCATATTGTAAATTATTACTATACAATTTTGTACAGTGCAATATTACAATGCCATTTCATTGCACACTATATGGTAAGGCATATAGCCAGTGTTAGATGTCCAGTTATCTTTAACTATTTTCTTATATTCTCATATTTTTTTTCTTATTCTTATTTTGTTATGTTCTTGTTTATATTTCTTATCGTGGACGGTTGTTTGGGTGCATCCACAGTTTCTTGTACAATGACAATAAAGTTACTGCTGACAAAGGAATGTTTGAGAAAGTTTCAAATCCTGCAACATATGATTCTTTAACTTTGTTTAACTGTTAAACCTGCTGAACCTGTAAAAACACAACAGCAGTGGCGGACTCTGACCCAAACACACCAACAGCTCAACTCTTTCACAATACTCTCTCATAACCATCCTCAAAAATCACAAGCTTGTAGATCAAACTGCACTTGAAGTGACTTGAAGTACAGAGGCATAAGAACCTTGGTAAGGGAGTACAGAGGTGTAAGAGTGTTGGTACGGGAGTACAGAGGCGTAAGGGCCTTGGTAAGGGAGTACAGAGGAGTAAGGGCCTTGGTAAGGGAGTACAGAGGCGTAAGGGCCTTGGTAAGGGAGTACAGAGGAGTAAGGGCCTTGGTAAGGGAGTACAGGGCCTTGGTGAGGGAGTACAGAGGCGTAAGGGCCTTGGTAGGGGAGTACAGAGGCGTAGGACCTTGGTGAGGGAGTACAGAGTAGGACCTTGTAAGGGAGGTAAGAGGCATAAGGGCCTTGGTAAGAGGCGTAAGTACGGGAGAGGCATACTGGCCTTGGTAAGGGAGTACAGAGGCGTAAGGGCCTTGGTAAGGGAGTACAGAGGCGTAAGGGCCTTGGTAAGGGAGTACAGAGGCGTAAGGGCCTTGGTAAGGGAGTACAGAGGCGTAAGGGCCTTGGTAAGGTACAGAGGCATAGGGCCTTGGTAAGGGAGTACAGAGGCGTAAGGGCATTGGTAAGGGAGTACAGAGGCGTAAGGGCCTTGGTAAGGGAGTACAGAGGCGTAAGGGCCTTGGTAAGGGAGTACAGAGGCGTAAGGGCGAGGGAGGGCTTAAGGTGGTAAGGGAGTACAGAGGCGTAAGGGCCTTGGTAAGGGAGTACAGAGGGACAAGGGCCTTGGTAAGGGAGTACAGAAGCGTAAAGGCCTTGGTAAGGGAGTACAGAGGCGTAAGGGTCTTGGTAAGGGAGTACAGAGGTGTAAGAGTGTTGGTACGGGAGTACAGAGGCATAAGGGCCTTGGTAAGGGAGTAGAGAGGCATAAGGGCCTTGGTAAGGGAGTACAGAGGCGTAAGGGCCTTGGTGAAGGGAGTACAGAGTACAGCGTAAGGGCCTTGGTAAGGGAGTACAGAGGCATAAGGGCCTTGGTAAGGGAGTACAGAGGCGTAAGGGCCTTGGTAAGGGAGTACAGAGGCGTAAGGGTCTTGGTAAGGGAAGTACAGAGGCGTAGGGTAGGTTGGTTAAGGGAGTACAGAGGCTGTAAGGGCCTTGGTAAGGGAGTACAGAGGAGTAAGGGCATTGGTAAGGGAGTACAGAGGCGTAAGGGCATTGGTAAGGGAGTACAGAGGCGTAAGGGCCTTGGTAAGGGAGTACAGAGGCGTAAGGGCAGTAAGGGAGTACAAAGGGACAAGGGCCTTGGTAAGGGAG
Organism: Kryptopterus vitreolus; assembly: GCA_030449085.1. Classification (NCBI taxonomy): domain Eukaryota; kingdom Metazoa; phylum Chordata; class Actinopteri; order Siluriformes; family Siluridae; genus Kryptopterus; species Kryptopterus vitreolus. The sequence continues at coordinate 7,109,798 of JACRUU010000002.1, read as the reverse complement.
TACAGAGGCGTAAGGGCCTTGGTAAGGGAGTACAGAGTAGCGTAAAGGCCTTGGTAAGGGAGTACAGAGGCGTAAGGGTCCTTGGTAAGGGAGTACAGAGGCGTAAGGGCCTTGGTAAGGGAGTACAGAGGCGTAAGGGCCCTGGTAAGGGACTACAGAGGTGTAAGGACCTTGGTAAGGGAGTACAGAGGCGTAAGGGCCTTGGTAAGGGAGTACAGAGGCGTAAGGGCCTTGCTAAGGGAGTACAGAGGCGTAAGGGCCTTGGTGAAGGGAGTACAGAGGGACAAGGGCCTTGATAAAAGAGTATAGAGGCGTAAAGGCCTTGGTAAGGGAGTACAGAGGGACAAGGGCCTTGGTAAGGGAGTACAGAAGCGTAAAGGCCTTGGTAAGGGAGTACAGAGGCGTAAGGGTCTTGGTAAGGGAGTACAGAGGCGTAAGGGCCTTGGTGAGGGAGTACAGAAGACATAAGGGCCTTGTTAAGAGAGTACAGAGGCGTAAGGGCCTGGGCCTTGGTAAGGGAGTAGAGAGGCGTAAGGGCCTTGGTAAGGGAGTACAGAGGTATAAGGGTCTTGGTAAGGGAGTAGAGAGGCGTAAGGGCCTTGTTAAGAGAGTACAGAGGCGTAAGGGTCTTGGTAAGGGAGTACAGAGGCGTAAGGGCCTTGGTAAGGGAGTACAGAGGAGTAAGGGCCTTGGTGAGAGGAGTACAGAGGCATGAAGGGCCTTGGTAAGGGAGTAGAGAGGCGTAGAGTACAGAGGAGTAAGGGCCTTGGTGAGAGAGTACAGAGGCATGAGGGCCTTGGTAAGGGAGTACAGAGGCGTAAGGGCCTTGGTGAAGGGAGTACAGAGGCGTAAGGGCCTTGGTAAGGGAGTACAGAGGCGTAAGGGCGTTGGTAAGGGAGTACAGAGGCGTAGGGCGTTGGTAAGGGAGTACAGAGGCGTAAGGGCGTTGGTAAGGGAGTACAGAGGCGTAAGGGCGTTGGTAAGGGAGTACAGAGGCGTAAGGGCGTTGGTAAGGGAGTACAGAGGCGTAAGGGCGTTGGTAAGGGAGTACAGAGGCGTAAGGGCGTTGGTAAGGGAGTACAGAGGCGTAAGGGCGTTGGTAAGGGAGTACAGAGGCGTAAGAGTGTTGGTAACAACGGGAGTACGGAGGCATAAGGGCCTTGGTAAGGGAGTACAGAGGCGTAAGGGCCTTGGTAAGGGAGTACAGAGGCGTAAGGGCCTTGGTAAGGGAGTACAGAGGGATAAGGGCCTTGGTAAGGGAGTAAGGGCAGAGGAGTAAGGGCATTGGTAAGGGAGTACAGAGGCGTAAGAGGGAGGGAAGTCCTTGCTAAGGGAGTACAAAGGGACAAGGGCCTTGGCAAGGGAGTACAGAGGCGTAATGCCCTTGGAAAGGGAGTACAGAGGAGTAAGGGCATTGGTAAGGGAGTACAGAGGCGTAAGAGGGGCCGTTGCTAAGGGAGTACAGAGGCGTAAGGGCCCTGGTAAGGGAATACAGAGGTGTAAGGACCTTGGTAAGGGAGTACAGAGGCGTAAGGGCCTTGGTAAGGGAGTACAGAGGCGTAAGGGCCCTTGGTAAGGGAGTAAGGGCCTTGGTTAGAGGTGGAGTAAGGGCCTTGGTAAGGGAGTACAGAGGCGTAAGGGTACCGTAAAGGCCTGGTAAGGGAGTACAGAGGTGTAAAGGGCCTTGGTAAGGGAGTACAGAAGCGTAAAGGCCTTTGGTAAGGGAGTACAGAGGCGTAAGGGTCTTGGTAAGGGAGTACAGAGGTGTAAGGGCCTTGGTAAGGGAGTACAGAGCGTAAAGGGCCTTTGGTAAGGGAGTACAGAGGCGTAAAAGGGTAGAGAGGCTAAAGGCCTGGTAAGGGAGTACAGAGGTGTAAGGGCCTTGGTAAGGGAGTACAGAAGCGTAAAGGCCTTGGTAAGGGAGTACAGAGGCGTAAGGGTCTTGGTAAGGGAGTACAGAGGCGTAAGGGCCTTGGTGAGGGAGTACAGAGACACAAGGGCCTTGTTAAGAGAGTACAGAGGCGTAAGGGCCTTGGTAAGGGAGTACAGAGGCGTAAGGGCCTTGGTAAGGGAGTACAGAGGCGTAAGGGCCTTGGTAAGGGAGTACAGAGGCGTAAGGGCCTTGGTAAGGGAGTACAGAGGTGTAAGGGCCTTGGTAAGGGAGTACAGAGGCGTAAAGGGCCTTGGTAAGGGAGTACAGAGGCGTAAGGGTCTTGGTAAGGGAGTACAGAGGAGGCGTAAGGGCCTTGGTAAGGGAGTACAGAAGCGTAAGGGAGGCAGAGGCTAAGGGCCTTGTAAGGGAGTACAGAGGCGTAAGGGTCTTGGTAAGGGAGTAGAGAGGCAGAGGTGTAAGGGCCTTGGTAAGGGAGTACAGAGGTAGTAAGGGCCTTTGGTAAGGGAGTACAGAGGCCTTGTAGGGAGTACAGGTAGGGACAAGGGCCTCCTTGGTAAGGGAGTACAGAGGCGTAAGGGCCTTGGTAAGGGACAAGTACAGAGGCCTAGCGTAAAGGCCTTGGTAAGGGAGTAAGGGAGTACAGAGGCGTAAGGGTCAGACTAAAGTTGGTAAGGGAGTACAGAGGCGTAAGGGCCTTGGTGAGGGAGTACAGAGACATAAGGGCCTTGTTAAGAGAGTACAGAGGCGTAAGGGCCTTGGTAAGGGAGTAGAGAGGCGTAAGGGCCTTGGTAAGGGAGTACAGAGGTGTAAGGGCCTTGGTAAGGGAGTACAGAAGCGTAAAGGCCTTGGTAAGGGAGTACAGAGGCGTAAGGGTCTTGGTAAGGGAGTAGAGAGGCGTAAGGGCCTTGTTAAGAGAGTACAGAGGTATAAGGCTCTTGGTAAGGGAGTAGAGAGGCATAAGGGCCTTGTTAAGAGAGTACAGAGGCGTAAGGGTCTTGGTAAGGGAGTAGAGAGGCGTAAGGGAGTACAGAGGAGTAAGGGCCTTGGTGAGGGAGTACAGAGGTATAAGGGTCTTGGTAGTAAGGGCCTTGGTGAGGGAGTACAGAGGTATAAGGGTCTTGGTAGTAAGGGTAAGGGAGTACAGTGGAGTAAGGGCCTTGGTGAGGGAGTACAGAGGCGTAAGGGCCTTGGTGAGGGAGTACAGAGGCCTAAGGGCCTTGGTAAGGGAGTACAGAGGCGTAAGGGCCTTGGTAAGGGAGTACAGAGGCATAAGGGCCTTGGTAACTAAGAACAGGGTGTAAGGGAGTACAGAGGTGTAAGGACTTTGGTAGGAAGTACAGAGGTGTAGTTTGTTAGTAGGTTAGAATGTGAATAAGTAAGAAAGCAAGTAGGTTCATAAGGAAGAGAACCACTGAACAAGTCTGGTAGTTAGAACATTAGGTGAGAAATTGGTAGGTAAGTACGCGGGTGGGTGGATAAGAAAGTGGTCGGTCGGTGGGAAGGTATGTCAGACAGTACAAAAGTGGTATGAAGAAGGTGCGGAAGGTAGAGAAGGTAGAGAACAGGGTAGGTCGGTAGGTTAGAAGGTAAGTCGTTCAAAAATCCTTTCTGCCTTGATCTCAAGCATCATGAATCACAAATACTGGAAAAACTGCTACTCTTTTGCAAGAACCTAAAAAGCAGTCAAAGCACTCGCGGCATTTCCAACTCGCAGATCAATTATATAACCGGCCTGCAAGTAGAGACCTGCACTCCCGCGCGACCAGACACAAATGAGTGCGGCGTGGGAGTGGGTGGGAGCGGAAAAAAATAACACATTTTTGGGGACCGGGGAGGAAAAATCCATCCTGTACAGGTCTCTACCTGCAAGATACTACATTTTGACAACCTCACGCTTCATCCCTGAAATGATCTCAGGCTGCATTTACATTTACATGTACAGTATTTAGCAGAGGCCCTTATCCAGGGCGACGTACAAATAGTGCTTTAGGTCTCCATCTAAGGATAAATTCATTCAGGTAGGGTTGATACAAACTTAAGGTACACAATAAGCATTGACACAGTTGAGTTTATTATTTTTTTTGCATCAAAAAGTTCTGTTCGGTATACCGGTTCAAATACAGGGAATAAACAATCATTTATCTTTTGCATTATTTAGAATGTTATTATACCGCAATACCGGAGTGTGTCTATTAAACAACATGGCATGGCACCTGCAATCATACTGGGCCGCAAATTTGACATGTGAGCGATAACATATATGATATGTTTGATATGTGAGCCATAACATATATGATATGTTTGATATGTGAGCCATAACTGATAATATGTTCATATATGATAACATATATGATATGTTTGATATGTGAGTGATAACATATATGATATGTTTGATATGTGAGAGATAACATATATATATTTGATATGTGAGCCATAACATATATGATATGTTTGATATGTGAGATAACATATACTGTATGATATGTGAGTCATAACATATATGATATGATTGATATGTGAGAGATAACATATATGATATGTTTGATATGTGAGCGATAACATATATGATATGTTTGATATGTGAGCGATAACATATATGATATGTTTGATATGTGAGCCATAACATATATGATATGTTTGATATGTGAGTGATAACATATATGATATGTTTGATATGTGAGCCATAACATATTATGTTTGATATGTGAGAGATAACATATATATATTTGATATGTGAGCCATAACATATATGATATGTTTGATATGTGAGAGATAACATAACATATATGATATGTTTGATATGTGAGCCATAACATATATGATATGTTTGATATGTGAGCCATGAGACATATGTCTCATGTTGTCAAACACTGTCTTGTTCTGTTTTTGCGCTGTTTGCACCAGGTCCTAGGTTATGTGGCAGGGACAAACTTAGTCTAGTCCTCAGCATTGTGGACAGTTGTGCGTGTAGCTCTATGTTGTGTTATATGTGTTATATGTTGTTTGTAGCTCTATGTTGTGTTATTGTTTATATGTAGCTATTGTTGTGTTGTAGTTGTTTGTAGCTCTATGTTGTGTTTATGTTGTGTCATATGTTTTTAGTTTGTATGTAGCTCTATGTTGTGTTATATGTTGTTTTGTAGCTCTATGTTGTGTTATATGTTGTGTAGCTTGTAGCTCTATGTTGTGTTATATGTAGTTTGTAGCTCTACGTTGTGTTATATGTAGTTTATGTTGTGTAGCTCTATGTTGTGTTATATGTTGTTAGCTTGTTGTGTAGCTCTATGTTGTGTTATATGTTGTTTTGTAGCTCTATGTAGCTCTATGTTGTTGTTTGTAGCTCTATGTTGTGTTATATGTCTTTTGTAGCTCTATGTTGTGTTATATGTAGTTTGTAGCTCTATGTTGTGTTATATGTTGTTTGTAGCTCTATGTTGTGTTATATGTAGTTTGTAGCTCTATGTTGTGTTATATGTAGTTTGTAGCTCTATGTTGTGTTATATGTTTTTTTATATGTTGTGTTGTGTTTGTAGCTCTATGTTGTGTTATATGTCCTCTATGTTTGTAGCTCTATGTGTTATAGTGTGTTGTTGTGTTAGCTCTATGTTGTTTTATGTATGTCGTTTGTAGCTCTATGTTTGTGTTATATGTAGTTTGTAGTTCTTGTAGTAAAAATGGTTGTTTTTTGTGTTTATAGGCTGTTTGTTTGTGGTTATATGTAGCTTCTTTGTAGCTCTATGTTGTGTGTATATGTTGTTTATGTAGTAGCTCTATGTTGTGTTATATGTTGTTGTAGTTTGTAGCTCTATGTTGTGTTATATGTTGTTTGTAGCTCTATGTTGTGTTAGCTCTGTTGTTTGTAGTCTATGTTGTGTTTATATGTAGTTTGTTGTGCTCTATGTTGTGTTATATGTTGTTTTGTAGCTCTATGTTGTGTTATATATGTTGTGTTAGTGTTTGTTTGTATATGTTGTTTGTAGCTCTATGTTGTGTTATATGTTATTTGTAGCTCTATGTTGTGTTATGTTGTTTGTAGCTCTTTTTTGTGTTATATGTTGTATGCTCTATGTTGTAGCTCTATGTTGTGTTATATGTAGTTGTGTTTTGTTGTTTGTGGCTAGCTGTTGTGTTTTGTTGTTTGTGGCTCTATGTTGTGTTATATGTCTTTTTGTAGCTCTATGTTGTTGTTTATATGTTGTTTGTAGCTCTATGTTGTGTTATATGTTGTCTATATGTTTGTAGCTCTTTGTTGTGTTATGTGTTGTTTTATAGTGTGTTATATTTTTGTTTAGTAGTTCTTTCTTGTTGTAGCTCTATGTTGTGTTATATGTAGTTTGTAGTTGTCTCTATGTTGTGTTATATGTTGTTTGTTGTGTTTAGCTCTATGTTGTGTTATATGTTGTGGATGTTGTGTTATATGTCTTTTGTAGCTCTATGTTGTGTTATATGTAGCTCTATGTTTGTTTGTAGCTCTCTATGTTGTGTTATATGTTTTTTGTAGCTCCAGTTTGTAGCTCTATGTTGTGTTATTTATGTTGTTTGTAGCTCTATGTCATGTTACATGTTTTTTTGTAGTTCTATGTTGTGTTATATGTCTGTTTGTATATATTGCTCTATGTTGTGTTATATGTGTTATATGTCTCTATGTTGTGTTATATGTAGTTTGTAGCTCTATGTTGTGTTATATGTTTTGTAGTTGTTGTGTTTTATATGTTTGTATCTCTATGTTGTGTTATATGTTTGTTTGTTGTAGCTCTATGTTGTTGTTTTTTGTATATGTTGTTTTGTGTAGCTCTATGTTGTGTTATATGTTTTTTGTAGTCTCTATGTTGTGTTATATGTTATTTGTAGCTATGTTGTTGTATATTGTGTATGTCGTGTAGCTTTGTAGCTCTATGTTGTGTTATATGTTTATATGTGTTATGTTGTTTGTAGCTCTATGTTTGTGTTATATGTCTTTGTTGTGTTATAGTCTTTATGCTCTATGTTGTGTTATATATGTAGTTTTGTGTAGCTCTATGTTTGTGTTATATGTCTTTGTTGTAGCTCTATGTTGTGTTATATGTTGTTTGTTTTTAGTAGCTCTATGTTGTGTTATATATGTTGTGTTATATGTTTGTAGCTCTATGTTTGTTATATGTTTTGTATCTATGTTGGTTATTGTGTGTAGCTCTATGTTGTGTTATATGTTAGTTTATGTTGTGTTTAGTAGTTTGTAGCTCTATGTTGTGTTATATGTTGTTTGCAGCTATGTTGTGTTATTTGTCTTTGTAGCTCTATGTGTTATATGTGTTTGTATATGTTGTTTGTAGCTCTATGTTGTGTTATATGTTGTTTTGTAGTTGTTGTTTGTAGCTCTATGTTGTGTTATATGTTGTTTGTAGCTCTATGTTGTGTTATATGTTGTTTGTGTTGTGTGTATATGTTTGTGCTCTATGTTGTGTTATATGTTGTTTGTAGCTCTATGTTGTGTTATATGTTGTTCTTTTGTAGCTCTACGTTGTGTTATATGTAGTTTGTAGCTCTATGTTGTGTTATGGTTGTTTGTAGCTCTATGTTGTGTGTAACTCTATGTTGTGTTATAGTTATGTTGTGTTATATGTAGTTGTTATGTTGGGTTTTATTGTTTGTAGCTCTATGTTGTGTTATATGTTGTTTGTAGCTCTATGTTGTGTTATGTGTAGTTTGTAGCTCTATGTTGTGTTATATGTGTTTGTTGTAGCTCTATGTTGTGTTATATGTTGTTTGTAGCTCTATGTTGTTCCCAAGTTTGTTATGTTGTGTTATGTTGTTTGTAGCTCTATGTTGTGTTATATGTTGTTTTAGGTTATGTTGTTTGTAGCTCTATGTTGTTGTAGTTCTATGTTGTGTTATATGTTTGTTTGTAGCTCTATGTTGTGTTATATGTTGTTTGTTCTGTCTATGTTGTGTTATGCTCTTATGTTGTGTTATATGTTGTGTTTGTAGCTTTCTATGTTGTGTTATATGTTGTGTTATATGTAGCTCTATGTTGTGTTATATGTTGTTTTTTTTGTCTGTTGTGTGTAGCTCCCATGGTTGCTGGAAGAAACTTTCTAAGCATTGTCTCATTGGAACTCACTGTGTACTGGGACGTCAGCTATATGTGGGACGCATAACAGCTGGCGCCCACTGTGCCTTGAGACTTGTCACTCGAGGAAGAAGATTTTACTGGGACTGATGCTGAAATTGGCTGGGCATTGCCCTGGTTTAACTTCTTGACTTGCGGACTTAAATGGACCTAGCGTGAGCTCAAAGGTGACGTGAGTACCCGGTTGACGGAAATACATCAGAAGGTGGCTCGGATGGAAGGGGCTGATCGGTACCATCTCAGCCCGGTCCGAGGAAGATCGGGATATATTGGATGAGATCAGGAGAGAGTCCGCGGCGCAAGCCCGTATCATCGGGGGGCATGGCTGTGCGGCTGGATGAAGTGTCACGGATACTACATGCTCCTAGGGGTGATGAAGAGCCATAGCCCTAGTGACTGGGGACATTTGGACTATTGATCCGGCAAATTGGTAAAGGATTGTGAAATTGTTTTTCGGCTTTGTGTTCCCGTGCCATGTCTGTACCTACCCATCCCCCCACCTCTCCTGTCTCCCACAGACAAACAACTCAGACCTATCTTCTCTCCTCCTATCTTCTCTAAATGGGGCGCCGCGAACGTCAACAGTACTCCAGCTCAGACGTTTCCATAACATAACATCTCTCACTTATACTGATTTATCTGCTCGCCACTCTGCTCCCCGCCCTGAGATAACGTGACACGCTGTACTACCTTGTGTTGTGTTTTGTGTTTATGTTGTGTTTGCAACTTGCTAAAAATACAACAATAATGACTGCGCATATGCCACTTGACTTGACTAAATGAAATAATTTCTTGACGAAAATGGCTTAAAGACTAGATAAGATAAACAACTAAAAAAACAACAATAATGACTGCGCATATGCCACGAGAAATGAAATAAGACACACCGAGGGACAAGGGACAATGTTTACGTTCTGAATTTTTCCTTGTTTATGGCCATTTTTTATTATTTGCACAAAACGAAAAACACTGTAAGTTCCAAGTCACATGAGTGGCACGGTGCTGCACAAGTACACGAGGAGAAAACACGCCGGTGTGACGGATCAGAGTGAAACATCGGCACGGTAACAAAAACTGCATTTCCTCATCGTGTAAAAATGGTGTGGTTTACTTAAAAGTGATATCGTGCATATTAACGATGAGAGCACCAGGAAAGGATTACAATTCATTCATCTTCTACCGCTATATCCGATCTTCCCTCGGGTCACGGGGAGCCTGTGCCTATCTCAGGCGTCTATGGGCATTAAGGCAGGATACACCCTGGATGGAATGCCAACCCATCGCAGGGCACACACACACACTCACACACACATTCATACACTAGGGACAATTTTCCAAGGTGCCAATCAACCTACCGTGCATGTTTTTGGACCGGGGGGAAACCGGAGAACCCGGAGAAAAACCCCCTGAGGCACGGGGAGAACATGCAAACTCCACACACACATGGCCGAGACGGGAATCGAACCCGAATCCTGGCGGTGTGAGGCGAACGTGCTAACCACTAAACCACCGTGCCCCACAGGATTACAATTGTTACTTTTTATTTATTTATTTATTTTATAATCAAACCTGTTCACTTGCTGTGTTTCTTGCCTTTGCATTCTCCATTTATATCATTTTTTCTGAAATTATTATTAAAAACCATAATTTAGATATTAAAGTTGACTTTACACGAGCTGCTTCACCTTGCATTCTTAAATGCTGCCCATTTAAGGGAAAAACAACAAAGGATGAGTACACATGAGAAATCCCCCCCATGCACACCTCAACACGCAGCCATTAATCACCTTTAAAATGTCAAAATAAAAGCTAAAAGTTCAACTAGAGTAAGAAATCAGATACTTTGGTAGTAAAGCGATGTCTTTTAATCAACTACATCTCATTGTCTCAAAGATATGTCCTTTTTAAAATGAGAAAATATTCTAGTATATCCAGATATTATATATATTATACTATAATATTCAGATATTCTATGAGGTAACCTTGGAAAAATGTACCAGATGGCAGCCATTTCCTGTGTACTTTAACTCTGTTAACCCCTTTTCTACCCCTTGAATTTTTATTCTTTTATTTTTCTTGTCTGGCCTGGTTTTCTTTGGTTGTTTTTATGGACTGGAAACGAATATAGCACCATTCCCTTTGTCAAGATTTGTCAAGTTTGGTTTTGGTAGAGTACAAAGTTACGACTGCACAATTATACATGCTTTTACCAAATGAATAAAAAGCCCTTTAAAAGTACACTTCTAAATATAAAGCATTTGTACAACAAAAGACTATATTGCAGTGTCACATATTAGCACATATTTAACTGTACATCATTGTTGCTCTGCTATTCCAATGCGTGTATTGCATATCTTGTTTAACTTAATGTAACTCCAGCTCGTAACATTAAACTGTTTATAATGAGTGTAAGTAAATATACAAGGTACTTACACTGGTATATACAATGTCATATCTTTATACTCAGTACTGACTTTGTACGGACATATGGTGCAATCAGATCAGTGTTTTGTTACTGTGTATTGCTGTTGGATACATTAAATTTCCCTCGGGATCAATAAAGTATCTATCAATCAATCTATCTATCTATCTGAAAAAGATATATTATTGCATATAGTCATAATAAAAAAAAACATTGCATTAAAAAGTTTTTTTTTTAAATCAATTAATCAAAACAATAATAATCCACTTAATCAACCATCAAAATAGGCGTTAGTGACAGCTCTACGTCATGCAACAACTTCTATTTGGACTGGTGAAAGAAAGACCACATAAAATAACAAGCAAAACCGTTCTAAAGTGCAGCAGGAGCAACTATTTATACAACGGAGCACTCGAGGATGAAGGGCCTTACTCAGGGGCCCAAGATATGGGATACGAACATTTTGATACTTCTGGCACAACTTGATATAAACCTATAAAAAGAAGTGTTTGGATTATTGGTATTATTATTATTATTATTATTATTTGTTCATTTGTAATGCATAAAATAAAAAAGAAATTATTAAAGATTCCTTTTGGCATTACACATGAAAAAAAAAAAAAAAAAAATAATAATAATAATAATAATAATAACAACAACGATATTCAATATTTATTTATTTCATAGGTTTATATCAAGTTTTATAATAAATAAATAATGGAGGCTAAAAGTCGGATATTTTGTACATGCTACAGTGCTGGTATGGTAACTACGGTAACCACTACAGAACTATGTTTTTATTATTTTGTTTACGACTATTTACAGTAGCTTCGGTTTACGACATTAAAGTTGACAGTTTTATTATGTGCGTGCGTGTGTTAATGTGAATATAAATGATGCATTATATATATATTATATATCTAATATATATATATATATATATATATATATATATATATATATATATATAATAATATAATATATACATACGTGTGTGTGTGTGTGTGTGTGTGTGTGTGTGTTACCGAAAACCGAGCCGCGCGGGATCCGCGGCATGGCCACGCACAGCACGAAGAGTGCGTAGAGCAACGCGAGGCAGTGCGTAGCCCCGGCCTCCTCCGTGAAGCCCGCGCACTGCGCCAGCCAGGCGAGAGCCGCCGGGAGCCCGAAGGCCAGCACCAGCGTCAGGAAGAGCGAGAAGGCGACGAGCAGCGCAGCGCGGAGCAGCGGCCGTGCAGCCATGTTTCGCCTCGGACTAAACTAACGAACTGAGTGGGGCCGAGAGGACTGGAGAAGAAGGCCGCGTCCCAAACACAACGCCCCTCATCGAGCCACACTCTACACCTAGTGCACTGCAATGAGCCGTGCACACGTGCTACGGAGGGGCCGACTACTGAGTGGACGAACGGAGAGGATTGGGACGAGGCCCGGTCAAGTGCCACGCAGCTAAACAAAATAATAATAATAATAATAATAATAATAATCAACAACAACAACAAGGGGGGAGCAGAAAAAATACACTTACTAAAAAAATAAATAAACCTAATAAATGTTTTATAAAACAAGTAATAAAATAGCAATACTACAAATACGACTACTACCAATGTTTTATATACAATATATAAAAGTGCAATTACTACTAATAGTAATTACTACTAATTACTAATTAATAAGACAATGCTATATATATATATATATATATATATATATATATATATATATAGTAATCTATATAGTATAGTGTGTGTGTGTGTGTGTGTGTGTGTGTGTGTGTGTGTGTGATAAAAAACGACTGATTAGTAGTAATAATAAATTTTTATAAAATATGAAGATTATAAAAGACACTACATTATGTAAAATATATCATTAAAATAGAGCTGCAAAACTACTATTATTAATCATTTATATAACAGAAATATATTACTACCTTTAAAAATAATAATAATAAACACGATAATAATTGGAGAGGCAGGAGGAAAAAAAAAAAAAAAACATACATACAATTGCTATAAAATGGGGACAAAAAAAAAAAAAAATAAATAGTACCAGTACTACTACTTCTCACTACTACTACTACTACTACTACTACTACTACTAACTAGTAATAATAATAATAATAATAATAATAATAATAATAATAATAATAATAATAATAATAATAATAATAATAATAATAATTTATATAAAAGTGAAATTACTAAATTTTAATAATACAATTATACAAAATATATTAAAACTACACGTACTACTATACTATACTACTACTACTATTACTTATTATTATTATTATTATTAGAATAATAATAATAATAAATATACTGGTATATATAAATATAATTACTATTAATGATAACTAATATAATAATAATAGTAGTAATAGTACTATAGTAATAGTAATAGTACAGTAATAACAGTAGTTATTTATATGTATATGTACATATAAAAGATAACAATACTACAAGTACTACTACTACTACTACTACTACTACTACTACTACGATAATAATAATAATAATAATAATAATAATAATAATCTCCAGAATATAATTATCTGTGATAAGCATTTTAATAATATCCTTATAAATGACAGTTACTTTTTGTCTACAAACAGTATAAATAAGACTTTAAGCATGAACACTGTAGGACTTGCAGCCCTGATCACATCCACTGAGAGGCAGAGTTAGACCTGCAGAAATGTCCATGATAGACTGGATTATAGAAATGACAAGATGAAAATCAGTCCATAAGAGAAGTTCTGTGGGTTAAAATCTTATAAATAGTCCCTTCAAATGTCTTTTCCTAAAGGAAAGTGTAATTCTCACATAGCATTAGACACTTATACGTTTAAAACACAGGATCTGGTGTAGGCTTCAAATACCCTGTATCTGCTATAGCGTTCTCTGTAATGTATACACTGAAGGTGTCTCTGACCTTCTCACATGTACATGAAACATGAGACGGGGTAAAAGTCCATCCATGTAGGAGGGAACATTTATTATACACTAACGCAGTAAGTTTTTATTTATTTATTGCCATTCATTATTAAAGATATATTTATATTATTTTTCTTATAATATACAATTTATTGTATTCAATTCAATTCAATTCAATTTTATTTATAAAGCGCTTTTTACAATGTGTCATCGTCCATTGTATTAGAAAGCACACTTGATTTTGCTGTCCACATTGTGATACTGAGACTATTGTTTGATTTGGATAGGTATAATAGATGTTTTCAGGTTTTATTGTAAATATTTAATTTGTTTAAATTTGTCTCTGCCTGCATTTGGCTAATAAAGCATAATATTTAACAGAATGTGTGTTTTAACCCATGGACCAACTATTTAGGGCCAATCTACAGTGTTGTCACAATACCAGTTCTATAAGACGCCAAAAAAAAAAAAAACCAAAAAAAACAGTACATATAAATGTATATATACATATACATATATATATATATATATATATATATATATATATATATATATATATATATATATATATATATATATATATATTATAATATCCTAAATAGATATATATATATATACATACATATACACACATATATATACACATACATCACACAATACATCCGACATACAGCCGCCATTTTTTTTAAGTAACGGTATATAATCATTCATTCATCTTCTACCGCTTTATCCGATCTTCCCTCGGGTCACGGGGAGTCTGTGCCTATCTCAGGCGTCTATGGGCATTAAGGCAGGATACACCCTGGATGGAATGCCAACCCATCGCAGGGCACACACACACACTCACAATCACCAATCACACACACACACATTCATACACTAGGGACAATTTTCCAAGGTGCCAATCAACCTACCATGCATGTTTTGGACCGGGAGGAAGCCAGAGAACCAGGAGAAAAAACCCCTGCCCTGAGGACACGGGGAGAACATGCAAACTCCACACACACACATAGGACCGAGACGGGAATCGAACCCGGACCCTGGAGGTGTGAGGCAAACGTGCTAACCACTAAACCACCGTGCCCCAACTGATGCCCCGAAAAAAATCGTTAAAGTGAAGAATATCGTATTTTTTTAAAAGCAGGGTATCACGATACCTTCCTAGTACCGGTATATCGCGCAACACTAGTAGTAATGACAAGACAAGAGATAAAGATCTCCAAGCATACTGTTTAAATGTACAATATTTACATATGAAAAAGCTGTCGAGTGTGACAATGTTTAATTGTTAAAAGTGTCATACATACTAAATATGTGCATTAATTATAGATATATCTACTATATACTACATTCTTGGGAAATGCCTTCAATTCAATTTTATGTGTAAAGCTCTTTTTACAATGGTCATTGTCACTTTACACAATCACAGTTAATTATGGCGTGTAGGAATGCAAATCAGTTTGTCCGTGATTGTTCCGTGTTGAGCAGGCCGAGGCCACACTCCCACATTCCCACTTCCTTTGCACGGGTTGGAGTGGAAGACGGACGAGCATGAGCAAAGCATTTGCAAAATCTCTGCACGCTATGTACAGGAAACAGAGATGAGTAATTTACCGAGTCATTTGTTCTTTGATCATGTGACTCTTATTTATGCTATGCAGATATATACTGTATATATATATATATATATATATATATATATATATATATATATATATATATATATATATATGTATATATAAATTATTGGCACTATAGGCAAAAAATTATGTATGTATACTTTTTACATACATAATTTTTGCCTATAGTGCCAATATTTATATATATATATATATATATATATATATATATATAGCATGCAGATCCCCCATAAAGTCCACCCCATTACATTCTTACTGAATGATCTGTATAAAGCTGATATTCCATTATTAAGAGAACTATACAAATGCTAATTAATTAAAATATTGAACGTTTAAGAGCATCGTTAATGTACTTGACGTCATGAAGTATATAACGTTATTGCAATCCATTTCATGTCACCGTGACATTCAGAGGCATGTCGACCCCAGAACAACACGCTGTGCACTTGCTAACTGTTAGGAAAGCCGATCTGATAACGATCAGCAATGTGTTTACATGGACAAAATAAATACTTTTATAGACAGAGTCATAGATGTGCATATAGATCAGTCAAAAGGGAAACTGTGATCTCAGTGTAAAAATGGATTTTTCCCTTACGAACCCACTAGTAATAATTTACAATATATTAATATTCATGCATTTTAATGCCAAATCGTTCCAATACCTTTTACATTTTTTACAGTATATTTTATGAAAAAACTTTTAAAATAAAATTGTAATTACATTGAAAGTGCTTGCATGAATGACTATATATAAAGGGGTAACACAGGTATTTTACATTTTAGCACAACAGTACACCTTTATATTCTTTTTATTATGGGTAATATAATGAATAGTATATTATACTATAATAATGGGTAATATACCAAGAGGAGTTTGACATGAAATTTAAGTGTTTTGGGGACGTTTTTAAAGGTTTGAACTATTTTTTTTTTTTTTTTTTTTTTTAAACATCTTAAAACATCTTAAAGTTAACTTAAAGTGCCACCTAGTGCACAAAAAAATGGAGGGGGGTAGCTCAGTGGTCTAAGGTACTGGGCTGCTGATCGGAAGATCCGGGTTCGAGCCCCGGTATGGCCAAGCTGCCACCCTTGAGCAAGACCCTTAACCCTCTGTGCTCCAAGGGTGCTGTATCATGGCTGACCCTGCGGTCTGACCCCAAACTACCAACAATCAAGCTGGGATATGCAAAGAAAAGAATTTCACTGCACTGTAATGTATGTGACATATAAAGGATATTATTCTTAATTAAAAAGTGATCAAAGGTAATCCGTTACTTTTACAAATAAACTTAAGTTACGCTACTTATTACATTTTGAATATAATTTGTAATCTACTACATTTACCAAAGTAACCTCCCCAACACGACATGTAACTACCCCAAAGTCTGCAACGTCATCGTGGACAGGACATGAAAACCGGGGCAACATAACCAAAGTCAAACATGGCTGTGCGAATTTTAGCTTCTGCAGATGTCGATCTCGTCCTTAAGATGATCCAGTGCAACACTTTGGCACCATCGCAGAGATCCAGTGCAGATTCGCAGAAATGCTTTGAAAAGAAGTGGCAGGAACATTGGGAGTGTTGGATTAATGTGCAAGGGGACTACGGTGGAAAAAAAAAAAAAAAAAAAAAAAAAAAAAAGGGAAACGCTTGTAAATGGAGCTAGTCTTGAAATGATGAACCATTAGGGAGACAACTTTGTTTAGTGCCTTATAAAAGATTCCAACGTCATCTGGTGTAAACCTTCCTTAGGACAGAGATATCCCTGTGCGCTAGGATTAAAAGGGAATGATCTGGGATTTAATCACATGTTCGCACTGAAACGTCAGTCGACCACAGTAAAGTTAAGACAGGACACAAGTTAACAATCTCAATGTTTATTGTGCAGGTGAAACTAAGACACTTGCAATGAGACAGAAGGCAGCAGCTTTAGATGAGGTGGAAAGCGGTCACCTCGGGTTATGTGGACACGGACTAATGCGGACGTTCGAAATTGCGCAGGACTGTAGACTTTGTGAAAAGTGATTCGCCGTGATCGACTGTAAAACCCGGGAGAGACTCCCAGGCAACAGACTGACCAAAAAAAAAAAAAAGCCTAAGTTCAAGTCCAAGTGCTTTAAAGAGAAAAAGTGCTTGAGCAGACGTCACTACAGAGCGAGTCATGTGATCTGGGCTATTGAAGCGTCACCTCCTCTGCATACGAGACAGTGGAATTCGGCTTGGTTTATATATATATAGATATATATATATATATATATATATAAAAAAAAAAAAAAAAAAAAAAAAAAAAAAGACAAAAAATTTTTGGTGGTGATGTTTGAAATGAATACCGGTTTCACAGTGTACAAAAAGTTAAGAAAAAAAGGTGGTGAAGATGGTTGGCACGCAGAAGTGAAAGTTCTGCATAGCTCCAGGGAGAATAATCAGGCAGGGAGGCCGCGGTAGCCAGCGGTGGTAGCCATGGGATCTACAGTCACATTTCAAAAAATCATTTAAAAAAAAAAAAAAAAAAAAAAAAAAAAAAAAAAAGTAAAAAAAAGTGTAAAGGAGCCCTTGTAGGACGTCGCGCCCCCCCTCCCCACCCAATCACACTTCATCATCTATTTCAGGAAGGCAGAAAGCTTTTTCTCGATGTTGTCGAAAGAGTCCATTCCCATGTAGTCGGCTTGGCCCTGTTCCCAGCGCTGTTTACGCTCGGCCGAGGAGAGAGGAGGCGGACCAGGAACAGCCTGAGCCTGAAACTCCTGTGAGCGTGAAAAAGAAAAAAAGGCTGAAGACGTTCGTGCACACGTACGCAACACATTGTGCGTTACAACATGACGTGTTTGAGGATTCTCGTATAATCCTCAAACACATCTCGCCTTTTGGTTTGCAAATGACCAGATCCCATTCATGTTAATCTGGTCCCCCATCATCTTGTGTGGGGAAATTATTGGCGCCCTTTATCAATAGTACCAGTTATAATATATTTCTATTACCAGTTTTTTTTTTATGTTTGTGTAACACACACACCTATATACACATACACACATACATATCTATATATACACACACACACACACACATATCTATATACACACACACATATATCACACATATATATATATACACATATACACACACCTATATCTATATACACACACACACATATATACATATATATATATACACATATACACACACCTATATCTATATACACACACACACACATATATACATATATATATACACACACACATAACACACACACACACACACACACATACATGTATATTATACATACATGTATGCATGCATGCATGCATGCTACACTATGTATGTGTGCATGTGCGAGCTCATATCCATCCATCCATCCCCCACAGTCTCTCATCTATCCATCCATCCATCCATCCATACAATGGGCATGTGGGTCTATGTGCATGGATGGATATACAGAGGGAGGAATGAATTTGGACCTCTCTCCAAATTCATTCCTCCACACCCATCAACCCTTTCTGTATCCACACCACACTTAAAGATTATCATTTATCACCATTTTAAAATCTACATTAGTGTAGTTTATGTGGAGTGTCTACATAAAAGCCAAAGTTGGGCTCGAGCACTGGAGTGCAGCATTAATTATACTAACGTTAGTGTTCAGGAACCTTCTCCAGTGCAGGCGCGCCGGTATCGAAAGCTCACCTCAAACAGGAACTCGCACAACTGGCCTGCCTGTTCATGGTGCTGCTTCAGGGGAAGCACACAGCTGCTGTAAAGACTCCACCACTCCAGGAGGTAGCCAGGGTGTGACGAGGCATCCTGCATATCTCCCCGCACTCTCCTCTGATTGGGGTCGTAGGTGTAGTTCCATGGCTTCGTCTTCCCAAGGAAGTGCACCACCTTGGCGTTGGAGCCGTACCTGAGGAACGGAGGTGGTTAAAAGCAGATGTAGTGTCCGTATACTACTATGTAGTTCATGTACATACTTTGTACTTCATACTATGACAACTATAAACAAATGGGGGAGGGGCATAAATGAATACCAATCTTAAAATTCCATGAATAAATGAGAGAATAAAAACGTCTGCTTTAAGAAATGGTACATTGTCAATAAACTATTGCTACCTCGATTATAAGCCACACAGTGATTATTTTCCGGGATCCAATCTGCTTTGTTCATCACACAAAAATGGTCATCAATTTATAGTTTCCCTTTAACACTCATGATTCAGTACGTTTGTGTGTAGTTCAGTGCCATTTTATACAGAGTGACGTTTTACTGAGAATTTAGTATCCGAACTTTGAAGATCAGGGTTCGAGCCACAGTACCACCAAGCTTTCGCCCCTGGGCTCCTTGAGCCAGGCCCTTAACCCCTTTGTGCTCCAGGGGTGCTGCATCATTGCCTACCTTGCGCTCCGACCCAAACTACCAACAAGCCGGGATATGCAAAGAAAGAATTTCTCTGTGCTGTAATGTATATGTGACAAAGGCTATTCTATTATTCTAATCTAACGAAACAAGAAAATCAACAATGAAAAGCGAACGAGCAGTTTGAAAAGATGCTTTGTATATATCCAACTGCATTGATCATTGGTTCCTGATTGGTCCGGCGGGGAGGGAGTACACGACATGGTTCCTATCGTCAATAGTGGGTACTGTATATGCTGTAAACAACAATTTGTGAAATGCTCATCAGTCATTCATCTTCTAGCGCTTTATCGGATCTTCCCTCGGATCACGGGGAGACTGTGCATATCTCAGGCGTCTATCGGCATTAAGGTAGGATACACCCTGGATGGAATGCCAACCCATTGCTGGACACACACACACACACACACACACACACACACACACACTAGGGACAATTTTCCAAGGTGCCAATCAACCTACCGTGCATGTTTTTGGACCGAGGGAGGAAACCGGAGAAACCCGGAGAAAAAAAAGAAAAAACCCCTGAAGCACGGGGAGAACATGCACAAACTCCACACACATGGCAGAGGTGGAAATCGAACCCCAACCCTGGTGGTGTGAGGCAAACCTGCTAACCACTAAACCACCGTGCCCCACTTGTCAAATGTTTTATTTAAAATAAAAAAAAAAAAAAAATAAAAATAAAAAATAAAAAAAAAAAATAATAAAATAATAATAATAATAGGTTTTTCTAACATTATGCAAAGTTTTGAAATGTTAATCCGAACTGTCGAACCCCTCATGGTTCATCCATATGGCAGAAGTTATTAGGAGTCCATTTGTCCATAAATGTAAAGCTGGGATGCCATAATACAAAAATGATAAACGTTTTGCCCTGAATGCGTGTATAAATGTAGACTTAATATTCTTTAATACAAGCGCCAGAATATTCACAAATGCACATGAATAGAACTTTGGATCCAATTCGATTGCAGTCCTGCTTAACTCGTGGCCCTGCAGAATGTATCGCGTTACATCCTTAATATACTCCGTGCCATGTGGATGTAGTTCCCGCTCGTCCGGAACACCGTCTCCTCAACTAAATTGAGATGGCGATTATGATATTCCATATCAACTGGTGAGCATGGTAACAAAGTGAACAAACAGTTTACAGCGCCGCAACATCAACAAGCGACCAACTGCTGCGTGATGAACATTCTTTGACCAGAGCTTTGCCAGGTCGGAATCAATTGCCTTTAAACCGCCGGGACCAAAAAAAAAAAAAAAAAAAAAAAAAAAAAAAAAAAAAAAAAAAAAAAAAAAAACAAAAAAAAAAAAAAAAAAAAAAAAAAAAAAAAAAAAAAAAAAAAAAAAAAAAAAAAAAAACAAAAAAAAAAAAAAAAAAAAAAAACAAAAAAAAAAAAACGAAAAAAAAAAAAAAAAAAAAAAAAAAAAAAAAAAAAAAAAAAAAAAAAATCCACGGCACGAGGAATGAAACACCCGGAGTAAAGTCGGTAAAACCAGGCGGCTGCGATTTGATTGGCTGCAAGTGACCGCATGTTTCCATCAGAGACATGGTGACGGACTTTAAAATAGAAATTACACCGAGCCCTTTTATCCCAGGCAGCTAAAGGGGTGTCCCGCTTCCTCACGCCAGGTCGAACCGAGGCCCTTTAAATCAGCAATGCTATTTTCAGCTTTGAGTCGATCCTACACACGGACATTTAATCTCGCTCTCGCCATCACGCCGGAGTGCATGGTCTCTCGGCCCTGTAACCCGATGATCCCGCTGCCATGGTGTCACAAGGGACCGTCCACGTCCATGTGACTGACGGACTCTGGTAACTACACGCCATGCTCAAACTCGACAGCAACTAAATAAAATAAATAAATAAATAAAAGATATGGAGCACACACACACACACACACACACACACTTACTGTTTAAAGGCAGGAAGGTACGTGTAGATTGCTATGCTGCTCATGTTGTAGATGAAGGGGAGGTGTTTTCTGATGTCCGATGTCGCCCAGTCGCCGAAGTAAGCGTTCAGCACGCCTTGGTCTCCACCTGCACAGCGGACAAGAGCACACTCAGACACGCCCTTCTCATATAGCAGTGGGATTTCAAATGAAGTTGAAGATTTAATGAGACAAGGGGTAGGTGTTCTGGGGAGAAAAAAATAAATAAATAAATAAATAAA
This sequence comes from Kryptopterus vitreolus, assembly GCA_030449085.1. Lineage (NCBI taxonomy): Eukaryota > Metazoa > Chordata > Actinopteri > Siluriformes > Siluridae > Kryptopterus > Kryptopterus vitreolus. Next base: position 7,088,205 of record JACRUU010000002.1, on the reverse strand, counting down.
TAAAAAAAAGACAGAGACATCACAGGGGCCCCGCCCCAAACACACATGGGGTAGGCCAGATCATTATCCCTCAGCCAATTTCTTTGGCTGAATAGGGTAGCAAGTACCTCAAAAATGAAAAAAACAAAAAACAAAAACAAACGTGTATTAGACTATTAAGCATTTCACCTTAGTTTGACCCAGCGAGCTTCCGTAGTTCTCCGCCTCCCACCCTGCACTTGCAAAATAACAAATACAACATGGCAGCATGCTTTGACGAATCAGAAAAGCTTCAATAAGCCAAACCCAGTATAGTACAGCATGACTTGCGCCGTACAAATACTTGTCTTCTGAAATACGGCAATATTTAGGCTTGAGGAAAGAAATATTCTTTTTTTGGCACAAGTATGTCGCTTTTCCAAACTGGTCTCCACTCGCGCCATGTTTATATCCTCTCTGCACTGATCCGCTAGGTTCACCTTCGGCCCGGTCTAGCCGATAGTATAATAGCGCCGACTTGGGAGGAGGGTATAAGGACAGGTTGTCCAAATTTGACCAATCAAAATGAGACCTTGCTAAGAACGCACCACAAATGCTAAACACAAAAATACATTAATTTATTGCAACTCTCGGCGATACAAACATCACGTATACTATTATCGAGATAATTATTTTTTAGATACATTGTGTAGCCCTAAATATAACCAGTAAAAGATGCAAAATGTTTTCCTGGCACTCATACGGACTTCATCCCAATTTCTTGGTTACGGTTTGCTCAGACAATGAGTCGGGTCACAAAAATATGAAGTGCTGTAATCTACTTGGAATTTGGCGATCGGGTCGGTCGAACAGCCGTCCAACCATAAATCACTCATTCACAGAAGTTAGGTGAACTAGCAGCACTGCATAAATCCCATTTTCCTGTAGAAGAGTAGTATTAGAGGATTAATCACCTGAAACAATAGTGTCCCCTTGACTCTACACACACACACACACACACACTCACCAAAAGTCCATTGTCAAGGTCAAAGCATACATTTCACTCAGTAAAGCTTAATCACAGCACGGAGAGAAACTCTGGTACAAGTCTCATGCACACACACACACACACACACACCCCATGTTGGAACATAAGATTTTTCCATATAGACAGACATTGGACTTTTAGAGACTAATCGAACCTTATTCAGTACACTGTAGAGCCAAAACAAGTCATACAGTATACACAACTTCAACAGCTCCTAATAATTCCATAAGTAACCCCACATGACACTAGAGCTCCTTTACATGCAAGATAACTCTGTGTAGACGTGAAGTTTGCAGCATTACACACAATGCTTTGAAACAGACCAAGTGACAACTTTAATTCCAAGTAAATATTCAACAATTGTAAGTTGGGGGGAGGGGGGGGGGGGTTAGAACAGCGAAGTGTGGATGAGGGTTGCGTTACAAAACGGTCTGACCTTAAGACCAGCACAACAGTCTTGCATATGCAGTCTTCTGATCCCATTTTAAAAATAGCCCCATACATTTAGACTGGCTTGTCAAACACATGTGCTATATAGGGAATGACACAGTACAGGTCAGACACAGGCAGGCTACAGAAAGAAGGTTCAAAATGTTACCGTGTCATGCTGTAGGCTATTGGGAAATATTAACCCCCAACCCCCATACCCAAAGACAAAAACAAAACTACAGATACAGTAAGAAAGAAAAAATTAATAAATAAATAAATTCACCAGTATGTGCTGAACCATTATTTAATACATAATAAAAACAAGTTTGAATTATTATTCTTTTAAAGAGTCAATTATGGATACAATGGGGAAAATGCGTCCACTATTGGGGTCCGGTGTTTGCCGCTGCCATGTTTATCCCGCAGTTTGCGCAGTTTGTTCCTTTACTTGCCACAAACTTCAACAAACCAAACCCCGCTGTAAAATTTGACTGAACTGAAGTTGCAAACCCGAACCATTTCCATACGAACTGAACCATGAAACCGCGGCCCCTCTGAAACCGCGCCCCTCTGGAAACGAGCTCTTCGGATTAGTCAAAGCTACACTGCCATCTATAGTTTGTAGCTTCATGCATGTGTAATTTTTATATATATATATATATTATATATATATATCTATATATATATATATATATATATATATATATATATATATATAATATATATATATCTATATATATATATATATATATATATATATATATATATATATATATATATATATATATATATATAATATATATATATATATTCATATGTTATAGTTTGTATTCATACATATTTATATATCATATATATATATATATATATATATATATATATATATATATATATATATATATATATATATACGATATAATATTCGATTAACTCAATGTATACAAACTTCTCAAGCTGCATCCAAACTCTTCAACCCATACAGCACATGTTCCTGGTTTACCTGCTAGGCCACACCACCACTGCCATATTCTCATTATCCAAGAATCCTACAAACCCAATAGACAACCCCCCCCCCCCCCCCCCCCCCCCCCCCCCATTGACCAGGAATACTCCAGACCCTGCAAAAGATCCTATTTAAGGTCTCTACATCCCAAAAACAACTGCACAAGACCACCACCACCACAAGGTCCTCAAACACACTCCTGCTACGTTTTGCTGTAGGAGTGACTATTTTTATTTATTTTTTTCAATTTTGTTTAATCACTCGCAAATCGCACAAAGTTTTCCCTGTACAAGTAGAGCCTTTGCCAAACACCATACCACAAGCCGGCGACGAGAAGGGCACATGTACAACAGCTACATCTGTGTACACTTGCTCCACTTGTACCATAATTCGCTGGGTGAAGTGTACCCTGCAGTTTTAAATAGGCAACGCTATCAGAAGCTCAGAAAATCCCCCCTGGGTGCTCGAGGCTGTACAAACATTACACAAGCAACACAGTCTTCATTTTGAGAGGATGAACAGGGCTCGGGAAGAATGAACCTTGCCAAATGCTGCTTTAAAGCCTGGCGAGGGATGAGTGCAAGAGCTTATGCCCATAAGTGAAGGGAGGAAATGAAAATAAATAAAATGCCCTGAAGGTCTGTCGTCCATGGATTTAACTGGCATTTCTAATGCACCCCCCCCACCCAAAAACAACAAAAAGGGCCACTAGAATATACAAAAACGTGCCCATCTGGCTTTTTGGCCATTTTTAAGTGGGGAAAGAGCGAGAGAGAAAAATCCAGTAAGACCACGGCATATTGCACGAACAATATTTTTTCAAGAACAGTCAACAAGTTCATCCTTCATACCACGGAGCAACCAGACTAAAAATAACCCCCATTACAAAAGTTTACATGCTTTCATACCACATGCGTTTCATTCCCAGAGGAAGGAGATCCATTACCAGATCTCAAATCCAGTCCGTCCGTAACAAACCACTATGTAAATGGACTTTGTAAGCACAAGGAGAGGGTCATTAAAAACCATGGACACTTGTGAACACGATCCAATCTTAACATGCCAATTCCAGCTGCTTTCTTACTTGCAATAGGACGACGCTCTTTAACCCCGGTGAAAAGTAGATACCAGGACACGAACGTGTTGTGTGCCAACTTCAAGCCCAATCGTTTATTACACGACATTAAATTGAGCCACCTTCAAAAGCAAGGTGGGATTTATTAGGCAACAAATGATCAAGAACATTCTGATGGACATGTGTGTGTGTGTGTGTGTGTGTGTGTGTATATATGGTAGGTGGTAGCACAGTGGTTAAGGTGTTGGACCAGATAATAGTTTCAAAGCCCACCACCACAAAGCTACCACTAGTGGGCCCTTAACCCTCAATTGCTCAGTTGCAAGTAGCTCTTGATAAAGGCATCTGCCAAATGCTGCAAATGTAATAAGTAAATAAGTAACTATATACACATACACACACACACACACCCCAATAAATGAAATGCAGTGAATAAAGGAGAGAAATGGAAATCAAATCAACATGTGCCTTCAAAACAGCAGTAATACTTCTAGGTACACTTACAGTGTTTATGAAGGAACTCTGCTGGTAGGTTGTTCCATCTTGGAGAAGTAAACACAGATCTGTGGATTCATCATGGAATCCCACACACAGCCCATGATGTTGAGATCAGGGTTCTGTGGGGGTCGTGCCGATTTCAGAAGGTTCATTCATTCATCTTCTAGCGCTTTATCCGATCTTCCCTCGGGTCACGGGGAGTCTGTGCCTATCTCAGGCGTCTATGGGCATTAAGGCAGGATACTCCCTGGATGGAATGCCAACCCGTCGCAGAGCAACGCACACATTGGGACAATTTTCCAAGGTGCCAATCAACCTACCATGCATGTTTTTGGACCGGGAGGAAACCAAAGCATTCTTTGTTTACACCATAAAACATTCACATCACGCAGGACGTCTCAGTTTGCGTTCTGCAGTATCAATTCAAAAGTGCTCCAAGGAAGGAACAGCGGGGAACCGGCGACAGGGTCACGGGTCATTAGGCTGCGCGAAGACTGGCCCGTGTGTTCCGAGCCAACACACGAGCTCCTGTTCAGTACATGTACATGACAGAATGTCCTTGACCTTTTTATAGCCACCTTGTAGAAACATTCTCTCTGATGTAATGTGTGGACTGCGTGCCAATGCCGAAACCACACCCAGGATCTCTTAAAATTCCATACTGACCATCATTTATTTACATTAAAGCAGGTTTTTGTAAACATCAGGAGTAAACAAGGGAGCTTTAACCGCATTCAACCACAAGCTGAAAAATACCGATGCCTTAACAGAGCAACTTGCAAGTGGGCAATTGAGGGTTAATGGTCTCATGGTGGTGATGGGATAGAACTTTTCTATCAAACATCCCATGTCATAACCAGTATACGACCATTTCCTTGCACATAAAACCTAGCCTGGGAATATGAATCTATATATCCATCTATATCTAGAGAGAGACTGGATATTGCAAGAGGGATATCAGCAGCTCTGCTTTGCCCTTTTGGCACTGCTAACACAATGGCATTTTCACTATGGCCAGACAAACTGTTAATAGGCCCTATTAACCAAACTACATTTACAAGAAAGAGGGGAGGGGGGAAAAACAAACCAAAAAAACAACAAAAACAGCCCAACAGTCAAAAAGCAACGTGAAAAGGCTTTCCATTTCCACAACTGCCCTTGGGCCAAGTTTCCTCATGCGGAATAGGAACACTTGGAGAGTCAAGACAACCTGGGAGACTGTTGTACAACACCCATGAGGAGGAGGAAAACAGTAATGCATTATACATTCATTGGACACGATGCAACAGGACAGCGAAATATCACCCGTCACTACGAGAAATCCGTCGGGTCACAAAGCGTAAAAAGCCGTGCGTTAGAGACATTTCAGCTTGAACAGATGGCAGGAATGTAGAAGACAGATTGAGAAACTAGTCCATGGTGAGAATGGGCCATTTCAGAGACAACCGCCACACCCAGGACAAAAATAAAAGCGGAGGGAGATGGCGGCCGCATGCCAAAGTGGATCACAAGACTTGATTCAAAAACGGGGGGTAAACATTCAAGGATTTTGTGTACACACGGGGGAGCGTGCACACAAAAGGGGCGTTGTTGACGCCGTCGGGGAAGCCGTGTTCATGATCGCTTCGCACGTCGGCTGATTCCAGAACAATCTGTGCAACTTGCACACAAGGCCAGTGTTTCTCATCAAGTCTGGCTAAACAACTTGGAACTCGGTATTAACATGTTTAGACAATAGTCACATGGGATATAAACCGCTCTATACAACCTACAAACTAGAGCTGGGAGATCAATCCTTATCGATTCATTTGAGTTTGAGGATACAAAAATCGATTTTACCTCGATTTGACCCAGCGAGCTTCCGTAGTTCTCCATCTGTATTAATACTTGCGAAATACATGGTGGCGCGGCTCTGACGAATCCGAGACTCTCGCTTCCAAGACGGGGCGGGGTTTCATCAGTCACATGGAAATAGCTCAGGTTTGCAATTTCAGACGGTCAACAAGCCAAAGCCCCGCTGTAACATTCATCTAAAGCTTGTGTCAAGTAAACAAACTTATTCCAGCACCTCAAACACAACCAACATTGTTGAATGGGGAGGAGTGTGCGGTGTTTGTGCTCGGGATAAACAACAGCGGTATACCGAAAAACACCCACACAAACAGGTCAAAATAACATTCAATACTGCATCAAAAATTAAATATTCAAAAAAAAAATCAAATTAATTAATAAGTAAAAAGAAAATAGTCGAGATTCGGGTTTCATGCTTATCCATGTACTTGGGATAGAAACCTACCACAAGAACCCCCCTCTAAATAGTCTACAAACCTCTCAAGTATTTGATCCCCATCAGAGACCCAAAATCCAAAGTCCAAATTCTAGTCTCATCCACAGAGCTTAATTTTTTTTACTTAAAAATAAAACGCGTGCAAACACACTTTAATAACTGTCTTCCGAATTTAATATTTGACAAATCACTTGATTTATTTGTACTTAATATTTATTACCATTATGATGTTTCTAGGTTACAAAATCCGACGTACAGACTTCTGAAACTGAACTAATAAACAAAGAAAGTGGACAATCGCAAGCTCGGTAAGTTAGTGACCAGAAAGTTAGCAGGAATTAAATACACTGAGACATATTCTGTGCATATTAATTTAAGGAACTTTGAGGAAATCCGCTGCAATAAGCATCTAGAATGTAAAAAGCAAAATAAGAACTTGTAGCCATTAGAAAATCCATTAGCACATGACCATCACCCCCCCCCCTCCAAAAAATAAAAAATAAAAGATAGAGATATATAAGAATGTGTTACTTGGACAAAACATTGGGACGACTGATTTTTCCCACAATGCCCGCTAGGCATTGTCATGCTGGAAGTGAAGCATGCCACCAAAATGTCCCTGTGCACAAAGTCATCTCTATGAATACATGATGTACATGGGCTGGAGTAGAGGATGCCCATTGGTCGGTTATAGATCACTGACCTAAATCCTACAACATGTCTAGTAATGAATGTGAACGCCGACTGCACACAAGGCCTCCTTACATAACATGTGTCACCAAACACCACTGTGGAACATCCTCTCAGAAAAGAGAAGAGAATTACAACAAGTAAATGGGGAATAAATGTCCAAAAAGCAAATATGAAAAAAAGTGGGTGGCTGTTTATTCATATGGTGCATTAGTCATTATTCCACACCTTAGGGGAAAAGACCATCTACTATCACTACAGTTTAAACTTGCCATTCTTGGCATGATTGGCTTGCTTGGGAAAACTTGCACATCTGGCACGTGATCAAAGAGGGGAAAAAAAAAAAAAAAAAAAAAGGTTCACAAAACGAAGAAATCTTTCCTTCACAGGAAAAGCTCACGCCGGTTTAGTCAAACTTCATCTTTCCATATTGACTACAAAAATCCCGTTGCTCATGCACATTTAACTTCTTAAAAAAAGGGGTTTAAGCGTATGCAGTGATCCCCTGAAGCGACATGAAGTCCAGTATTTTTATGAACATCTGAGGCAGGTCTACATTTGATTGCACGCCTTTCAAAACGTCCTCGTTGGCTTGTAACCCGGGTTCGGCCAGTTTTATGCCTGGAATCTGCTCAGCTCTCAAAGTAATAACGTGCATAAAAACAAACAGCAGTGGCTTAGTTCCTAAACCAAGTTTACAATCCAGGGGAGCAATCTGGACCGATTTGAAGTAAGTAAGGATTTTTTTTTTTAAAAGATTGACCATAATATACCTAATAACTAAGCTTTTCCATATAAATGCACGCACATAAAGAGAGAGAGAGAGAGGGGGGGGGGGGGGGGGTGCAGGCGCTACTTGCCATCAAAGCTGCCGTGCTCTGTACAGTACTGGAGGAGTTTTTCGTAGGTCTCATTGGAGGGGCGGAAGACGAACACGCCCGAGTTGAAGCAGTCGGGCCATCCGGGATCTGGAGCCGCTGATAATTCCTCTCTGTCAAACAGCTCGTCGATGTTCGCTACCGCCTGTACACAAGAGCATTATATCAGAAATAAACACACACACGGATAAATTACATTTATAAAACAGTCATTTTCTAAAAATCAGATTCCATTACAATAGCCCTAATGCCGATATTTAGGGATCATTAAATCATAGCCCCCCCAAAAAAAAAAAACAAAAAAAAAAAAAACACAACATATCTATACACACATTTTTATATATTCACTCATACATATACATATACACATATATATATATATATATATATATATATATATACCTATATATATACACATACATACATACACATCACATACACACATACACACATACACACACATACACACATACACACATACACACACATACACACAGACACACATACACACATATATATATATATATATATATATGAATATAGAGAGAGAGAGAGAGAGAGAGAGAGAGAGAGAGAGAGAGAGAATTGATAATTCATCATATATTCTATATATACACTCATCACTGCTCATTTACTCTCCCTAGCCATTATTACACTGTTTACTTGAAATTACCATAGATTTTACATATTGCATGTACTCACCGTTCTCCTTTTTTAAAATTGCTTACATATGCAATTTACCACACACTTTATATTGTGTGTAATCAATCCCTCTCATTATATAGATATATAGAGGGAGAGGGGGTATCCATGCCAAAATAACAGTAGAGATTAGTTCAGCTAAATACACCAAGAACAAACGCGAGTATCAGGTCAGATTATATACAATATATTATATTATATAGTGTCTTAACTATAAACACACACCACACTTTAAATATAAAATGTATAATTCATGCATCTCTCCCTCTCTTGCCCCACGTGTGTGTCTATATCCCTGCCTGCACTCTTTTCTTCACTCTAACTGTTACTATGGCACAAGTTTAAGTACCTGGGGTACCTGGAGTTTAAGTACCTGTAAATAGTCAACTCGAGCAAGTGAGCAGCGGTCACAAATTGTCCTTCATATGCCAACTCAAACACACAGATCAGAAACTGACAGAAATCTGGCAATCACAAGACACGACCAACTCGTCTTCAGAGAGACACCGATTGATGCAACATGATAGTGTAGATAGATCCAAGAGATAGAAACACCACAAACTGTACAATCCAAAAAAACCCTCCAAACACACTGCTTCACCTTTCTGGCCCTGCCTGATTTGTTCTGGTGTGCTACTATTTGGGTATATTTTTGGTTGGAGGACGACTCCACGTGAACAGCCGAAAAAGCTCAATGAGATATCTGCGCACGGTTACACTCAAACCAGGAGTATACATGCGAAACTGTAAACCGTTTTGCATTCAAATACCCGATGTTTTGTACAACGTCTGCATAAACAGCACCGAACAGACGAAGATTAAACGGCATTAGATGACAAAGGAATAAATACATTTAAAGATAAAAGCAGGCCTTTCTATTCCTCACCATAGTGTCTGCATCCATAAACACACATTTGGAGTAGTCTGTGAGGGTCCAGCAGTGGAGCTTTGTGAAGGTCACTCCCAGGTCTGGTCTCTGCATCATGGCCAAGTGCGCGGTGTCCCCACTGTCCAACACGTCCACCAGCCTAACATCATCGTACAGCGTCTGAAGCACTGCCCTGCAATAAAGACAACAAGAATGTCAGTTCATGGCTGGCATCTTTACCATACTAATCTCAGTATGGTAAGGGGCAGTAATGAGCACTTATGATGGACAAAGAAAAAAGATTAGAGGTTTCACTGTAGGCTTATAACCTTTATTAAGGTAAAAACAGATTCTTACATGATTTGTGAATCCACAATATGATCATTAATACATACAAACAAAAATGCATTGGAGTCTGAATTATAGTCACAAGTCAAATTGCACAAGCCTTGCATATGGAGACGTAACCTGACTGCTTACATTGACTACTCACACCATCTCACACACACACACACACATTGTCAGATTGTGTTTGTCAGCTTATTTTACACACACATTCCTGTATAATTCAGATTGGAACCTGTATTAATAGGCAATGTTAGAGCCAAGGCACACAATGTCTTTGAAAAGGGAAGAACTAGCACGAACCTGAGCAATTACACAACCCAAAGCACCGTTACATCATGTGAAACGAAATCTCATTTTATTAAATCAACATTCATTTCTTAAAGAACTATTGTAGAAAAGTAAGCACGCTTGAGGCGTTTGAGCAAATATTTGCAAACCTTGTGAAAGTGTATTTAGTAATCAGCAAAACGATGCACAATCTCTCAATGTCATCCTTTTCCAGGGAAAGGTGGGGGGGGGATCCTTTACAGAAGACAATGCATTATTTAGCACAATTAAGCTCTAGCCATCTTAAAAATAAAATAATAAAAAAAGAACACAACAGACGGATTGTGCAAGACAAAATAAGACTTGATATTAGCCATTACACAACGTATACACAAAACCTTTTCTTCCCATAAAAAGCCTTAATGCCTTCAGGAATGGTCTTTATAACCTCTCTGTATATTAGCTAATAATTAGTAAGATTATTCCCCACTAGTAATGTAGTCCCTATATCTCTCCCTCCACATCTCTACCATATATATATATATATATATATATATATATATATTATATATATGTATATATATATATATATATATATATAATATATATATAGTATATATATATATATATATATATATATATATATATATATATATATATATATATATATATATATATATATATATACCCATCCACCCCCCCCCCCCCCCCATATATATATCCCCCCCCCCCCACCCTCCACACACACACACACACACTCCACACAAATACAAACTAACGAATATTCTGTAAGCCTCAGATCATGTTGTAGGATTAATGTCCATCTGGAAGCCGCTAATCATCTTAAAATCCAAGAGGGATTTGGCTGTGGCTAAATAGGGATTGAGGCAATACAGATTAATTGGTGTGAAAGCTATAGGTAAAGGTAATTAGAACAACATCTACACTGTGCATCGCAACATTCTTTAAATGTTGGTCAAATACAACAGTAGAAAACCATAAACTCCGACAATTAGGACGAATCAATCTACAAACCTACAATTTAAAAAACATCATAAGAGGGTTAAGAGAATAAATCAGAGCCCCCAAAAAAAGACATAAAATAATCATGAGCTGATTCATGATCATTAAAAAGTGGACTCATTTGCTAACTAGCAGCATTTCATCCATTTTTAACAGCCATTGGAGTGGAAATTAATTAATTAAATAAATAAATAAATAAATAAATAAACAATTCCACCCACACAGAAAGGCACAAATTTTCTTGTCAATGTTTCTTGGCAAACTTGCAGCTTTATGGTTAACAAAATTCTGGGTTGGGCATGAAAGATGACATGGGTGTGTTCTAAAATGAGCACACTTCCTCAAAAACACCAACCACATTGAGAGAACCAGTGATGGTTATAGGCTTTTGTAACCAGACTTGGCAGAAAGTATATACCCTAACACAGAGTGACTTGCACTTAATATTTAATTTACATAGTGCCTTTAATGCATCACAAGCATAAAAACAGAAGTAAATCACCACAATTAACATCGCATACAATTGAACAGTTCATTTTGGGTTAAGGGATTTGCTCAAGGGCCCAGGAATAACATCTTTGGAGCCAAAAGTTTGCAAGCTCAAATCTCCTCCACACAGAGCCCAATGCCTTATCCACCACCTTGCCACTCAATCCCGTTGTTTTTGGCATGTCGTCCCGTGTATGTATTGTCTTGTCTATATGTGCCTGTCTTGTCGTTGTTGTTGTTTGTGGCTCTATGTCGTCCCGTGTATGTAGCTCTTGTTTGTCTATCGTGCCTTTAGCTGAGGACTGTTGGACTGGTAGTGGAGGAGGAACGTTGTTTCGTTTTAATGTATATTGCATCAGCTGTATGTGTTGAAATGACAATAAAGCTCACTTGACTTGACTTGAGATGTTCTTATCCACAGAAAATCTGTTTATACAATGTAGACTGAGGACTTGGCTCAAGAAACCAGTAGAGGCCACGCGGCAATGCTGGGATTTGAGCTCAAACTTCAGTCCAACATATTGACCTCTGAACACGTACTGCCCTCTCAAATGCTAAACATACAACCAGGAGCCAATCGGGTATCTGGAAGCATTTATGTAGAAGAGTGGCAGACAGGACCTAAGAGCATGACATTCCGCTGTTACAAAGTATAAGCAGATAGTTCAGGGGAACCTTGTTTTTAAAAATTAAAGCCTCCAATTCTGTGATTTCAGCATCTGGATTAATTAAATTGGGGGAAAACTAAAATTTAACATTTTTACAAAACAGAGGATACATATGAGCCAAACTTCATGCTTATTGCTCCATTTGAGCTTGCACATTCTGTCTAAATGCTGAAATTGGGCAATTCAGTAACCACCACATTTCACTACACAAGTCACTATGCACTACTCCCTGCAAGTTTCGGCCTTTACACACGACCTCACTGCATTGGTGCAAACACCATATTAATACGCTCATAAAAATAGACTAATGGACTTGCATCACCAAGGATCAGCCACAAACCAACCCTCCAGTTTAATAACGCATGAGCCTGAGCTTGCATTTGTGCAATACAAATCTGTACAAGTGGTTAACCAAGATGGAGGGGCGCAGGATTTAAAAAGCAGCTTCTTGCGAGGGCCCCATGCTAAATGATCGAGGACCAACCCAAACAAATGAAATCTAAAAACAGCAAACGATGACCTTTTTACTCATTGTTGTGGTGTGTGAATACGTCTTGCATTTCTACACCAATACAGATTTGTCTCTCCTTATTTAGATAGATGGAGTCCGTTTGCTCGCGGCATTTCTCCGTTCTGATTTTAATAGCATGTCTATGAAAAGACTACACTAGACTTGTACAAGGGCTTGTTTTCAATGTGTCATTTATGCATACGTCATTAAATATTACACAAAATTAATTATATAACTCTCGACTATACAATTACACAACTGATCAAAATGTATTTAGACAAATTGTCAAAATGTTGTATGTTTTTTTTTTTTAAAGAATGGTTGTCAACTTTTGCAATCATTAAAAATACAAATATTAATTTGCCTCACTTTGCATGCTCATTATACATTTAGGAAATGCAATAAATACAATTTCACACTTAAGCTTTATAAGGGAGCTTTTTTTTTTTACATCAAACCCTATTTGAGTTTAGGCAGCTAAAATTACCAACACATCTTGTTAAAGAAATGTTTTTTTTTTTTTTAATTCCGAATAATCAAAAATGTATTGTCCGATTAATCAATTACCAAAATAATCATTAGTTGCAGCTCTATATATACACACACACACACAGACAATATTCATAGGAAAAGAAGCCAACAGGGTTTAAACCATCAATTCACCTTAGAGATACATCTATGAAAGGACTCTGTACACCTGAAGTGCAGTATTCCCACAAATAATGCTGGTAAATCAGGTTTCTTCAAGCTGTACATTTACAAATCCAATAGGAATTACATATTTACACTCTTAAACCAGTGGATAATATCATTACACACTGGGGTTATAGAGAGTTGGATGTACACCATAAATGATGCAGATACGGTCGACAGGGTGCTGCGAGTGAAAACGCTCTAAAGTTGCAACAGGGATCGTCTAGAGCCGGCAATGCAGCTCCCTCATAGCGTTAATTTCTAATCTCAAGTAAACAAACAAACACACACACACGACCCCACATCACCCATGCCTTACCTGAACAGTTCTGACACGTGGGGTCCGACGAGCACCACTAGCTTCTTGGAGGTCTTATGGTTCCGTAGGGACTTCCCCAGCACCACTGCTCCTTTGGCATAGTGATCGTTCGTGGCCAAGGTGACGAAAGCCTGGGCTGCAAAGAGAAAAGAAGAATTTATTCGATCACACCTCTTTCGAAAACAAAAGACCGCTTTGTAAAGTCTTGTTTTGGATAACTGCATGTTGCGCCCCTCTATAATCAATTGACGCAGAGCGAATGTGTTTTTCCGTGACTGAAGGCCAAACAGACCTGAAACGTGCCAGCTCTCTGTACACACACACACACACACACACACACACCACCACGCAGTGGGATTTCAACAAGACTCGCTTGTATTCAAAATAGAGCTTATTAAGAGCCGAACGGGCGGTTACGTATTTTTATATAACCGTGATAAAAATCGGTATACGAGCTCCAAATTAACCTCACAAAGCTTTCTTTCATCATGTCAAATTTAAGGCATCAAGACCTTTTTTACCATTATGAAGAAAATGTAAGACAAACACACAAAGCTCTAAAGTCTTTTCAAAAGCAAGTAGAAAGGCTCATTTGAGATAGATATATGTATATATTAAAAAAAAAAAAAAAAAAAAAAAAACCCACCACTAGGCTGTGCTCATCAATAAAATGCAATTTGCAGTTTAATTTTGTACATTTTAGGGAAAGCATAAAATCTCCAGCTACATTTATGCTCATTTACCAGCATGTAACGTTTACTCGTATCCAATTCTCTGAGACACAGTAGGAATAATCAGTCAGACCTCTGCCACATGCATTAACATACTGGCCATCAAAATAGAAAATTTACTGATGATTATGACCTCGTTTTTTTAAGAAAAAAGGTTCTTAAAACCTTTAAGCCAAATTTCCCTGTAGAAAACATTCCCTGATATTTACCTTCATTTGTATTAAAAGATCACTTTGACCATTACTCAGCTGATGCAACATACTGGGTTACAAATCTCCCCTTTATTTGAGTGATCCAATATGGTGAAAGATTCATCACACGTCCAAGTAAACTGTTGTAAAGGTATCTGAAGTTTACAAACTCTACCTACTTCCGGTCATTAATCACAAAAAGCTCATCTGTATGTGTACGTAAAAATAAATAAATAAATAAATAAATGCTTACAAATTCCTCCTTTTCTTAGTATCTTGTCAGTCACAAGCAAAGATGCATTTTAGTTTTTGAGCCATTTGTTAGTGGTAAAATGGGTACAAAAGTGTTACTATGGAGTCGAGGAAACCTGCAATTTTGCATTTAGAAACTTAACCATAGAAAATCTAGGATTCAACAGCCTACATTTGAGTAATACTACATTAATCAAAAGGTCACCAAAAACCATTGCACGAAACATGTGAACACCAGAAGCTTTACGGCTCTCATCACCATGGTGTGCTGAGGGTCATCTTGGCAAGCATGGAAGTGTGGGCAAGTCTGGAACCATCACTTAAACTTTACTGCAGAGTGAAATAGCCAGGCAAGGAGGAAAGAAATAAGGCATAAGTTTGCCAACATCTGATCACCTGCTATTTATAATGTGGAATAGAAATACACACACACACACACACTTATTTAGAAGTGTATACTGAGCTAGTTTCAGATATTCAGATAAAGTATTCTTCTAAAGTAAGGCTTCACTATTTGCCTAAGATAACATAAAGCTGACCCGAACCTAGATTAAAGCCTTTGAATGTTTTGCATGAAGAAACCTACATCCTTGCTCAATGACTACAATCGTTAATAAAGATGATTGGGTACAGAACAATGAACAAAATTTGTAAAAACAAATAATTAAAAAAAAAATATATATTGAATACCAAGGCAAATAAAACTTGAACAGGAAAGGGTACCAAACAAGCACACCTGACTAAGGAAGAGATGCAACAATGAAAAAGTAAACAGTTCAAAATACAGCTTTTTCATTGGGGGGAAGGGGGGGGGTTGGAGAGGAGAACCCCCATCAACACCATTTAGAGTGACAGTATTTAGCAGACGCCCTTATCCAGAGCGACGTACAAATAGCGCTTCAAGTCTCCATCGAAGAATAAGTTAATTGAGCTAGGAGTCATTACAAACAAGCATAGACTCAATTAGGTTGCCCCCCCCCCCATACACACGCGTATGAAAACCTGAAGAAAAACAATTTACATTTATTTTACAACATGGAGAATTTTAGAGAAAAATGCACAATGCAATTGCATTTATTTATTTTTAATAAAGTTGACAACACCACAGCCTGATCATTTCCCCAGGAACAACAATGTGTAGTGGAGTCATAACTATATACTAATAGTAAAGTCATTAAATGCAAGTCAACAAATCCATCAATGTGGTGACATTTCTTATTTAAAAAGTAGTCTCTAGTGTCCTCTTCTACACGGGGAAAGTTTAATCCGAGAGGTTTGGGTTTTGTAATATAAATTGGGAGACTAGTGGATCACTGTTCATAGCTGCTAGAACATAAGTGATAACAGGAACTGGTTTGGGTCTGAACATTTCTGGGACGCAATCAAGAGTAAAAACACTGTTGTGAGTTTTTCCTTCCTCTTTTTTTTTTATTTAGACACATACAAGTTCATTTAGTTTCTGTTCAACACGCACATTGAAAACCAAAAAAGAAGAATTAGAGTTATTGTCTGGAAGAAAGGACACATGTGAGGACACAGAGTCAAACAGAGGCGGGAGCGTAAATGGCTTTGGAAGCGGGGTGTGGAGGGGGTGAAAGGAATCCTAAACCAACATGGCTACTACACCGCCATGCAGTTTCCTCCGCTCGCTGGAATAAACTTCAGACAGACATTTAGTCACACAAACTAAATATTCCAGTGTGAAAAAAAAAGGGTATTATAGGTACTGTTCCTGCATCCAAAAAATAAATAAAAATAAAAATTGAAGGGGAATAAAACAAGATTGTCAACCTGGGACTGCATAAACAAGAACGCATTGTGAAGCCATGCAGGTGTAGAACACACACACACACACACACACACACACACACACACACACACACACACACACACACACACACACACCAGGTGTGTAACACAATATAGGCATTTAAATGATAAAGCAAACACTTTCTAGGCGCTCCCTACGACGATACGGTTTAAACCTATTTACCATCACATTTATTTGTTTAAATAAATAAATAAACAAACAAACAAACCAAAAAGAAATGGCCCTTTAAAAGTTTTGCTACAGTGTACCAATGCGCAGTAAGAACACTCCCGGATGGAACACTGATGCGCCATATA
This sequence comes from Kryptopterus vitreolus, assembly GCA_030449085.1. Taxonomy (NCBI): domain Eukaryota; kingdom Metazoa; phylum Chordata; class Actinopteri; order Siluriformes; family Siluridae; genus Kryptopterus; species Kryptopterus vitreolus. Next base: position 7,071,150 of record JACRUU010000002.1, on the reverse strand, counting down.
GTTCCAAATGGTGGAAACTTCAAGCTGCGGAGTGAAAGTGTTTAAGTGTCCTAGGGGCAGTTTGGAACACAACCCGGTACAGGAGAAAGAGTTTCCGCGTTAGAGGAGAGGAGGAGGAGAGGAGAGGAGAGGGGGAAAACAAGATGTGGGTCGGAGTGACCAAAAAAAGGAGAAATTACTTTGAAGTTAATGATTACAGACAGGTGTGTGTGTGTGTGTGTGTGTGTGTGTGTGTGTTCTTCTCTATGGGCATGCGCGTTCACGTAATGCGCTCCAGGATGGACCGGAAACAGTGTAGCTGTGTGTGTGTGTGTGTGTGTGTGTGTGTGTGTGTGTGTGTGTGTGTGATACAATGTCTCCGCCATGTCACACTCCGACACCCACACCACATACCTGCCATTATCCGCGTCTGTCCTCCTGCACCGCACTGATCAAAGCCACACCGCCGCCGCCGAGCTCGGACCCTCAGCTCTCGCTCACACACACACACTCGGGGAGACCTAGCGTGTACGCGCAAACGCAATTTATACTGTCGCACACGCTGCCCTCATATATACACCCGCCCCTCCCGGTGTGTCACGTGATCCGACACGCCCATTAGTCTGCCGTCCCTCAGTGTGATTGACGCGTGAACACGCCTACTTTACGCGTCTATAGTACATAAAGGGGTTTCTCGGGTGGAGAGACAAGACATGTAAAAAATGTCAATAGTAAATAAATAAATACGTAAATATATATATATATATATATATAGAGAGAGGGAGACTATATATATATATATATATATATATATATAGATATGTATAGATGATGATTATGACTTTTTTACATTTCTTTACATTTGCATATATTATATATAGATATATATAGATATATATATATATATATATATATATATATATATACATATACATTCTCATTTCATCACATTTGCATATATAATGACATATATATATATATATATATATATATATATATATATATTATATATATACATACTCTGTATATATATTTATACATTTACATTCATTTATTCATCTTCTACCGCTTTATCCGATCCCTCCCTCGGGTCACGGGGAGTCTGTGTCTATCTCAGGCGTCTATGGGCATTAAGGCAGGATACACCCTGGATGGAATGCCAACCCATCGCAGGACACACACACACACATCACACACACATTCATACACTAGGGACAATTTTCCAAGGTGCCAATCAACCTACAGTGCATGTTTTTGGACCGGGAGGAAACCGGAGAACCCGGAGAAAAAAAACCCCCTGAGGCACGGGGAGAAACATGCAAACTCCACACACACATGGCCGAGACGGGAATCGAACCCGGACCCTGGCGGTGTGAGGCACCAGCTTTACTTTTCGTTATTATAAATAATCAATAAGTAATCAAGCAAATAAATAACAAAATATCTGATCTGCAAAACTTGTTCAGTTTTATTTTATTTTATTCATTTATAATAGTTTTATTTATTATAGTACCATTATCTAGTATATATTTACACTACATTAAATATAGTATTTATAGAAGAGGCCATCGTGTAATACACGGATACATGTATGTATGCATGTATAAAGAAAAGCTGTCTATCTATCTATCTATCTATCTATCTATCTACTATCTAGTCTATCTATCTATCTATCTATCTATCTATCTATCTATCTATCTATCTATCTATCTATCTATCTATCTATCTATCTATCTATCGCTATCTATCTATCTATCTATCTATATATCTATCTATCTATCTATCTATCTATCTATCTATCTATCTATCTATCTATCTATCTATCTATCTATCTATCTATCTATCTATCTATCATCTATCGCTATCTATCTATCTATCTATCTATCTCTGTTCATCTATCTATCTATCTATCTATCTATCTATCTATCTATCTATCTGTCTATCTCTATATTTCTCTGTCTGTCTGTCTCTAATATTTCAATCATCTAGCTATCTATCTATCTATCTATCTATCTATCTATCTATCTATCTATCTATCTATCTATCTATCTATCTATCTATCTATCTGGTTCATGAGAGCATTTTCAGAGACGCGCTGTGCTCTGGCTCCACCTTGTGGGCAGTTTTCTGTATTACAGGTGCACTTATATGGAGAAAAACGCTGACCCACGTTAAAGCATGTTATATAACAGAGTGCTGATTGTGTGTGTCTTTTTGTCTTGCTGATGTTTGTGTGTGTCTGAGTCACAGTGTGTTGCTCCAAAGCACTTCCTGCTGGCTGACAGCTGTCCTGGCAGACAACAAAGCAAGCATCTTTCTAATATATGTTTTACATTGGAAAAAAGAAGACAGAGAGAGAGAGAGAGAGAGAGAGAGAGAGAGATAGAGATAGAGAGAGAGAGAAAAAGAGAGAGCATGCGTGTTTGTGTGTGTGTGTGTTGTGGAGTGAGTACGATGCCACTGTCACGTAGCCTGCACCATGTTCACAGACCTCCTATTACTACTCTTACACACTAGACACACACTAGACACACTAGACACACTACACACACACACACACACACACACACACACACACACACACACACACACACACACACACACACACACACACACACACACACACACACACACACACACACACAGAAAGGGCTAGAAA
>JACRUU010000002.1:7051012-7066012 GCA_030449085.1 Kryptopterus vitreolus | reverse complement strand
ATAGAATAGAAATAAATGTTGTATTATTTCAATAATTATTATTATAGAAGTTGCCTTAGAAAACAATAATAGAACAATAAGAAACAAAAAAATAAAAAAATAAAAAAAATACACAATTCCCAAAATATATAGGCGATTAAATCTTTCATTTAATACAAAACAGCAGCAAAAATCATTATAATTATTGGATTATAAATAGTAGTAAGACGACCTGCTATTAACTCAGGATCAAAGCTGCTTATTACTGTTGACTATTTATCAAACAATTAATCTAATAATGATTCATCATTTTATTGCCTCCAGATATTACTTATTCAATAATTATTCAATTCAAAATCACTAAGCGAATAAGATAATACACTTTGAAACCATTAAAATATATAAAAAATATTTTTTTCTTTATAAAATCACTTTTAAACATCATTTTTATAGGGTTTTATCGTCATGATCTGATTAAGATAGAGTAGGTGAAAGTATACCAATTGGAGTGTTCAGTTCAGTTTAATGTGTAATAGAAAAGATGCTGCCAGATGAATAAATCATGTATAAGGATATAAGTTTAATGTATAAGGTATAAGGTATAATTAAGGTATAAGTTTATAATGTCACTGTTGTACTCACTGCACCAGCCAGCATCGAAGTTCCTGTTGGGATCGGCACCGATGCAGCTCGACCCGGTCTTACGAGAGCGAGTCTTCCTCCACATCCTGTCCTGCAGACCCACATCACAACAACACAAATCACTACTCATCCTCATACACTACACAGTGTTTCAGCCCAGTGATCAGAAACAAGACACGCTATTAGTTTATTTTTAAACCAAGTAGAATGAGTAGAGTAACAAAAAAACACATCAAACGTATGACTTTTACTTAAATAATCAAATTAACTAACTTACCAAATAGCTAACTAACCAACTAACTATCTAATAATATGGATCTAACTAACTAACTAACTAACTAACTAACTAACTAACTAACTAACTAACTAACTAACTAACTAACTAATACATATCTAACTAACTAACTAACTAACTAATACAGATCTAACTAACCAACTAACTAACTAGCTAACTAACTAACTAACAATACGGATCTAAGTAATTAACTAACTAACTAACTAATACAGATCTAACTAACTAACTAACTAATAACATGGATCTAAGTTATTAACTAACTAACTAATAATACGGATCTAACTAACTAACTAACTAATAATACGGATCTAAGTTACTAATTAACTAATAATATGGATCTAACTAACTAACTAACTAACTAATAATATGAATCTAAGTTACTAACAAACAAACTAACTAACTAACACAGATCTTAGTTACTAAATAACTAACTAACAAACTAACTAATAATACGGATCTAACTAACTAACTAATAATATGGATCTAAGTTACTAATTAACTAATAATATGGATCTAACTAACTAACTAACTAATAATATGGATCTAACTAACTAACTAACTAATAATATGGATCTAACTAACTAACTAACTAATAATATGAATCTAAGTTACTAACAAACTAACTAACTCATACAGATCTTAACTTACTAACTAACTAACTAACTAACTAACTAACTAACTAACTAACTAACTAATAATACTGATCTAACTAACTAACTAACTAACTAATAATACGGATCTAAGTTACTAACTAACTAACTAGCTAACTGACTTGTGAACAAACAAACAAATTAACCAACAAATGAACGAATTCCCGAATGAAACAATAATGAATGAATGCCGCAACCCCCGTCCAATACTAACTAACTAACTACTCTGACTGAATGAACTTAAAAAAATAACGAACCCCCTAAACAACAATAATGAATGAATGAACTAAAAATAATGAATGAACGAATGAACGAAAGAATAACAAACAAACTCAGTAACTCACTAATAGTCTTTTGAACTAACTAACTAACAAACAAACGAAGGAACGAATTAACAAACTAACTAACTAATATTCGAACAAACAAACAACCTACCTAACTAACTAAGGAACTAACGAATAAACAATCATAAATAAACACATGCAGCCAACCAAATGAATGTATATTCACACGAACTAACTTACACAACAAATCAATAAAGATAGTAAACAAATGAACAAGCACACAACTAACAAACTAACCTACTAACTAACTAACTCAATACACAAATAAACACACAGCAAAATATGGATGTGCATTACCGACTAAATAAATAAACTAAAAAAAATACTAATAAATAAATAATGAGCCAAATAGATACCAAGCTAAATAATTAAGAAGACAAGCACACAACTTGGTATCTATCTAAAAAAATAAACACACGAACAAACAAACAAATCAATAAATAAATATATGAACAGCATACAAATAAACAAAGACAAATATGTAAACGACTGAACAATGAAATGAGTCAAAATCAGTGAATTTAACTCTGTATTAATGCTATAATTATGTGAGTAATAAAAGCTTTTAGACACTATTAGTGTATGGTGAAAGACATAAGGTGTAAAGAACATACGCTCTTCCAGGTGTGTTCATATCCATCAACGTTAAACACAGGCAGCACGAAGACATCCATCTTGTTCAGCAGGTTGGTCATCTGAGGGTCACTTCCGTAGGTGGACACGGCCTTATAACAGACAGCATGTGTATGATTATAAACATGATACTGGTGGGTATTTTTACTGCAGTACTATTGCTTAAACTTCTGTAATTTAGTATTTCTCATGCTGAGAAACTTGTAGTGTAATATTCGTCTCTTTACAACTGTTTTATTAATTGTTTTAATCCCTACGTAAGGCGTAATGATAAGTATTACGGTACTGTTGACGTGTGAGTGACTTAGGCTTCACCTCCTGGACGAACCACTGACAGAACGCGGGGCTGATCCACTCGCGGGCATGAATTCCACAGTCCATGAAGATGGCGGGCTTGGTGGAGCCAGTGTCCTTACCGATCTGAGGGGGAAATAATAAACGTCAGTCAAGTGAGTAATTGAGGGTTAAGGGCCTTGCTCAAGGGCCCACTAGTGGTAGCTTGTGGGGTTTGAACCTGCAATCTTCTGGTCCACAGGCCAACACCTTACCACTAAGCCACCACCTCCCACCACTGGGAGATGATAGCCCAGTGGTTAAGGTGTTGCACTCTGAACCTGAAGATCATGGGTTCAAATCCCCCCACCACCACTAGTGGGCCCTTGAGCAAAGCCCTTAACCCTCAATTGTATTCAATTCAATGTATTCCTTCAAATGCTGTAAATGTACAATGGATAATAAGAGTGATTGTTTTTCATGATGCATTTTAGATCACACGTGTCAAACTCGAGGCCCGGGGCCCGAATGTGGCCCGCCACGTTATTTTACAAGGTGTATGATTGTCTTAAAATAAGGCTATGCTATGTACAATTGACAATAAACTACATCTCCCACAATGCACACGATTACGTTAACCGCAAAGTGCCGCCATCCCTGTATCCATGTAGGATTGGTTCGTGTAGGGAAGAAAAAACTGCCCCCTGGTGTCTGTGCATCTCATTGCAGTTCTACCTACCTTGATCAGGTGCATGGTGCGGCCCTCGTATGACTTCCCGAGCGATGACAGGCTGATCAGTGCAGCGTTGCTTGAGGTTATGGATTTAACCCAGGCCTCGATCTGTCCATCACATTGATCAACATGCAATTAGAGTAAATAGAGCATGGACACAAGTGGAGATCATCATCTAGGCGCGAAAAATAAATACACACATTTGCCCAGCTGTTGTATTTCATGTAGTCATGGGCTTTGGTCTGCCTCATGTTGTCAAACTGTTGTCTTACAGCTGTCTGAATATCCTCAATCAGCACTCTGTAACACACACACACACACACACACACACACACACACACACACACACACACACACACACACACACACACCTCTCTATAACAAGCTCATACACACATTGGTGGACAAAGTACACTGTTGATCTCAAAAACCCCGTATTTTCCCCCCATGAGGACTCACTGGAATTCCATGCCACTCTGTTGAAGCTTGACGGTAACCATGTCAACGTAAGAAGCAGGGACATGGATGTCGACGTCGGTGTGAACGGCGACCATGTCAGCACTGTCAGGGCTCCAAAAGTCCACCTGCAGAACAAAACAACACACACACAACGCTGTAACATCACCCTCATTTAAAGTAGAAGAGGACATTGAATGAACCTAAACAATTGTCACTGTTCTTGTCTTAGAGATACCACTGTATAAGGTGATATCGCTTTATAAGGGGATACCACTTTACAAGATGTCACTTAATAAGCAGATTCATAAGATAAGCAGATCTTTATAAGAAAAGGTATAACACTTATAAGGAGATACGTGTTATAAGGAGATAACACTTCATAATATGATATCACATTATAAGGAGAGACCACTTTATATCACTTTATAAGGAGATATCGCTTTATGAGGGAAATGCCACTTTATAAGGAGATACCACTTTAAAAGAAGATATCACTTCATAAGAATATACCATTTTATAAGAAGATATCACTTTATAAGGAGATTCTACTTTATAAAAAGATAGCACTTCATAAGGAGATACCACTTTATAAGATATCACTTTCAAAGAAGATATCACTTCATAAGGAGATACCACTTTATAAGATATCACTTTCAAAGAAGATATCACTTTCTAAGGAGATACCACTTTATAAGAAGATATCACTTTGTAAGGAGATACCACTTTCTAAGGAGATACCACTTTATAAGGAGATACCACTTTATAAGAAGATATCACGTTGTAAGGAGATACCCCTTTATAAGATATCACTTTGTAAGGAGATACTGCTTTATAAGATATCACTTTGTAAGGAGATACCCCTTTATAAGATATCACTTTGTAAGGAGATACCGCTTTATAAGATATCACTTTGTAAGGAGATACCACTTTATAAGATATCACTTTCTGAGGAGATACCACTTTATAAGAAGGTATCACTTTGTAAGGAGATACCACTTTATAAGAAGGTATCACTTTGTAAGGAGATACCACTTTATGAGTAGGTATCACTTTGTAAGGAGATACCCCTTTATAAGATATCACTTTGTAAGGAGATACCGCTTTATAAGATATCACTTTGTAAGGAGATACCACTTTATAATATATCACTTTCTGAGGAGATACCACTTTATAAGAAGGTATCACTTTGTAAGGAGATACCACTTCATAAGAAGGTATCACTTTGTAAGGAGATACCACTTTATGAGTAGGTATCACTTTGTAAGGAGATACCGCTTTATAAGATATCACTTTGTAAGGAGATACCACTTTATAAGATATCACTTTCTGAGGAGATACCACTTTATAAGAAGGTATCACTTTCTAAGGAGATACCACTTTAAAAGAAGATATCACTTTGTAAGGAGATACCACTTTATGAGGAGATATCACTTTATCAGGAGGTATCACTTTATAAGGAGATACTTCAGTATGAGATGAACGTACCTTAACTTTGCTGGCCAGCTCCTTGATGAAGGATACCTGAGTATCGCTCACAGGCCACAGGCGGAAAACCTTATCGCTGTCAGGAAACATTTAGAAGAGAGATGTTATTATGGTTTTCATTGCTTTCTTTTAAAACAATGACAAAAAAAAAGGAAAAATTACCCAACATAGTGGGTCGGCTCAGAGAGAGCCACTGCTACCAGTCCCAAAAGCAGAAGAACCTTCATCATGCCTGATCGACTGTCAGAGGCGCAGCATCACTGAGTTTTATAAACCCAAATCATCAGGAGCCATCCAATCCCTGAGCACCTTCACAGCAACGTATCAGGGCATGTTCATCCATCAGCTTGTAGGGCTTAAACAATCATTAACATGCGAATAAGGATATTTGTGGACGCTCTAAAAAAAGATCATGAGAGTTTGAAGCCAAGGACGCGGCTGAGATAGTGATAGTGAAAGCACACTTCAGTTATTAGGGGATTCGATTATTGAAATTAATTATACAAAGAAAAAACGAGAATAATTACAAAAATATTATTTGTTTGCTTTAATGTAAATATATGTACATATTAGCACAGAAATATTTATTTATATCTCGTATTTCTTATATTCTTCTTAATAACCATATATATATATATATATATATATATATATATATATACATATTGTCACGGTGCTCTCTCTCTCCTCCCTGCGCTTTTCCAACACACACACACACACACACACACACACACACACACACACACAAATCGGCCTCACCTGTTCTCTCCTCGCTCTTCCCTGCTCTTTCCCCACACACACACACCACACACACACACACACACACACACACACACACACACACACAAATCAGCCTCAGGTGTTCCTGATCCTAGCTCCCTCTCCATCTCCCGATATAAGCCCGGTCCTTCCCGACATTCCCGGTCCGGGCTCGTAGCAATTACGTAGTGTCGCGGACACGGACGCGTTACATATATATGGCTAACCTTTTGTGTTCCGGACTCCCAAGTCCGCTCCTGCTCTCCGGTACTCCTGGTACCACGGTGCGCAGCGCGCAAGGCTCCCTAGCCTGTCTGGCCGCTCCTTTTGAGCGGCGTCTCCTCTGTTGTTTATTTAAATAAATCCTTTGTTTTGTATTCCGGATCCCCGTGTCTCTGTGCAGCGCACCCACCGTTACACATATATACTTAACTGTGATTAATGTAATCGTACCCTTAATGAATACTGTAAAGTCTCTAAGCAACATGCACATGGATAAAAGCTATAGTTTATACAAACGTGTATTTATTATTAGTAGTAAAACCAACTCAACATAGAGCAGAAAGACAAAATATCCTTGTTAATGTTTTAAAGTAATGATGTCGTTTTAAATGATGTAAATCATCAACGATGGCAAACCAACCTGTCGCTGTGTTTCCTCACGGACGGGATTACTCGCCGGATGTGTGCATCATGGTGGATTTTGGGGTTTGATTGGCAGTGTTGGGAAGGTTACTTTGGGAATGTGATAGATTAAAGATTACAAATGACCCTTCATAATGTAATAAATAGTGTCATGTTTCAATTAATTTATAAAATTAAAGTAAATGATGACTTTTTGATTACTTTGATTTGTCCACTAGGTGGCACTCGGAAAAAGAGGGATATATTTTTGCATATAAGCTGCTTCCGAGTCATAAAACTTATTGGGGATGGATGTTACGCGGTGGTCTATGTGATTAGTAATCTTGAACATTTTCAAAAGTATCTATAATTTAATTACGTTTTTTTTTTTTGCAGTAACTGTAACGGATTACTGGTACTTTTATTTTGTAATTACATGACGTAACGCCGTTACATGTCACTAGTTACTCCCCAACACTGTTGACTGGACACTTGGCGCATCAGTAAAACATATGTTTAATGATTATACATTACTTACTGCATGTTGTATTGTATAATAGTGGGCAATAAAATGTCCTCCTATTTTCAATTGAATAAATAGATGAGATAAAATAGATGAGATAAAACATGATTAAAAAGGGAAATCTCATCCTCTCTTGATATACATTCATTCATCTTCTACCGCTATATCCGATCTTCCCTCGGGTCACAGGGAGACTGTGTCTATCTCAGGCGTCTATGGGCATTAAGGCAGGATACACCCTGGATGGAATGCCAACCCATCACACACACACACTCACACACACACACACATTTATACACTAGGGACAATTTTCCAAGGTGCCACTCAACCTACCGTGCATGTTTTTGGACCGGGGAGGAAACCGGAGAACCCGGAGAAAAACCCCCTGAGGCACGGGGAGAACATGCACAAACTCCACACACACATGGCCGAGACGGGAATCGAACCCGGACCCTGGCGGTGTGAGGCGAACGTGCTAACCACTAAGCCACCGTGCAGCAGACAGTTTCTATTAATTACAATCCAAATCCACTCATCTTTATTTACTTATTAACATTAAAAAAAAACATGTGTATTGATTTTAATCACTATTCTAATGTTACAGATTCACTTGCTGTACAGGATACTGTGTATGGTTGTGCATTAACCCAGGATGTGACCAATAAATCATTTACAAAAAAAAAAAAAAACACCAATGACATAAAGCCTCATTTTAATTCGTTTTAGTGTCCGAAACAGAGATAAAAAAAGACAGTATACATCAGGTACAAGTACAAATAGAAATATAAAACTATTTACATGTAAGATAAATATTTAATATCTAATTTAACGATCGTTTTTTTACCACTGCACTTTATTTACAATCTCTCACTCACAAAGCAGTTTCACTAGTATGAGAAAGTTAACAAGAGCAACAAGAAGCCGTAAAGAAAAGGTCAAGGTAAATATATTAACTTTTCATTTTTTAATTGAAACTTCTTCTTAGTTTTTTTTTCATGTAGGCTGGATTGTAACACTGCGTGTGTGTGTGTGTGTGTGTGTGTGTACTGCAAATTCTTTATTTTTTTAATTATGCATCTATATACAAGTCAAACTCTATGATTAATAGCAGCTAATAATTCAAATTGTCATTTAGAGACAGAATAAGTCTTTATATAATATATATAAAAGTTTTATAAGGGTCAAAGAAAAGTATATATTTACGTCTCTGCAGATATATTTTTCTTTTCTGTGTGACCCGTATTTGTGTATTTTTAATTTTCAACAAGATGGACATATCGCTTTCTGTTTATTTTCTCCATAACATTCGTCATAAGGCTTCTTAAAACACACCAGCCAATCACACACTCTCAAATTGTGATTAAGTGTAATGCGTTTACATTTTTATATTTGATATCAATTAAAATTATATATTAATACCTTTATGTAATATATTTAAGGGTCTTCTATTTGTATTATTGTTAAATAATAATGTTAAAAGCTTTTATTTTGCCTTTTTTGATGACACACACCTGTTCTACTGTGTATGGTTGCTCCATCCACTTATTGTATCTTCTCCAGATACAATAAGTCTACATTGTTTACATATAAATATTGTTTATGTGTATGTTTATGTATATGTTTGAATTGATATATATATATATATATATATATATATATATATATATATATAATATATTATATATCATTCATTCATATTCATTCATCTTCTACCGCTTATATCCGATCTTCCCTCGGGTCACGGGGAGTCTGTGTCTATCTCAGGCGTCTATGGGCATTAAGGCAGGATACACCCTGGATGGAATGCCAACCCATCGCAGGGCACACACACACACACACACACACACACACATCACACACACACACACACACACACACACACACATTCATACACTAGGGACAATTTTTCCAAGGTGCCAATCAACCTACCGTGCATGTTTTTGGACCGGGGGGAGGAAACCGGAGAACCCGGAGAACCCGGAGAAAAACCCCCTGAGGCACGGAGAGAACATGCACAAACTCCACACACACATGGCCGAGACGGGAATCGAACCCGGATCCTGGCGGTGTGAGGCGAACGTGCTAACCACTATGCCACCGTGCGTGTATATATATATACACCCGTGTGTGTATATATATATATATATATACACACACACACACACACACACACACACACACACACACACACACACACACACACACACAGCTAGCTAGAGATCTAGATGGGAAAATAAAATGAATTACTTCTGTTATCTGCCATTTGTGCCTGGAAGGAGTAATGAATGATGACAGAGTCAACAAGTTAATGAATAACTCCAATGAGCGGAACTCCAAAAAAGTTTTAACAACATTCAAAGGTACTTACAGTAACACAAACCGTCTACACACAGGCTAAATTTGTGATATTTAGAAATTTTCATCGAATCCAAAATAAATGAGAGAACATTCGGGTCTCATAAATTATTCATAATATACAAGACAAATCCTGACCTCAATATCTAGAAAGTGAAATAATCTTTGTATGTTGCAAACATTGATTTTTCCAACAGGCAAGCCAATGCTGATTAGGGGCAACACTGATATGCTTTTAACATGCGCATGGCCTTGCATTAAAAATAGAAAAGGATCGACTGGAATACAGGACAGTTTTTTGAGTTTTAGAGAATTCGGTTCATTTAGGTCATTTTTGAAGCTTTGTCTAATTCTAACAAACTTAAGGGGATATCACTTTATGAGGGAAATACCACTGTATAAGGAGATACCACTTTATAAGAAGATCCCACTTTTTAAGAAGATATCACTTTATAAGAAGATACCACTTTATATGATATCACTTTCTAGGGAGACACCACTTTAAAAGAAGATATCACTTTCTAAGGATTATAACGAGAGACCACTTTATATCACTGTATAAGGAGATACCACTTTATGAGGGAAATACCACGGTATAAGGAGATCCCACTTTATAAGACGATACCACTTCATAAGGAGATACCACTTTATAAGAAGATATCACTTTATAAGGAGATACCACTTTATAAGATGTCACTTTCTAAGGAGATACCACTTTAAAAGAAGATATCACTTTATAAGGAGATACCACTTTATAAGAAGATCCCACTTTATTAGAAGATATCACTTTATAAGGAGATACCACTTTATATGATATCACTTTCTAGGGAGACACCACTTTAAAAGAAGATATCACTTTCTAAGGATTATAACGAGAGACCACTTTATATCACTGTATAAGGAGATACCACTTTATGAGGGAAATGCCACGGTATAAGGAGATACCACTTCATAAGATGATACCACTTCATAAGGAGATACCACTTTATAAGAAGATATGATTTTATAAGGAGATACCACTTTATAAGATGTCACTTTCTAAGGAGATACCACTTTAAAAGAAGATATCACTTTATAAGGAGATACCACTTTATAAGCTATCACTTTATAAGAAGATACCACTTTATAAAAAGATACCAGGCACCAACAACGCAGTATATCTGGCCCTCAGTGTAATGCTATTAACATTCAATAAAGACTTTCCTCCCTTCCCCGAGGCATGTGTCTGATTCAGTCTCATTGAAGCATTCATCTTTCATTCATCTTCTACCACTTTATCCGATCTTCCCTCGGGTCACGGGGAGCCTGTGCCTATCTCAGGCGTCTATGGGCATTAAGGCAGGATACACCCTGGATGGAATGCCAACCCATCGCAGGGCACACACACACTCACAATCACACACACATTCATACACTAGGGACAATTTTCCAAGGTGCCAATCAACCTACTGTGCATGTTTTTGGACCGGGAGGAAACCGGAGAACCCGGAGAAAAACCTCCTTGAGGCACGGGGAGAACATGTAAACTCCACACACACGTGACCGAGACGGGAATCGAACCCGGATCCTGGCGGTGTGAGGCGAACGTGCTAACCACTAAGCCACCGTGCCGCACCCTCATTGAAGCAATATAGAAAAAATACCCTACATTTACTTTGAAATGGATCACGTGTCTATTTTTTTTTATCTTTTAGGATTAAATATGCTGCAGTTTAATGATCAGTTAAACGATGACCGTCCCAGTGGACTGGCTGTTCTAAGTCTTGGGCTCTTCCACTTTGTTAGCGCTATACTCCGAGTCTTTCTTGTTGGACAGACGTAGCACTTGCGAAGCTCTGGTGGACAGAGCAGTCATCTTGGTGCTGATGCTGGAGTTTCTCGCCACACCTCCCGACTCACAGTGCAGCAGCCTCAGCAGGTTCTTGCGAAAGTTGCGGCCCACGAAGCTGTACACAATAGGGTTGACACAACTGTTGAAATATGCCAGGCATATGCTGAAGGGCATGGCCGTGTCGATGACGTCCAGGACGTGGCAGTCCTGCACTACCTTGAGCATTGCCAGAAGCTCCATGAAGTGAAAGATCTGGTGAGGAGCCCAGCATAAGAAGAAGGCCAGGACGGCAGCGACGAGCATGCGCAGGACCTCGTCTTCTTGGGAACGTGCACTCTTCCTCAGCATGCCTTTGGTTTTCAGAAGGGCCCAAGCAATCAGACAGTCGCACGTGATGATGATCAAGAAGGGCACAAGGAAGCCTAGGACGCTCTTCAGGACGCTGAGGGACACCAGAAGATTCATTTGCGTGTTGCTCTGCAAGATCCCACAGAGGGTCGAGGGATGGTCCGTGACCCTGATGATGTCCCTGCTGAGGGCCGTCGGCATGCTCAGGACGAAGGCGAACACCCACACTAGTACGCAGGTAATTCGGGCGTAGACCAGCGTACGCCTCCGGCGCGAACCCATCGGGTGAACGATGGCCAAGTAGCGGTCCACGCTGAGCGCCGTTAAGAAGAATATACTGGTGTAGAGGTTGAAGATAGCCAAGCCTGCACTGGCCTTGCACAGGAAACTTCCGAATGGCCAGTGGTAGCCCAAGGCAGTGAACGTGGCCCACATGGGCAAGGTGACGAGGAACGTGAGATCCGACACGGCCAAATTGAGCACAAACACATTAGCCACGGTCTTCAGCTTCATGTAGCGATAGATCACCGCCACCACCATGCTGTTACCCACAATCCCAATGACGAAGTTGCAAGCATAAACAACGGGAACAAAGGTAAAGATAAAACCGTGGCTCCCGGTCATGTTGCACTTTAGCGACAAATTCTTGTTGGATTCCGCTGTTTGGTTCTCCATTTTTATGGTTTCAAACGTTAGTAGAGGTTCGGGGTCCTTGGGGTACCTGGTGCTAATCACTTTTCCACCACAGTGTCCCGGGGCCTCGTCGTCTCCTGTAAAAACAAACGACAAATCATGATCCAAAGGAAAAAGGAGAAGGGTTATTAGTGCAGTCATGTGCTGTAAAAGTTGCCCCCCCCAAAGGCCTGGAAGGAAAAAAAAAAACAAACAACAACCTTTTAGGCTTCTCGTTAAAACCAGAGTTTATATAATTTGAGCAAAATAAGGCATCATCAAAAGCTTTATGGACAGAATAGCCTTTGAAATCATGATAAATGGCCCATCAAGGAACTGGTGCTTAGCCTTTCACAGCTCCCCCCCCCCCCTTCCTTGTTTCCAGGTAGTAAGAGACGACAGTAAAGTTGCACAGTGTTTATGGAAGAAGTCGTCCATGTAGGGGGGAAAACAGACGACAGCTTATTTACGATGTCGTGATCGGCTTTAACGAAGCGCGGCATGCTACAGACGTTCGCGGGTTACGGTTTTGTGGTTCAGGTGACTGGCGGAGGACCGAAACGAGAGAGAGAGAGCGAGAGAGAGAGAGAGAGAGAGAGAAAAGTGTGGCACAGACTTTGTGGAAGCGAGACCTCAGCGTGGGAGCTTCTAATCAGCGCACACCTAAACAAACAGGTCGCCAGGGGTCCGCACTGTGGAAACTTGTGAGAAAAGCCAACATGTTTACCATGCGGAGTCAGCGCCTGGAGCTCCGCTTTAGAGACGCCTCATTAAAGGACACGTGGAAAAATGTGCAACATCTGTCACGTAAGCCTTAATTGGGATCAAACGGTGGTGTTTATTGTGGCCTTGCCCTTTTGTGATTGTAATGCAGGTTTAAATTCGATCGCTCAGATTTGATAGTATTAGATCTGTGATATTTTACATGTTGGCCTTTGTACTGAAACATCTGGAAGAGATTTTTGAGGGAAATGTTAGCGGTCTCGTCCGGTCTGCTTTTTGGGCTCCGAAACTTGTAGGGTCGACATGAACCCCAATGAAGCAGTGTCGGGAGCCCGTGTTGGTGGTTCTAAAGTAATCGATATGACCAGGTTATATTTTTATAAACTATTCTAACACCACACTTACTATTACTATACAATACAAATGCCATAACCTACCACTACCACTAATATTATTACTATTAATACTGCTTTTTCTGTTGCTACTATTATTGCTTCTAGTATTAGGGCTGCACAATATATGGAATATTAGTGATAATATCACAATAACTTTGACGACGATATGAACTAGACAATTAGAAGTTGATATTATCCATAACAATAGCATATTTTCGCAAAAGAAAAAAGAACTAGCAATTAATTAGTTAATTATTTCAAAGCAAATGCAAACACACACACACACACACACACACATATATATATATATATAACATCACAAACATTTATAGAATATATATATATATATATATATATATATATATATATATATATATTGAAATATCACATTTAACAATATATAACAATATATATAATAATATCGAGATGTCATATTTTCTTTCTATATTACCTAGTCCAAACTACTACTATACTAATAATAATACTACTACTAACAATACCAATACTTGCTATGCAATTATAATATAAAACTAATAATGATAATACTACTACTATTAAGAATGTTCATACATATAATACAGTTATAATACAATTATAATATCAGGCTACTACTAACAATAATAATAATAATAATAATAATAATAATAAAAAAATAACAGTACCCATAAATATACAGTCAAAACCACCCCTACTAACAAATATTAATCAAGATGAAATTACATAGAATTAATCCAACTATTACTATTTCTACTACCAATAATGATATTTCCATAAATACTTTACTTATATTACTACTACTCTTACTCCTACAACAATAATATAATGAACACCACTACAACCATTAAAAATAATAATGCAAATTCTTAAATTAGCACCAGTAATACTATTACTATGACCACTTATTAATTCATTCATTCATCCGATCTTCCCTCAGGTCACGGGGGAGCCTGTGCCTATCTCAGGCATCTTGGGGCATCAAGGCAGGATACACCCTGGATGGGGTGTTAACGCATGGCAAAGCAAACACACACACACACACTCATTCATACACTAAGGGACAATTTTCCAAGGTGCCAATCAACCTACCGTGCATGTTTTTGGACCGGGGGAGGAAACCAGAGAACCCGGAGAAAAACCCCCTGAGGCACGGGGAGAACAACATGCAAACTCCACACACACATGGCCGAGACGGGAATTGAACCCCCAACCCTGGAGGTGTGAGGCGAACGTGCTAACCACTAAACCACCATGCTCCCTACCATTAATAATAATATTTA
>JACRUU010000002.1:7038512-7046012 GCA_030449085.1 Kryptopterus vitreolus | reverse complement strand
TCACTAGAATTGCTCGGACTTTCCAGGATGGCCAAGCCGCAAAGCAATCGACCCGTCTACCATCCGTCTGAAAACTTCAGCATTTAAAAAAAAAAATGTAAAAGTCCTTACGAGATCAGTAAAACTTCGAACGCCTGCCTTTCACTCTACACGACCCCCCGGAGGACAATGGCGAATTCCCTGCCCGGAGGGTGCATTTGGTCCAGCTTTAAACAGTGACCAAACTATCTGTGCTCCTCTTAAAAGCAGCGGTTGTTCACGCCATCTGGCAAAGAGAGGCGCCAGGCACTCGAAAGTGCTCCGCCATCGAGTTAATGAGTCATTTAATCCTCGGCCTCCCGCTGAGCCGAGGGGCAGGGCTGAAAACCAACCACATCAGCACAACCGTGGCGGCTATAAAAACAATTATCGTCGTTTGAGTCACACTGTAATGGCAGACGCACTCGGCCCGCGCTCCCCTCAAACACATTTTAAGAGGCGGTGCTAATGCTGATCGCACCAAATGCAATTCCAGTTTATAGTCTTTAAAGCAATGGACATAGCAGCTTTACACAACGGAAAAGTTGACATATTTAAATTAATGTGTATTTAGGAAAGGGGCACGGTGGCTTAGTGGTTAGCACGTTCACCTCACACCTCCAGGGTCCGGGTTCGATTCCCGTCTCGGCCATGTGTATGTGGAGTTTGCATGTTCTCCCCGTGCCTCAGGGGGTTTTTCTACGGGTTCTCCGGTTTCCCCCCGGTCCAAAAACATGCACGATAGGTTGATTGGCACCTTGGAAAAATTGTCCCTATTGTATGAATGTGTGTGTGTGTGTGTGTGTGCCCTGCGATGGGTTGGCATTCCATCCAGGGTGTATCCTGCCTTAATGCCCATAGACGCCTGAGATAGACACAGGCTCCCCGTGACCCGAGGGAAGATCGGATATAGCGTTAGAAGATGAATGAATGAATGAATGTATTTAGGAAAATCTCCTTAAGGCTGGGATTGCTGCGATAGACGGTGTTTTTATTTTTATTTTACGTTTTATTTCCTTACTTGTTCTCGAAACGTTATAAAAGGCGACATGATAAACGTTCTATTATTTACTTTGTTCCGCACCACAGTTGGATTCCCCGGGTTTTTTTTTTTCAACCTATATAAAGTAGCATGGCGTATTTTTATTCGTTATATTAATAAAAATTTGTTGTTTCATATGTTTCATATGTAAGGGCATGGTGGCCTCACACCGCCAGGGTCCGGGTTCGATTCCCGTCTCGGCCATGTGTGTGTGGAGTTTGCATGTTCTCCCCGTGCCTCAGGGGGTTTTTCTCCGGGTTCTCCGGTTTCCTCCCCTGGTCCAAAAACATGCACGGTAGGTTGATTGGCACCTTGGAAAATTGTCCCTAGTGTATGAATGTGTGTGTGTGTGTGTGTGTGTGAGTGTGTCCTGCGATGGGTTGGCATTCCATCCAGGGTGTATCCTGCCTTGATGCCCATAGACGCCTGAGATAGACACAGACTCCCCGTGACCCGAGGGAAGATCGGATAAAGCGGTAGTAGATGAATGAATGAATGAATGAATGAATGAATGAATGTTTCATATGTGTAGTGGGTTTGATTTTTTTTCCCTCTATTTTATTGTTGTTTATTCAAGCATTGATGCCTAATTGGAAATTGAAGCTAACTCAAAAGTGAAGGTGAAATATGCATCAGCTATTTAAAAAAAAAAGAAAAAAAGGGAAACTCCTATGAATCTCCTCAACACACACACACACACACACACACACACACACACACACACACACACACACACACACACCGGTGATATCGACACTACCGGTGTTGTAACGTCAATAAACCAGTGTGAAAATTTCCTCACCATCACAAACCCTACTTAAAGCCAGATTTATACTTCTGCGTCGAGTGAACGCCTATGGTATAGCCAATGCCTTTGTGAGTATTTATACTTTGCAGGAACTCTTCCCAAACACTAGTTGGCAATGTTGCATTTCTTCGTTAGTGTTTTTTCGCACTCACTATGACCCTTTCGGTTTGCTTGGTCCATGTCCATGCTTTTGTTTCTTCAGAGCGGACTTGGCGGTACAGAGAAATACAGAGGAATGCGTACAATGCTTCACCGTGAAATATGTGTGATGCTGCCAACCGACCAATCACAGATGTGATGAGCAGTTACATTTTTGGAGAGGTGCTGGTCAGGTTACGACGTAGGCTATGGTGTCGGGTATGAGTAGACCCGTAGCCTCAGCGCAGAAGTATAAATCTGCCTCAACGGTACTAACTGGTGTATTTATATTTTAAATAAATAATAAAAATTAAATTGCCTTTGCGGTGGTTTAGTGGTTAGCACGTTCGCCTCACACCGCCAGGGTCCGGGTTCGAATCCCGTCTCACCAATGTGTGTGTGTGGAGTTTGCATGTTCTCCCCGTGCCTCAGGGGGTTTTTTCCGGGTTCTCCGGTTTCCTCCCCCGGTCCAAAAACATGCACGGTAGGTTGATTGGCACCTTGGAAAATTGTCCCTAGTGAATGAGTGTGTGTGTGAATGTGTCCCTAGTGTATGTGTGTGTGTGTGTGTGTGTGTGTGTGTGAATGTGAGTGTGTGTGTCCTGCGATGGGTTGGCATTCCATCCAGGGTGTATCCTGCCTTAATGCCCATAGACGCCTGAGATAGGCACAGACTCCCCGTGACCCGAGGGAAGATCGGATAAAGCGGTAGAAAATGAATGAATGAATGAATGAATGAAATTGCGTTTGTTTTTATTTATTTATTAATAAACATGCAATGTTTGCCATCTGCTGAAACAAACTAACAATCAAATAAAGAATAAACAAACAGAAAATAAATAATAATTTGGAATTGTTTACAAAGTTTCATCGCCTTGAAAGGAGGAAAAAAAAAAAAAGAAAAATTCGGCATGCACAAAATGTGCACACACACTGCCCCCTATAGTCCAACACACAGAACTACAGCTGTCATTTTACCGGTACTATTAAGATGAAGGATCGTATCCATTTTAAAAGTATTGTTGTGCAAGGGGACTATTTTGAATTTGATGCCAAATAGACAGTATGTGACAGAAACCTTGACAGGAACCTCGCACTCCTTGCAAGGTACCCATTCTCATTTGGGCGACCCCAAGATTGTGATGTAAATAAATCACAAAAAAAAAAAAAAACAATATCAGGAGCACATGAGTGTGTGATTCTGAGTAATGACTTTTCGACACACAATATAATTAGCTCAACGTCTGAGACGTAACAACCAACTCCTCCATGCCAGAGCGTGTCCAATGATGGAGAGACAACATTCATTCATTCATTCATCTTCTACCTACCGCTATATCCGATCTTCCCTCGGGTCACGGGGAAGGAGTCTGTGCCTGTCTCAGGAGTCTATGGGCATTAAGGCAGGATACACCCTGGATGGAATGCCAACCCATCGCACACACACACACACACACACACACACACACACACACACACACACACACACACACACCACACTCACATTCATACACTAGGGACAATTTTCCAAGGTGCCAATCAACCTACCGTGCATGTTTTTGGACCGGGGGAGGAAACCGGAGAACCCGGAGAAAAACCCCCTGAGGCACGGGGAGAACATGCACAAACTCCACACACACATTCTGGCGAGACGGGAATCGAACCCGGACCCTGGCGGTGTGAGGCGAACGTGCTAATCACTAAGCCACCATAGTGCCCCCACTGGAGAGACAACATATGTACACAATCTCCACTCATTTAACCAGGCTCATATCAGACTCATTGTGTAGTACTTGAGAAGTGTGTGTGAGAAAAATGTCATCGTGGCATCTCAAGGAGCTTTCGAGACCGTATAAATAGAGATTAAAGTAGAGGAGACGTTCCATTTGAAAACTATACCTATAAAAAGTTGGAAATATGATCCGTTTTTCTGCATTACAGAGTAAAACGCCATTATTGTTAATCCAAACAAAACAACAGCAACATGTCAACGAAAATAATTTATCAAACTAAAGCCATTCTTTTTTTTTTTATAGCCATTCTTGACCCATTTAATAGACACCAGTTTTATTTGACTTACCCTCTCATATGTCCATCAGAAATCCCTGACTGCTCTTCATGCACTAAGAAACAAGGCGTGCTTCCTGTTAGCCATATAGCAGCATCTGTCCTCTATCACTCCCCCACTTACGCACTCCCTCTTAAAGAGCCAAAAATGAAACAGGGTCCTGAACAAAAGGTCCACCGAGAGAGCAGTGTGAGCTACGAAATACTCCACACACACACACATACACACACACACACACTACTAAACTTATCCACTGAGCAAAAAAAAAATACAATCATGGTTCTGTTAGAATGATCACACTATTGCTATTAAATACCAAGCACGGCAGTTTAAATGCCATATACAGGCAGGTCCATAAATATTGGGACACTTTTGGCTTTATACAGTTCGCACGTGTGGTGCGTGGAGCCAAAAACGCTAGCATTCCGTCGACGTCCCAATATTTATGGACCTGACTGTAAATGAATCCGAGTGTAAGTGTGACATGTGCTTTTGGAACATCTCATCCCACATTCAGTCCCAATTTGCTGATGTAATTCCCACTACGATCATTCGTTCACGGTTTTAATGATATGCTCTGTTTAACCTTCAGCAAGCATCAATGTCTATGGGCATTAAGGCAGGATACACCATTGGATGGAATGCACACCCACGCAGGACACACACACACTCACACACACACATTCATACACTAGGGACAATTTTCCATTCCAGGTGCCAATCAACCTACCGTGCATGTTTTTGGACCGGGAGGATCGGGGGGGAGGAAACCGGAGAACCCGGAGAAAAACCCCCTGAGGCACGGGGAGAACATGCAAACTCCACACACACATGATGGAGACCGGAATCGAACCCGGACCCTGGAGGTGATGATAATCAGGAAAGGAACAACAACAACAACAACAACAACAACAGCAACTATTACTATTCTAAAAGTATTTTACTCCAAATACAGGAATAAGTCAAGAGTGTAACAAGAAACAGACAAATGCTAAACTGTATATATAATAATAATAATAATAATAATAATAATAATAATAATGGTAATAATAATAATAATAATAATAATAATAATGGGGGCACAGTGGCTTAGTGGTTAGCACGTTCGCCACACACCGCCAGGATCCGGGTTCGATTCCCGCCTCCATCATGTGTGTGTGGAGTTTGCATGTTCTCCCTGTGCCTCAGGGGTTTTTTCTCCGGGTTCTCCGGTTTCCTCCCGGTCCAAAAACATGCACAGGTTGATTGGCACCATGGAAAATTGTCCCTAGTGTATGAATGTGTGTGATGTGTGTGTGTGTGTGTGTGTGTGTGTGTGTGTCCTGCGATGGGTTGGCATTCCATCCAGGGTGTATCCTGCCTTTAATGCCCATAGACGCCTGAGATAGACACAGACTTCCCCGTGACCCGAGGGAAGATCGGATAAAGCGGTAGCGGTTGAATGAAGAATGAATGAATGAATGAATAATAATAATCATAATAATAAATAATCAAGACTTTGAGGGCTTCAGACAAAAAAAAAATAAACAATGCTTTTGATGACTAGAGCCCAAGAAGGTGGTAGCGGTTAAGACATTTGGGCTCTTTGTGTATTGGGTATTGTCTCGTGTTCACGCGCCCCCCCCCCCTTCAAACTTTTTCTTCTATTTTTTTCCTTTCTGTTTTTAGTTTAGACTTATTGTTGAAACGACTTGAAATAAAGTATAGTGGGCCCTTGAGCAAGGCCCTTAACCCTCAACTGCTCGCTTGTAAGGGTGTCTGCCAAATACCGTACATGTAAAAGGGATCGTACCAAGGTGTATTATCAGGTGTATCATATAGCTTGCAGCAGAGATTCGAGTCAATAAATGTGATCGTTCCCAGTTAGTAAACATGTTCTGACTCGAGGAAGTGACTCAGTGCTCCCAGGCATCTTTAGCACAAAATAATTGCACTTATTTATTCATTTATCCTCGATTAACACTTTACTCCGAGATGGATCTCGGGTCATGCATCCTGATTTCCCATCATGGCATACCATGCGCACACACACATACACACACACACACACACACACACACACACACACACACACACACACACACACACACACCCACACCACACACACAGGTTTTAAAGTCATTCACCCTCTCTCCGGAGACCACCACACAGCACAAATATATTTTATGTTCTTCTGTTTACACACACACACACACACACACACACACACACACACACACACACACACACCACACACACCACACACACACACACACACGGGGATACTAACGGAGTATTCGCTTAAGGGATATCAAACCAAGACTGCTTTATATTGTTACTTGGACTCCACACATGACATTTCTCAAAAACAGGCCCATTTTAGCAAAGACAATCCACTGGGAGGAATAGAACATGTTTTTTTGGAAACAAGAGGGAACATAGAGACAATGTGTACTCTAAAAACTACAGAACTTCTTGTTCTGATTATATATATATATATATATATATATATATATATATATATATATATATATATATATATTATATATTCTTCTACCGCTTTATCCGATCGTCCCTCAGGGTCACGGGGAGTCTGTGTGCCTATCTCAGGCGTCTCTATGGGCATTCGGCAGGATACACCCTGGATGGAATGCCAACCCATCGCAGGACACACACACACACACACACACACACACTCAACACACTAGGGACAATTTTCCAAGGTGCCAATCAACCTACCGTGCATGTTTTTGGACTGGGAGGAAACCGGAGAACCCGGAGAAAAACCCCTGAGGCACGGGAGGAGGAATGAACATGCAAACTCCACACACACATGGCCGAGACGGGAATCGAACCCGGACCCTGGCCTCTGCCTATATATATATATATATATATATATATATATAATATATATATTTTTTTTTTTTTTTTTTTTTCTCACTGACAAAGAAGACTTTAGTCTCTGGACCAGAAGATTCGCAGGTTCAAATCCCACCACCACCACCAAGTTGCCATTAGTGCGCCCTTGAGCAAGGCCCCTAACCCTCAGTTGTACTTCTCTCTGGATAAGGGACGTCTGCAAAATGTAAATATAAAGGGAATGCTCCTAATCATCTGTCCCCCTGAAGCAGCCAATCAAATTCCAAACTCTCCACTACGCCTAAGACCGAGGAGCTGTTGAAGGATTCTTATGGATTGTAGAACTATACAATGCAGAAATGGGCTACAAGATCATGGTGATTATTCACAAACATTAAATAACTGTTGTAATCTCCCTCGGTCTGGGGCTCCATGCAAGATCATGATCAGAACGGTTTCAGCATAGAAGCAAACGGGAGGATTTTGTCAGTGATCTTGAGGAATGCCGGGACCAGGGTATCATGGACGGACGACATTCCTGCAGAGCCGGTAAGGTTTCACTGCTCAAGGAAGCACATGTACTGAAGT
>JACRUU010000002.1:7003512-7033512 GCA_030449085.1 Kryptopterus vitreolus | reverse complement strand
ATTGTATTAAGCAGCACGTGCACGAGTGCACGTAAATTTGTGATCAAGTGCAATTCTTGTGATAAGCTAAAACTGTGTTTGTCGCTCTCTACTTAACTATCAGAAACTAATTTAAGCCTCTGTGATTTTTTCCTTTTTTTCAGAATAAAAGTCACTAGGACTAGGTATAAGGTGTTGTTGCATGCAAACTCTCGAAATGAAACAAATAAATAAATAATAATAAAAAAGCTACGGAGATTTTAAATATCTATTTCCTTATAAGGGTGCCGGGAACTTTTGAAAGGCTTTCCAAGGGTGCCTCAAACAAGAAAAGGTTGGGAACCACTGGTTTACAGGATGAAGCGCGGCAAGCGCTCCAAAGTGTGGCTAAATCCAAGGGTAATTACTGTAATAAACTAATCTGCAGCAAGCAAGGTGTCAAGATCAAAACATGACTAAGCATCAGCGTTTGGCTCACCGTTCACCGAAACTGGGAAGTGGAATAGGAATCGCTAAAATAAAAAGGATACCCAGCCCTAGTGTTTATTACATTAATAAATATCAGATCAGTAGGTAAATATTGTCCCATGTGTGCTAAAAACACTGAAAAACAATATATACTGTAGATTTCCTTTGGGTTCTCAGGTTTCCTCCCATTTCTGAATAAAATGAGATGGTAGGTTGACAGGCTAAGAAACATTGGCCCTCTGAATCCTGCATAAAGCAGTTACCGAAGATGAATAACGAAATAATCAAACATAGCGAAATAAATTTCCGTTAGAAGAAGAATAGTCTTTGTCACATATACAGCACAGTCAAATTCTCTCTTTGCATATCCCACTCATTTTTTTTAAAGCAGGGTCAACCATGATACAGCGCCCCCTGGAGCACAGAGGGTTACTGGGGCTTGATACAACACTTTATTAGACCACTGAGCTACCCCCTGCCCGGGAGAATATATACAACCCCAATTCCCATGAAATGATGTGCAAATTTGAGTCTGGTTCCTCTCGAGGTTTCGTCCTCATTCCATCTAAGAGAGTTTTTCCACGCCACAGTCGCCCCCAGGCTCGCTCATCAGGGATAAATACATGTAAATAATTAAATTATTCACTTCATTCATCTTCTAGCGCTATATCCGATCTTCCCTCGGGTCACGGGGAGTCTGTGCCTATCTCAGCTTATTCAACAACTAGGACACACACACACACACACACTTATTCAGTGCAGCTTCACTCGAGTGTTTCCACACACACATTTTTTTTTTCATCGCCTACATTCATGGTCACATTCGAGGCTAGCTGACTTTCCCGGATTTCCTCTTTGGGCTCCAGTCATTAACGGTTTCATGCCTCACACAGTCGCGAAACAAGGCCTTTCCGGGTTCTTCGGTTTTCCCCAAATGCACGGTAAATCAATCATAAACAATCCCAGACTTTTACATGTCACACTAAATATTGATCTGATTTAGTTTTCTCATTTTTCATTCATTTCATATATATATATATATATATATATATATATATCGGGTTATAATATATATAATATATATATATATATATATATATATATATATATATATCTAGGGGGTGTTAATGATATACAATATTTAGGGTTGGGGATGTACTTCAGTACTAATATTAATATAGTTGTAATGTAGTTTATTAATATTTGAGATCAGCATTTTAGATTTATATTAAAATAAATAAATAAAAGGTTTGCTTGTTTAAATATTATATAAAATAATGAGCCTGAGAACATTCTTGTGAAGACAGTAACTCGTGTTCTTTTCCAGTGTATGAGTTACGGTTCTGATGTTTGCCGTAACTGTTTTTTTTTCCATCATTTTCTTCGTTGACGTTTGTACAGCGTCTGAACCCGTGCCTATTTTGATCGATCTGTATTGCCCGGGGTAAAAATAAAAAAAAAAAGTTCTCATGCAATTTCATCCCCAAGAAGCAAATATTGGTTTAAGTTATTCTGGGTTTGTAGTGAAAAAAAACAAAAACAAAATAAAAAATAAAAACACTAACAAAAAAACACAAAGCACATTGCTCAGATCATCAAGCTTTACAGGAATTGTACAAGTTTCATGGAATTTAATAAAATAGTTTTAATTATATTATTTATATATTATATATGAATTATAATTATATATTAGAAATATTTATAAAGAGGTTTTAAAGAAAAAAATATATGTACCAATGGGTCTCTTTCTCTCTTTCTCACACACACACACAAACACACACACACCACACACACACACACACACACACACACACACCCACACCACACACACACACACACACACACACATGAGGGATACTAATAGGCCCAAATTCCTTTTCCTTGTGTTTTTACTGTCAGTCATATGACAAAAACCCGAACACAACAATGTCCTGCACGGCACAGTGTACATCAAGATAATCTAAAGTTCAGTGGCATTTCCTCTTCAAAATCAGCAGATGAGAAACACGCGCACACAAAGCGCACACACACACACACACACACACACACACACACACACACACACACAGTGTAAACATTTGATATCCAGTTCTACAAAACTTCTCTTTTCATTACTGTCAAACATAACGACACAATATTTATTTTAGAATTTAGATAACATTCAGGCCTGAGCAAAGTTTACAAACATAAGTTTAGCATAATATCAACACCGACCCCTGGATCCTGATTTCCCAGAATCTACTGTACCACAGGCCAGAATCATAACGGGGATGATGTGGAATATATTGCACAAAACATTAATTCATTCATTCATCTTCTACCACTTTATCCGATCTTCCCTCGGGTCACGGGGAGTCTGTGTCTATCTCAGGCGTCTATGGGCATTAAGGCAGGATACACCCTGGATGGTAATGCCAACCCATCACAGGACACACACACACACACACACACACACACACACACACACTTCATACACTAGGGACAATTTTTCCAAGGTGCCAATCAACCTACCGTGCATGTTTTTTGGACCGGGGAGGAAACCGGAGAACCCGGAGAAAAAACCCCCTGAGGCACAGGGAGAACATGCACAAACTCCACACACACATGGCCGAGATGGGATTCGAACCCGGACCCTGGAGGTGTGAGGCGAACGTGTTAACCACTAAGCCACCAATGCCCCCTTGCACAAAACAGCTTTTCTGATATTCATGTTCACCTACGTGCGGATCACACACACACCACACACACACCACCACACACACACACACACACACACACACACACACACACACAGACACAGACGCAGACACACACTTAATTAAGTACACACAATCACAATACAATCTCTACCTCTCCATCTTTATTCCGTATGTATCTGGTTTTGATCTCTTTCCTTTTGTCTTTGAAAATCTCCTCGCTGATAAGCGAACACAAGCCTATTTTATCTTCATTCAGCCTTATGATTGTCAACCTGCTTCGATAAAGACTACATGCACTTACCGCACTGCCTTTGAGACCTGACACGCAATCAATAATCGGCTTCAGGAATCAGAAACACTGTTCTGCAGATTATCCTACAAACACTAACATTAGGGTGTGAGGTGCTTGGTGAGGTGCTTGGATGAGTCTCTCTGGGGGATATGAAATCTCCGGACACTGTATATTTGGGATCTACAGAAGTGCATCTCGATACATTATGAAGCAGTTGATGCAATGCAATGGGATCCATCTGATAGATTAAACATAGATTATGCAATACGATTGTATACTTTTCTTTCTTTGCCCTTAGAAAGACAAAAAATCATCAGTTTGTTTAAGTGACTTCAAATGCACTCTTTCACAACTACAACTTTGCAATACACAAAATAAAAAGATCAATAAATAATAACAATAAACCCAGACCTTCTTTTCCTGTTGTGTCTTCAATAAAACACAGCTCTACCTCTGCCATGGTACTATTCCATATATATATATATATATATATATATATATATATATATATATATATATATTATATATATATATATTCATTCATTCATTCATTCATCTTCTACCGCTATATCCGATCTTCCGTCGGGTCATGGGGAGCCTGTGCCTATCTCAGGTGTCTATGGGCATTAAGGCAGGACCAGGGGAAACGGGAGAACCCGGAGACAAACCCCTGAGGCACGGTGAGAACAATACAAACTCCACACACACACAGGAATCTAACCTGGACCCTGGCGGTTTGAGGCGAACGTGCTAAACCACTAAGCTACCGTGCCTATATATATATATATATATATATATATATATATATATATATATATATATATATATATATATATATATATATATTGTAATACTTCATCTATTGATATAGTAGCAGTGGTGCTGAGAGAAAACATTGATGCATTTTTTAAATAATAAAAATTATGTCTGTCACTTTAACACAAATTCACTTTAACGCTATTGTATATTATTATTGTTATTAACATGTTATAATATAGAAATAAAGAAATGGAATAAATAAACGTTCATTGGGCATCCACTCACACTTCCTAAATTTGCCCCCAATTACACCTACTATCTGCGCATTCACAACATGGTACGATCTCCTCACTATATTAGCGTATATTACCGTACGGAACCTTACGCAAGCGCATCGCATTCCCAAATCCGTATTACTGCAATAAAGCGCATTTTTACTGAACGCAATAAAGCGCTTCCGTATAACCTATACACCGTATCACCAGTTTATATGGAAAAGCAACCGGAACACAATTCTTAAAGGAGCCACGTCCCATATTTTACACTTCAAACCAACACTAAACAAAATAACATTGTCAATTAACAAGAAATTCATATTAAAAGAATAAATTACAAGAGTGAAATAAGTATTAAATAATCAAGAATTTCATTTAAGGGAGAGATTTTGAGAGAAATGTATATCATTATAACATCTGTTACAGTTACATGCAATTAATGTGTGATTAATCACAGGTTATCTCACGGCAATCATACGATTATTCATTCATTCATTCATCTTCTACCGCTTTATCCGATCTTCCATCGGGTCACGGGGAGCCTGTGCCTATCTCAGGCATCTATGGGCATTAAGGCAGGATACACCCTGGATGGAATGCCAACCCATCGCAGGGCACACACACACATTCACACACACATTCATACACTAGGGACAATTTTCCAAGGTGCCAATCAACCTACCGTGCATGTTTTTGGACCGGGAGGAAACCGGAGAACCCGGAGAAAAACCCCCTGAGACACGGGGAGAACATGCAAACTCCACACACACACATGGCCGAGACGGGGGAATCGAACTCGGATCCTGGCGGTGTGAGGCGAACGTGCTAACCACTACGCCACCGTGCCCCTATCATACGATTAATCACGATTAAATATTTTAATGGATTGACAGCCTTCATAATAACAATATAGAGCAGGTACTATTTATTATTAGTTTTTTTTTTTTTTTTTTTTTACAGATGTTAAACACTATTCATTATGACACAAATGCCAACTTGTATCCGATGTGATGCAACAATTTTTGACATAGTTAACATTTATGCTGGCACACTGATGCACATGTCTTGGTTGTGTTTATGGTTTGGAAAGGTTTCTGTGATGTCTAAATCTGACATTCCTTCAATGACTCAAGAAAAGATTACATCATCAACTCCCGATATTGCTTCTGTAAATCCTAAATACGAATATAAACCAGATACTAGGAGTGACAATTATATGGGTATTGAGGGAGTAAACACAGCTTCCTAATTTGACTTGTATCAAATATTTATGATAACGGCGATGCTTTTATATTAGACTGTGTGTTAATCAATGTTTCAGCTGAGACTCACATCACTGCATTATTAATGCGGGTCGTGTCATTAAAGTGCAGACGCGTAACTGTTAGAGTAAACATCCGACACTTACAGTAACGCCGGATCACGAGGTGTTTATGGAACACGTTTATGGAAAACGTTATGCTGATGCTAACGCAGGTGTGTGTGTATGTGTGTGTTCTTTATCAGTGCTTTAATGAGGGGTGTGTATAAAACACACCCCACAGTCTTCATTCTGTTATGGGGAAAACAAGCAACAACAACAACAACAATAATAATAGTAATAATAATAATAATAATAATAATAGTGGGGCACAGTGGCGTAGTGGTTAGCACGTTGAGGGAGTGTGGGTGGAGTGTGCATGTTCTCCCCGGGCCTCAGGGGGTTTTTCTCCGGGTTCTCCGGTTTCCTCCCGGTCCAAAAACATGCACGGTAGGTTGATTGGCACCTTGGAAAATTGTCCCTAGTGTAGGAATGAGTGTGTGTGTGTGTGTGTGTGTGTGTGTGTGTCCTGCGATGGGTTGGCATTCCATCCAGGGTGTATCCTGCCTTAATGCCCATAGACGCCTGAGATAGACACAGACTCCCCGTGACCCGAGGGAAGATCGGATAAAGCGGTAGAAGATGAATGAATGAATAATAATAATAAATAAGAGTAATAATAATATCAATAATAAAAATCATAACAACACTAACAGCAATAATAATCAGAATGAACTTTATTGCCAGGTATGTTTGCACATACGAGGAATTTGTTTTAGTGACAAAAACTCTACAGTGTAACAGAGTGACAAGACAAGACATGACAAGACAAGACAAAAATGCAAATATACAAAATATAAAATTTACAAAATAGAAATTTACAAAATAGCAGCAAATTTACAAAAAATAGCAGCAATACAATATATTAGGATATTTTAAGTTGTGCAGGTGTATGTGTTTGTGCAGTTATATGCAAACTGAATATAAATTAGTTGTGTGTTTAAATAAAAGCTGTATATTAGTGTTATAAAGTGTTCATGGCATGGACTGCCCGGGGGAAGAAACTGTTCCTGTGTCTGGTCGTTCTGGTGTTCAGTGCTCTATAGCGTCGACCAGACGGCATCAGTTCAAAGAGAGAGTGTGCAGGATGAGAGGGGTCCAGAGTGATTTTCTTAGCCCTTTTTCTTACTCTGGATGAGTGAAGTTCTATAATAATAATATAATAAATATAATACATATAATATAATTAAGTTATAAATAATTAATATAATAAAATTATAAATTATAAATAATAATAACATTTATTAATAATAATAATAATAATAAAATGATTATAATACTAACATCAATATTAGTAATAATAATGATAATAATAGTAATAACAATAATAAAATGATAATGATACTAACATCAATATTATTAATAATAATACTAACATCAATAGAATAATAATAATAATAATAAACAATAATATAATAATAATAATAATAACAGCAATAGTAATAATAATAAAATAATAATAATAATAATAATAATAATAATTATAATAACAGCAATATAATAATAATACATAATAATAATAATAATACATATAATAATAATAATAATAATAATAATAATAAGATAGATAATAACTACTACTACTACTACTACTACTAATACTACTAATAATAATAATAATAATATACAACAAATTAACAGAATAATAATAACAACAAGGTAGGGCTGTTGCTATCGATAATTTCATCGATTAATCGTATAATGGGATAAGAGAAAGGTTTTCTTTATGATTACATTTTTTCTTAAATCTTAAATGTGTACTCTAAGCACTTATTTTCATAACATTTATCTCTTCCCTCTTTTTTGCTGATCCAAAAAGATGATCCGATCTGTGATTCATGTGAACTTAGAATTTTTTTTAATTTTTTATAATGTGCTTTGATGTCATGGTCCAATTTTAAAATCCGAGCAATTATCCAGTCCTTGGTCCATATTTAGGGAATACATTCATTCATCCCAATCTTATTACTGTATAACGCTAGGAATGCTTTCCTCCCGGAGCAATCGGCCCTAAAAGAGTGCCTCATGACCTTTCCCACTGAATAACAACTCCACTCCATGCCATCTATACTTAAAATAAAACCTTTTCCCGTGTATTCCTGGAACCTGATTCGTGGGAATCTGTGACATAGACTAATGCGACGTGTTAGCTGTGTGCCAGCCGAATACACTCTAATAAAATTGACTATAAAGCAAGGACACGTGTTTTTATCTGCACCATCAGATGGCTATCAAGGTTTTGAAAATATTTACAGGACACTGATAGCCTTATGTCATTTGGGTCCATTTTCAAAGATCTTGTTGTATGATGAAGCTGGAACAGTGATAAATTGGCTCGGGCCGGTTTTTATCACGTTATATAGTGAGTGTTATGATCCGACATGTAATCGAGAAGTCCATTAGGGAAGAGGAGGTTGTTTTACAGAGTGGCTCTGTAAGATACACAGGGAGGGAGTGACCGAGGCAGTGCTGTAGGTGGCAATTTGTAGGTTAAATGAATAAATAAA
The DNA here is from genome assembly GCA_030449085.1 of Kryptopterus vitreolus. Taxonomy (NCBI): domain Eukaryota; kingdom Metazoa; phylum Chordata; class Actinopteri; order Siluriformes; family Siluridae; genus Kryptopterus; species Kryptopterus vitreolus. Next base: position 7,025,173 of record JACRUU010000002.1, on the reverse strand, counting down.
TAAATAATAAAGGATTCGATGATAATGTGATAGAAAACAGTCGCAATTAGCAATCAAAACTGATTTCTATGTATATTTCATAGATTGTACGTCATATTTAGAGGAAAGCTTGTATAAATTACATTATAGCAGATATAAAGATATAATTTTGTTAGTGTCCTAAACTCTCAGATATAGGTTGGGAGTTCAAAGGTTCAAGACCCCGTGTTGTTCTAAAAGAAACCCTTTAACGGCTAAACCCTAATATCTAACATCGCTGGGATATGTGAGAAAAACAATTTCACTGTGCTGTAATGTACATGTTAAAAAAAAAAAGCTTGTATGTAAGTATGTGACGCATATGTGATCATTTCTAAATATTTTCTTTATGTTTTATTTACGTTGACATTCGCCTTTGGTCATGTTGACCCCATAGTACCTTCAATGTAGATCAGCTAAGTAACGTCGACAGTGAATATGAGGACAATGATGATTTGAGCTGGGATGAAAGTGACCACGAAGCCAGTAATGAAGAGTCCGACGTCAACAGTGAAATAAATGCAAATGAATCTGAGTCAGATGATGAATCGGAAGATGGTGATATGTGTGATCAGATTCATGGAAAAGACTGGTATATGTAGTCACAGAAGCCAAAAACTGTCAGAAGAAACCCTATGCAAATTACCAGCAACAAGCACCACACAGAGCCATCCAGGACAATGCAAGAGATGCTATATTTGTCCCGGATCAAGTGACAAGAAAACCAAATTACTCTGTAATGAGTGCAATAGGTTTGTGTGCGACGAACAAACCAAACGGTTCTGCAACCGATGCGAATAATAAGTGTTGTGTGTATTATTTGGATTTTATAACACATTGGGATCACATATTATATCAAGGAAAAACCAAATATTGTGATAAAGTGATGAATGTGACTCCAAGAATGTGACTTTTTTTTCATGGTAACAGAGCAGGGTTAAAATGCGTTAAAACACCTATATGATTATATTCACTGATGCCATTGGTGTATGTTGTCAAGTCAAGTCAAGTCAAGAGGTTTTATTGTCATTTCAACCACATATAGCTGACGCAGTACACAGTGAAATGAGACAACGTTTCTCCAGGACCCTGGTGCTTACACAAATCAACATATAACACAAAGACAAGAACACAATGCTGAGGACGAGACTAAATTTGTCCTAGGTACATAAAGTGCATTGTGTGCAACCTGGTGCAAACAACATTACACAACATAAAATAAAATACGATAAAAAACACAACAACGACCGTCACTGTGTATTATACTATGTATGTGGCCATAGTTTTTCGCCATAGGAAATACTGTAATGGCAGATTAGGAGAATGTGCTGACCATGGCCAATTGAAAGTCTGCTTTGAGACAATGTCCATTCTGAAACTTGCTCTGGAGAATAAATACAAGTAAAACATGTTAAGGAAAAAATGTACAATATATTTAATTTCTCTCAATTTCTCGATCATTCAATTGTCCATTTGTTGCTTTATGGCAGGGGTGACCAACTAGTAGGAGGCTAAGAGCCACTTTTTTTTCTGTGTTACTGCAAAGAGCCACATCATACACATGGGTACACATGAACATCATTCCATTCCCATTGACGCATGTTATGTGAAAGCTCCTAAAGAGCCGCATGAAACTAGTTAAAGAGCCGCATGAGGCTCGGGAGCCACGGGTTGGCCAGGCCAGCTTTATGTAAAAAACAAACTTGCTACATGCATCCACTCACGCTTCCTAAATTCCCCTACTTCGCCTACTAGCTGCGCATTCACAACAGGTATGATCTCCTCACTATATTAGAGTATATTACCGGATGGAACCTTAACCTATCACCATTTTAAATGGAAAGCAAAAAAAAACGGAACATAATTCTTAAAGGAGCCACGTACCATATTTAACTATTAAAACACACCTTTGAATCAATTAACATTGAAATGCACTAACAAGAAATCAATATTCAAAGAACATTAAATAATGAATAATTTAATTAAAGGGAGAGATTTTAAAGGGAGTGAAATTAATATATTTGTGACATCTGTTACAGTTAGAGTATTACAAATATGAGAAGTGTTCATTTATGGCACATATGATAACAGTCGGATTAACAATTTAGTATTTTTAAATTTACCTCGCGATTAAGTATTGTAATCTATTGACAGCTATACATACACACACACACACACACACACACACACACACACACACACACACACACACACACACACACACACACATATATATATATAAAAGGGGCACGGTGGCTTAGTGGTTAGCACGTTCGCCTCACACCGCCAGGGTCAGGGTTCGATTCCCGTCTCGGCCATGTGTGTGTGGAGTTTGCATTTGCATGTTCTCCCTGTACCTCAGGGGGTTTTTTAATGCTAGACGCCTGAGATAGGCACAGGCTCCCCGTGACCCGAGGGAAGATCTGGATATAGTGGTAGAAGATGAATAAATGAATGAATGATATATCTATATATATATATATATATATATATATATATATATATATATATATTGTGTGTGTGTGTGTGTGTCTATACTGCATTATATATATATATATATATATATATATACACACACACACACACACACATTATAGTAGTTTCTAGGTTCTAGTAGTTTCTCTGGGAGAAAGCTGACCAGTTATATCATATACCAGTAAGTTCCTCATCACGAATAGGCCATCCCTAAAACATCTCAGTCAAACAGGAAGAGATGTGGGATGAGGGTGGGAAGGAAAATGCCAGTGGGAAGTGGGATCTACTCCATGGATGTGCTATCAGCACGCTTTCCTTTACATGCCAGTTTGATAGATGCTTAGAGACGAAGCTAGATTAGAAGTGGTTTTTAATAGGTAAAGTTTGTGTTTGTTTGACGTCCGGGCTGTAAGAAAATATGAGAAACACATGGTTAATGCAATGTACACAAATATAACTTTTATGATTTTATTGAATAATATTTGTCTTGCACTTTTAAACAATGGACGATGTCTCCGAATGAAATAGAAGTTCATAAATAACTCCATAAAAGTTGTTCTATAGTGTTGTATATACAGTAGACCTTTTACAGACACACCTAGCACACAAATATGTCTTCCTAATACATAATGTGATTAAAATACATAATACATAAGATTTAAAATGTGATTAAAATGGACTCATTTGACTTTATATTGATGATATATTGATTTTTATTTACCAGGATGCATTTATAAAGGTCTAGGTAGAGTTGTAAAGGAAAATATCTATGATAATATTCAGCCAGGAACCTCTCGATCAAGTCTGGGAGTCAGGAGTACATTTTCACATAAACAACGACACAGAATCAAATCGTGACAAAAATTTACCCTGGAATAAAGTTGCAAGATCACAAATGGAAATTTCTGGAAAAAAAAAACAAAAACAAATATATAACGAATTTAGGGATCAATCTTTAATAATGGAGGCACGGTGGCTTAGCACGTTCGCATCACACCTCCAGGGTCCGGGTTCGATTCCCGTCTCGGCCATGTGTGTGTGGAGTTTGCATGTTCTCCCTGTGCCTCAGGGGGTTTTTTCTCCTTTCGTTTTTTCTCCTTTCAGTTTCTCCGGTTTCCTCCCCGGTCCAAAAACATGCACGATAGGTTGATTGGCACCTTGGAAAATTGTCCCTAGTGTATGAATGTGAGTGTGTGTGTGTCCTGTGATGGGTTGGCATTCCATCCAGGGTGTATCCTGCCTTAATGCCCATAGACGCCTGAGATAGGCACAGACTTGCCGTGACGCGAAGGAAGATCAGACAAAGCGCTAGAAGATGAAGATGTTTAATAACACATTGTTTAAAGGGACAGTGTATAATTCTAGAGCCCCCTACAGCCTATTGCATAAATTACAATCATAAATAACAATGAAACACACAGCAGACTTTTAATTGCAAGACAAAATTCTAATCCAGCGTGTCCTTTGAGTTTATTGATCAAATCTGAAGTCTTGTTTGGACAGAGAGTGGTGATAATAAAATGCTGTAACACCCATAATGTGTCAGAAACCAGCGCATTAGCCCACTAATTGTATTTAACTGGAGGTGATTACAAGCTAATGAGTCTTTTTTGCTCCTATAAAGGATGAGATTTGAGAATTGGTATGCAGTTCCAATACGACTGTAGTGCATAAATGCAGGAAACGTGCCAAAACGAACGCAGAAGTGGCCGGGCGGAATACTAAACGCCGTTTAACCGTTTAAAAAAAAAAAAAAAAAAAAACATCGAGATCTGAAAAATGTCTCAATTGATCTTAATTTATCTGCGGAAATACACAGCCACATTCTCTCGGGGATTTTGCTCATTTTAAGGGAGTGCGCTCCATGAACTCCCACCCGTTTCATTCCCTTCAACCTTGTCCCAACTGGCCACGTAGCACGGTCAAGGGGTCACCGATAAGTGAAATATGATTGGGCCCCTTCACCTTGTAATCGCTCAAGAAGCGATGACTCAGCAGAGTAAAAGTGGTAAAATGACTTCTTCAATCGTTCCTTTTGAAAACCCTCCGGAGACTTTTTTAATGGGATCTCGCAGATCCCAGTTGATTTAAAAGTATGAACAAGATCGAGGAAAAAACAACTTGTGGCCCCGGAGCATGTTTATCACAGAGGTACAAACAGTATTGGGTAGACTTGGGGGCGTCCCCTTTTTCATTCGTCTTCTACCGCTTTATCCGATCTTCCCTCGGGTCACGGGGAGTCTGTGCCTATCTCAGGCATCTATGGGCATTAAGGCAGGATACACCCTGGATGGAATACCAACCCATCGCAGGGCACACACATTCACACACACACATTCACACAGTAGGGACAATTTTCCAAGGTGCCAATCAACCTACCATGCTTGTTTTTGGACCGGGAGGAAACCGGAGAACCCGGAGAAAAACCCCCTGAGGCACGGGGAGAAGATGCAAACTCCACACACACATGCTGCCTAGACGGGAATCGAACCCGGACCCTGGCGGTGTGAGGCGAACGTGTTAACCACTAAGCCACCTTGTTGTAAGAACACAAACATACAGTATGTAGTAGATCACCAATGTGTGTAGTGGATTGCCAACATGTGTAGTAGATCACCAATAAGTTTAGTAGATCACCAATGTGTTTGTGGATCTCCAATGTGTGTAGTGGATTGCCAACATGTGTAGTAGATCACCAATAAGTTTAGTAGATCACCAATGTGTTTGTGGATCTCCAATGTGTGTAGTGGATTGCCAACATGTGTAGTATAGCACCAACATGTGTATATCACCAATGTGGGTGGTTAAGGCATTGGCCTCTGGACCGGAAGATCCCAGGTTCAAATCCCACCACCAGTAGTGGGCTTTTGATCAAAGCATTTAACCCTCAACTGCTCAGTTGTAAGTTGCTTTGGATAAGGGCATGTGCCAAATGACTTACATGTAGTAGATCACATCTATGTGTAGTAGATCGCTATTGTGTGTGTAGTGGATTGCCAACATGTGGAGTAGATCACCAACATGTGTGGTAGGCCACCAATGAGTTTAGAGATCATCAATGTGTGTGGTGTAGTTGGAATCCAAAAATCAATATATATATATATATATATATATATATATATATATATATATATATATATATATATATATATATATATATATAGATATATATATATATATATATATATATATATATATATATATATATATATAGTATTTAAGTATTTACAGGGCAGTCCCCTATAAAATGGTAACTTAGGTGAAAGCCAGGAAGTATAATAATAAGAATAATTAAGATGAGATTTAAATTAAAACTAGTACTAAGCTGCCACTAGTGGGCCCTTGAGCAAGGCCCTTAACTTTCAGCTGCTCATTTTTAAGTCTCTCTGAATAACGCCAAATGCTGTAAATGTAAATCTAAGAAATAAACACAGTCGGGTAATTAACCACTGGTAAACAAAAGAAAAAAAAAATCACATGGTGTTTATTTCTCACCAATAATGACAATACAAAAAAGCCAACTGAGAAAAGAGTGTAACTTGGATTGGATCTGAAAAGCTTGTGTGTGTGTGTGTGTGTGTGTGTGTGTGTGTGTGTGTGTGTGTGTGTGTGTGTGTGTGTGTGTGTGTGTGTAAGGGGTGCGGTGGCTTTGTAGCTGCTTAGTTTCTTGGTCAGAATGAATTGCTCTTTTACCCAGTTAAGAGACTTCACAACGATTTATGGTACCATGTATGTGTCCTTGGCCGAGTTGCTAAAACAATGGTGTCCTTATGGGACAAAAAATAAAATGCAAAAAGCTCAAGCTACCCCAACCCCCAATTAAATACCCAACACTCTTTTAAATACCCAACACTATTTTAAATCCCCAACACTCTTTTAAAATCCCCAATACTCTTTTAAATCCCCAACCCCCAATTAAATACCCAACACTCTTTTAAATACCCAACACTATTTTAAATCCCCAACACTCTTTTAAATCCCCAACCCTCTTTTAAATCCCCAACCCCCAATTAAATACCCAACACTCTTTTAAATACCCAACACTATTTTAAATCCCCAACACTCTTTTAAATCCCCAACAACTCCCCAAAACTTTTAAATCCCCAACCCCTTTTAAATACCCAACCCCCAATTAAATACCCAACACTCTTTTAAATACCCAACACTCTATTAAATCCCCAACCCTCTATTAAATAGCCAACACTCTATTAAATACCCAACACTATTAAATCCCCAACCCTCTATTAAATAGCCAACACTCTATTAAATACCCAACACTATTAAATCCCCAACCTTTTAAATACCCAACACTATTAAATCTATTAAATAGCCAACACTCTATTAAATACCCAACACTATTAAATCCCCAACCCTCTTTTAACCCCAACACTCTTTTAAATCCCCACCCAACACTATTAAATCCCCAAAACTCTTTTAAATACCCAACACTATTAAATCCCCAACCCTCTTTAAATACCCAACACTCTATTAAATCCCCAACCCTCTTTTAGATCCCCAACACTCTATTAAATCCCCAAAACTCTTTTAAATACCCAACACTCTTTTAAATCCCCAACACTCTTTTAAATCCCCAACACTCTATTAAATACCCAACACTCTATTAAATCCCCAAAACCCCAAACACCCCAACACTCTTTTAAATCCCCAACCCTCTTTTAAATCCCCAACAACTCTTTTAAATCCCCAAAACCCAACCCTCTTTTAAATCCCCAAAACTCTTTTAAATCCCAACACTCTTTTAAATCCACAACAACACTCTTTTAAATCTTTTAAATCCCACAACCCTCTATTAAATCCCCAACCCTCTATTAAATAGCCAACACTCTATTAAATACCCAACACTATTAAATCCCCAACCCTCTTTTAAATACCCAACACTCTTTTAAATCCCCACCCAACACCCAACCCTCTTTTAAATCTATTAAATCCCAACAGATCCCAACACTATTAAATCCCCAACACTCTATTAAATCCCCAACACTCTTTTATTAAATACCCAACCCTCTTTTAAATCCCCAACACTCTATTAAATCCCCAAAACTCTTTTAATCCCCAACACTCTTTTAAATCCCCAAAACTCTTTTAAATACCCAACACTCTATTAAATCCCCAACACTCTATTAAATACCCAACACTCTTTTAAATACCCAACACTCTTTTAAATCCCAACACTCTTTAAATCCCCAACACTCTATTAAATACCCAACACTATTAAATCCCCAAAACTCTTTTAAATACCCAACACTATTAAATCCCCAAAACTCTTTTAAATACCCAACACTATTAAATCCCCAAAACTCTTTTAAATACCCAACACTATTAAATCCACAACCCTCTTTTAAATACCCAACACTCTATTAAATACCCAACACTCTTTTAAATCCCCAACCCTCTTTTAGATCCCCAACACTCTTTTAAATCCCCAACCCTCTTTTAGATCCCCAACACTCTATTAAATCCCCAAAACTCTTTTAAATCCCCAACACTCTTTTAAATCCCCAACCCTCTTTTAGATCTATTAAATCCCAACACTCTTTTAAATCCCCAACACTCTTTTAAATCCCCAACACTCTTTTAAATCTCTTTTAAATCCCCAACACTATTAAATCCCCAGAACTCTATTAAATCCCCAACACTCTATTAAATACCCAACACTCTATTAAATCCCCAAAACAACTCTATTTAAATCCCCAAAACTCTTTAAATACCCAACACTATTAAATCCCCAAAACTCTTTTAAATACCCAACACTATTAACTCTTTTATCCCCAAAACTCTTTTAAATACCCAACCCTCTATTAAATCCACAACCCTCTATTAAATCCCCAACCCTCTTTTAAATACCCAACCCTCTATTAAATCCACAACACTCTATTAAATACCCAACACTCTTTTAAATTCTTTTAAATCCCCAAAACTCTTTTAAATACCCCAACACTCTTTTAAATCCCCAACACTCTTTTAAATCCCCAAAACTCTTTTAAATCCCCAAAACTCTTTTAAATCCCCAACACTCTTTTAAATCCCCAACACTGGGAATGACCGGGCTTATATAGAGAGAGGGAGAAGGAGAGAGGATGCGGAACAGGTGAGGCCAATTTGGGTGTGTGTGTGGGGAAAAGAGCAGGGAGGAGCCAGGAGAGAGAGGGAACCGTGACATATGTGCAGTGTTGGGGAGTAACTAGTCACATGTAACGTAAATGAATTACAAAATAAAAGTAACAGTAATTTGTTACAGAGAAAATCATACCTGAATGAATTTATTACATTCATTCATTCATTCATCTTCTACCGCTTTTTATCCGATCTTCCCTCGGGTCACGGGGAGTCTGTGTCCTATCTCAGGCGTCTATGGGCATTAAGGCAGGATACACCCTGGATGGAATGCCAACCCATCGCAGGGCACACACACACACACACACACACACACATTCATACACTAGGGACAATTTTCCAAGGTGCCAATCAACCTACCGTGCATGTTTTTGGACCGGGAGGAAACCGGAGAACCCGGGGAAAAACCCCCTGAGACACGTGGAGAACATGCAAACTCCACACACACATTCCCGAGACGGGAATCGAACCCGGATCGAATTTATTACATAATAATAAGTATTAATAATAATAATAATAATAATAAGTAATAATCAATTACAGTTACTTTTGAAAATGTTAAAGATTCCAAAGCCCATCTCCGCTCACGTCAACAATCTTTGTTCTTTTATTATTTATTTCTTTGTATTATTTTTTTTACTTTTTAGTTTGTTTCCTTTTCCATTTATTGTTTCTTTTATGTTGACATGTAGACGGTCATAAGAAGCATTTCACTGCATGTCGTATGTAAGTGTATTTGACAAAATTTGAATTTGAGCTTGTTTAGCACTTTCTCTTCAGACCGCCAGGGTCCGGGTTCGATTCCCGTCTCGGCCATATGTGTGTGTGGAGTTTGCATGTTCTCCCCGTGCCGCAGGGGTTTTTTCTCCGGGTTCTCCGGTTTCCTCCCGGTCCAAAAACATGCACGGTAGGTTGATTGGCACCTTGGAAAATTGTCCCTAGTGTATGAATGTGTGTGTGTGTGAGTGTGTGTGTACCCTGTGATGGGTTGGCATTCCATCCAGGGTGTATCCTGCCTTAATGCCCATAGACGCCTGAGATAGGCACAGACTCCTCGTGACCCGAGGGAAGATCGGATAAAGCGGTAGAAAATGAATGAATGAATTATTTGTTGCTCTTATTATACGTCACAACCGCTAATTTGTGTCATTCGCCAGCGTCCAGCATACAGCCCTGATGTGCAGATGCTGTTCATGAGCAGAAGTCACTTTAAAAGTATGATAAATGATGTAATATGTATATGAATATGTAAGTTTGATATTTTTATTGACTTTTTACTTTTCGCATATAATTTTTCATTGATCAATGAAATGTTCCTTTTATTATTTAGGTTGACAGCTGATTGTAGTAAAAGGACTGCAGTACAGAGAAAGAGAGAGAGAGAGAGAGAGAGAGAGGACATCATTTTAAAATACAAATATTGTTCCTCAATAAAATACAGATACACAAAATGCTGCTTAAGTACAGTAATTACATTTTACTTCATTTCTGTCCCACACTGTCAGATATACTGTATAATCAAAAACGCTATTTATTACACCAGTCCTGTGATTTTCTTTAAATAAAAAGAGCGAAAAAAGTTGCACACAGTGTGTCTTATCTGCTGCCCGGTTTCCTGAGGATGAGGATGAAGAGGAGGGCTGCGTTCACGTCTCCCCCCTGCCTGTTTGTGTTTAAGTGTTTATGAAACTGGTGTCGTCTTTTCTTAACTCCTGCAGAGGAGAGAGGATGTGGAAAGAATGAGAGGAAATCACACAGTCGTGGGGCGTCACACAGCGATCATACAGCGTGTAAAGGCCATGGCGATCCACATATCGTGTTGTAGTTGTTTTACTTGTTTTGATGTTTGAATTTGACGATCTTTTACCCAAATTTGGCTGTTTTAGTTTTTCAATCCACATACTTTATATTTATACCAACAGAGTTAGTGGCCCACTTATTCATTTGTCAGGTCAAGTCAAGAGGTTCGCCTCACACCTCCAGGGTCAGGGTTCGATTCCCGTCTCGACCATGTGTGTGTGTAGTTTGCATGTTCTCCCCGTGCCTCAGGGGGTTTTTCTCCGGGTTCTCGGGTTTCCTCCCCGGTCCAAAAACATGCACGGTAGGTTGATTGGCACCTTGGAAAATTGTCCCTAGTGTATGAATGTGTGTGTGAATGTGTACTCTGATGGGTTGGCATTCCATCCAGGGTGTATCCTGTCTTAATGCCCATAGACGCCTGAGATAGACACAGACTCCCTGTGACCCAAGAGAAGATCGGATATAGAGGTAGAAGATGAATGAATGAACTATATATATCTGTTGCAGTACACAGTGAAATGTGACGATGTTTCTCCAGGACCTTGGTGCTACATAGAACAACATATAACACAACATAGAGTTATAAAACACAGAGCTGAGGACTAGACTAAGTTGTCTTAGCGTTCAGCACGTTCGCCTCACACCTCCAGGGTCTGGGTTCGATTCCCGTCTCGGCCATGTGTGTGTGGAGTTTACATGTTCTCCCCGTGCCTCAGGGGGTTTTTCTCCGGGTTCTCCGGTTTCCTCCCCGGTCCAAAAAGCATGCACGGTTGTAGGTTGTTTGGCACCTTGGAAAATTGTCCCTAGTGTATGAATGTGTGTGTGAGGGTGTGTGTTTGTCCTGCGATGGGTTGGCATTCCATACAGGGTGTATCCTGCCTTAATGCCCATAGACGCCTGAGATAGACACAGGGAAGATCAGGATATAGCGATGAAGGAATGAATGAGTAATAAACAGTTTGACTGATGTGCAAACAAAGCAAGTAGAGAAACAGTAGTAAATGTGCAAATGTGCAAAATGAGCATGTAAACAGTAACACTGTTAATAAGACCGGTATGTACAACTAGACATGGGACATTTCCTGAAGAAAATGTGAGTGATGCTTGCCGATGCAAATCACAGCTCCAGGAGCGACCTTAGAGCTAGGTACATTTGTACATTACACGTGATGTCAGTCATACGTTCGCGACCTACTCCATCTCACCTACGAGTGGATATGTCAAATGTGCATGTCGGCCGAACACGGGCCCAACGGCGTATCATCAAATTTCCCCATTCATTCTCTATGGGGTCGGAGAGTAGCGGATTTCCTGAAATTCCAAACAGGTGTGGGGTTCGGGATGTATATGATCGCGATCCACTTCGGACCCCCTACGAGCGGATATGCCATATGTGCATGTCGGACGCTCACAGGCCGAACTGTGAGGCACGAAATTTCGATCCCATTCATTTTCTATGGGAAAAAATTCCGGCTTTTTGGGCCCTGGTTCGGAATTCCATGGGGGGATTCTTTATAAAAGTAATAACACACCTCACACCATCGGGCCGCACGATATGAGGTATGATTTGTGAGGATAGGACAAAAACTGCGGGATGAGTTAAGCGCCGAAAAAAACGAAGCGAGAGAGAGATTATAATAGTGAGGCTTTGCAAGCATTTAATGAACAACCCAAAGGGCACGGTGGTTTAGTGGTTAGCAGGTTCGCCTCACACCTCCAGGATCAGGGTTCGATTCCCGTCTCGGCCATGTGTGTGTGGAGTTTGCATATACTCCTCGTGCCTCAGGGGGTTTTTCTCCGGGTTCTCCGGTTTCCTCCCAGTCCAAAAATAAAACATGCACGGTAGGTTGATTGGCACCTTGGAAAAATTGTCCCTAGTGTATGAATGTGTGTGTGAATGTGTGTGTGTCCTGCGATGGGTTGGCATTCCATCCAGGGTGTATCCTGCCTTAATGCCCATAGACGCCTGAGATAGACACAGACTCCCCGTGACCCGAGGGAAGATCGGAATGAATGAATGAATGAACAACCCCGTGTCCCATTGTCAAGAGTTGCAAGCAAAAAAACCCTTGAGATGTCAAGAGGAGGAAAACTTCGAGACGAACCAAACTCAAATCAATCTTTTATGTAACACATGGTAGTGGAATTGAATGTTAAGAAATGCCTGAAAGGATTACGAGCTGATTGATTAATAAGAGTGTATTTATGAATACAAGTCCAAGTCGACTTTATTGTCATTTCAACAATAAGAAACAATGAAAGACTAAAAAGGTGCAACATTTGGTACTAAAGAAAGACAAGGAGCAGCAAACTAGAGTGCCAACCAGTACACATGTTGTGCAAAAATGGATATGCGAGTAAAAATAAATAATATTTGAAATGTAAACAGGGGGCACGGTGGCGTAGTGGTTAGCACGTTCGCCTCACACAGCCAGGATCCGGGTTCGATTCCCGTCTCGGTCATGTGTGTGTGGAGTTTGCATGTTCTCCCCGTGCCTCAGGGGTTTTTTCTTCCGGGTTCTCCGGTTTCCCCCGGTCCAAAAACATGCATGGTAGGTTGATTGGCACCTTGGAAAATTGTCCCTAGTGTATGAATGTGTGTGTGAATGTGTGTGTGTGTGTGTCCTGCGATGGGTTGGCATTCCATCCAGGGTGTATCCTGCCTTAATGCCCATAGACGCCTGAGATAGGCACAGGCTCCCCGTGACCCGAGGGAAGATCGGATAAAGCGGTAGAAGATGAATGAATGAATGAATGAATGAAATGTAAACACTGTTGCTGAGGTAAACATGTTGTACGATGGTGTGCAAAATGGCAATTTGTGCAAACAGAGCTTTTTTGTATGTTTGGCTTTCCTTAGTGTTGAGGAGTATGATGGCTTGTGTGTGTGTGTGTGTGTGTGTTTATGAGTCCATTTCCTTTATGTTGACGAGTTTATTGGTTTATGGAATGAAGCTGTTACACAGTCTGGATGTGAGGAATCGAATTACCACTGCACCTGTGAACAGTGTATGTGTGTGTGTGTGTGTGTGTGTGTGTGTGTGTGTGTGGTCAACCACAATGCTGCTGGCTTGCGGTGCGTGGTGTAAATGTTCATGACAATTGGAAGAACGACCCCAATGATCTTCTTAGCCGTCCTCACTATCCTCTGTAGGGTCTTGCCATTTGAGAAGGTGCTGTTTCCAGTCTGCGATTCAGCTGCTCAGGATGCTCTTGATGGTTCCTCTGGTAGAAGGTAGTGAGGATTTGTGGCTTCAACAGCTTTCTCAAAAAGTAAAGACACTGCTGCTGTGCATTGCTACCCAGTCACGGGTCATCAGGGTGAACAGCAACGGACTGAGCACACACCCCTGAGGGATGTCCTGTTCACATTCCATCCAGTCAAAAAGTCCAGGATCCAGTCAGTAAGAGAAGTGTTCGGGCCCAACAGGTTCGGATTTCAAAGTATTAGTCCTTGTTTTTCAGGTGAGTGAAGGCCAGGTGGAGGTATGTCGTGGTGGAGATGGAGCGGTATGCTTGAATACCTCCCGGTGGTATGCAGGGAGGTGGTAGCTCAGTGGTTAAGGCATTGGCCTCTGGACCAAATCCGACCACCAAAGCTGCCACTAGTCGGACCCTCTTAACCCTCTTAACTGCGCAGTTGTAAGTCACTCTGGATGAGGGCGTCTGCTAAATGCCGCAAATGTAAATGGTATGCAAACTGTTACGAGCAGTCTTTATGTGTCTCATGACGAGTCTCTCGAGATGGGAATGAGTGCAACGGGGCGATAATCATCGAGGCAGGACACAGATGGTTTCTTCGGCACAGGGACGACGGTCGTTGTCTTGAAGCACTTTGGGGCGACAGAGAGATGTTGAAGATGTCAGGGAAAGCCATCTGCTAGTTGGTGCACTCTGCTCAGAGGAATATTGTCTGGTCCTGCAGCTTTCCACATGACTCTCTTCACGTCGACAGTAGACAGACACTTGGTCGTTTGAAGGAGGTGTGGTCTTCAATATGGGTGTTCAGTGCATCTAGAAGTGAGCCATCATGGTGATGCATTAGTGTTGGCTTGGATGACCAGGCACATGCGCTGTGAAGTTTCTGGACATGCTTGCTTTGCTTATCTGATGCCCCTGATAGTCTGGCTCTTGCTATTATTATTATTTTTATAGCTAGTTTGTTCCCTGGCCTGAAGTTTTTCTTGGAGATTGTGGCATCACGTGGCTGGTCACTGATGATGTGTCAAGCCAATTATGTCACCATTGGTTGCAGACTCATCAAACATGCATTCAAAGCCGTCGTGTAGAGCAGTGATGGCTCCTTGCTGGCTAAGATCTCACCTGCTTCAGAAGAAGCTCTTAGATATGAGGTGGTATCAAACAGCTCTGTTTACAAGAAAGTATATTTACACACTATCACCTTCAAAATTGCCCCTTTTCTGGCAAAACAGCACTGAAAGTGTGCCAGCCCCTTGTGGTATATGTCCCGGAAGTCTTCTTTTCAAAGCAATTTCTGCAATTCACGCGACAATAGTGGTCAAAATGGTGTCATTTTAGCTTGATCTTCACAACGAGTCCACTGGAGCCAAATCTGATGAGTCAGAGTATGTTGATTATCAGAACAATCCATTGTACCATCATTACAGAAGATGAAAAGCATCTCTGTAGACAGTGTTGGGGATGTGATGGCGTAACGTAATTTAATTACAAAATAAAAGTAACAGTAATTCATTACATTTACTGAGAAAAAAAGTGCCATTAAATTAGAGTTACTTTTGAATATGTTAAAGATTACAAATCACAAAGACCTCCCCAAACAAACCCACAGAAAAAAGATTTGTCCCACATATATTATAGCACACGGGGCGCGGTGGTTTAGTGGTTAGCACGTTCGCCTCACACCGCCAGGGTCCGGGTTCGATTCCCGTCTCGGCCATGTGTGTGTGGAGTTTGCAAGTTCTCCGTGACCCGAGGGAAGATCGGATAAAGCAATAAAAGATGAATGAATATATTACAGCACAGTGAAATTCTTTTCTTTGCATATCCCTAGTGGGGTTTTTTGGGGGTTTTTGTAAGGCTGGGGTCAGATCACAGGGTCGGCCATTGTACAGCACCCCGTGGACTACAGAAGGTTAGGTCCTTGCTCAAGGACATAAGAGAGGCAGCTTGGCAGTACCAAGGTTCGAACCCCCCCAACCTTACAAACAGTAGCCTTAGTAGCCTTAACTACTGAGTTACCGTCCTCCCTACCTATGCTCGTACATCCACCTTGTACATTCATTAGCGCTCAGGTAAAATTCAGTACTCAAGCTGGACATAGAATGAAACAGGGGCATGAAATTGTAAAATTCTAATCTTCAAAGATATATATATATATATATATATATATATATATATATATATATATATATATATATATATATTCATTCATTTTCTACCTAACCCGCTATATAAGTTTTCTTGTTTTTTTTTTCTATATCCGATCTTCCCTCGGGTCACGGGGAGTCTGTGCCTATCTCAGCCGTCTATGGGCATTAAGGCAGGATACACCCTGGATGGAATGCCAACCCATTGCAGGGCACACACACACTCACATTCACACACACATTCATACACTAGGGACAATTTTCCAAGGTGCCAATCAACCTACCGTGCATGTTTTTTTTTGGACCGCGGGGAGGAAACCTGGAGAACCCTGGAGAAAAAACCCCCCGAGGCACGGGGGGGAGAACATGCAAACTCAATACACACAGGGCCAAAATGGAAAATCGAACCTGCACCTTGGCGGTGTGAAGCGAACGTGATAAGCCACTGTGCCCCGTCCTATATATATATATATATATATATATATATATATATATATATATATATAATATTATATATATATATACTATTATTGAATACCTCACCCGCAAAACACTGTCATGGCAACGGTTCAGCTGGATGGCTCACACTTCCCTACACACACTTAATGAAATGCCAAGCTGAGGAATAATACTCCACCTCCCTACTACTGTAAGACACCAAACCACCCCAAACACACCTCAACTTACTTTCTAATTAATGATAGTTCCACACACACACACACACACACACACACACACACACACACACACACACACACACACACACACACACACACACACACACACACACCACACACACAGCCCAGCCTTCTAAGACAGGGCGCCAAGGGAGGATGTCTGTGGTCAGGATCGGCCTGCATCAACACACTCCTTCATACTTTGCTGAGTTCTTTGTGTGTAAACTAAGTGGACTTGAACCTTTAAAAGGAGGATAGATGTTTGTTGCTGTATTTTTTTTTTCCAGAATCTTCAGATTACATCAACATATGTTATTATTAACTTTGTCCTGGACATCAGATGATGTTTCTCTAGCAAAGGTTAGTGCTATTAGATAGGAGGGAATCAGTGGAATAATCTCTTAATAGCTACAGATACTAACAAGGAAATGATGAAGATGATGAAGATCCACATCATTTGCCATGTTTGTAATAATTATGTAAATTATTTGATTATGAAATACTTTATATTTACAGCATTTGGCAGAGGCACTTATCCCGAGTGACTTACATTTTCATTTTATTCAAACAACTAAGCAGATAGGGGGTTAAGGGCCTTTCTCAGGGGCCCAACACTGCCACTTTGCTAAAAATGGGATTTCAACTCTTTTTTTTTGTCCAATGCCTTAATCAATAAGCGACCACCTCTGCTGGGTTTGTGTTGGGGTTAAGGTCTTTATTAGATTTTTACTTTCAGAATACAGTGGGTCCTCTGTTCTTAAGATGTAACCCGATTTTCACTGTATGTCGGAACATAAAAAAAAATATATATATATATAAAATATACTGTAAAGTACTGTACGTACAGTGCTATAATGAAATGTAGTATTAAAAAAGAGAGAACAATTCCTTACAACATGAATTAAATTAAATATTAATAAAAAAAAAGAGAGAACAATTCCTTACCTTAAAAAAAGATAAAACACGAGAGAGAGAGAGAGAGAGAGAGAGAGAGAGAGAGAGAGAGTTGCTTATGACACTAAACCGCTTAAAAACAGAATGACGAGAAATATTATTTTTGATATTTTTATGGGGGCGTGTTCGTAACCATGAAACATCGTAAGTCGAAACCGGCGTAACCCGAAGACTCCCTGTATATGTACTATAGGGTTATAATGCAATGCTTAATATTTTATACTATTATTCTATTATGGCAGGACATGTTATAGTTTGGAGTTATAGTATAGACATGTTATAGTATAGACATGGAGTTTGTGTGCCTCTAGGCCTCAGGGCCCCTCTGCCTCAAGGGGTTTTTTCTCCGGGTTTTCCGGTTTCCCCCCCCCCCCGGATCCAAAAACATGCACGGTAGGTTGATTGGCACCTTGGAAAATTGTCCCTAGTGTATGAATGTGAGTGTGTGTGTGTGTGTGTATGCGATGGCGATGGGTTGGCATTCCATCCAGGGTGTATCCTGCTTTAATGCCCATAGACGCCTGAGATAGACACAGACTCCACGTGACCCGAGGGAAGATCGGATAAAATGATAGAAGATGAATGAATGAATGATATTTGTACTGTAATAAAATATATCACATGATTAAATGTTTGTGGAGACCTGATAATGTAGGTTTTGAACATCCCATTCCTCATGGGTGTAGCTCAGTGGTTTAAGGCACTGGGCTACTGATCAGAAGGTCGGGGGTTCAAGCCCCTGGTATGGCCAAGCAGCCACTCTTGGGTCCTTGAGCAAGACCCTTAACCCTCTGTGCTCCAGAGGTGCTATGGCCCCAGCTTCCAAAATAAACTGGGATATGTGAATAAAGAATTTCACTGTGCTGTAATGTATATGTGACAAATAAAGGCCATTCTATTCATTTATTCCCTATTTGCTGTTATAATACACTTATGATATTCATTCATTCATTCATCTTCTACCGCTTTATCCGATCTTCCCTCGGGTCACGGGGAGTCTGTGCCTATCTCAGGCGTCTATGGGCATTAAGGCAGGATACACCCTGGATGGAATGCCAACCCATCGCAGGGCACACACACATTCACATACACATTCACACACTAGGGACAATTTTCCAAGGTGCCAATCAACCTACCGTGCATGTTTTTGGACTGGGGGAAACCGGAGAACCTGGAGAAAAACCCCCTGAGGCACGGGGAGAACATGCAAACTCCACACACACATGACCGAGACGGGAATCGAACCCGGACCCTGGCGGTGTGAGGCGAACGTGCTAACCACTACGCCACTGTGCCCCACCACACTTATGATATTCCACTAGATTTTTGAGTGTACTCTGATCGTGCTATCAAGTGTCCCTACCTATTATGCAACAAAAAGGATATCTACTAATAGATGATTCTCTCTCTCTCTCTCTATTGAGGTACCAATAGCCTTATTCAATGCTAACCTGACTGATTCACCCTGGCATCCTACCTCTGATGATAGATTGACAGACAGATTATGGAGCTATGTTTTGGCTTGAAAGGTCACAAATTCATATCCCAGATCCCCCAATCAACCACTTCTGGGCCCCTGAGCAAGGCCCTTAAACCTCCCCTAAGTTGAAAGTCACTCTGAATCGGAGTACCTTCCAAAAGTGCCATAAATACAAATATGTGGCAATAACACCGTAAACCCATTTCATTCTGTACCATATTACACAGTGCTGCTCATATCACAGAGCAATTTATATCTGCACGCACTTATCCACGCAATTCACAACCTCATTGTCCATTAACGTCGATGATTCATTGCTTCATTATCTGGTGGAAATACTGGCAAAGACCTATTCGGATTGTACGAAGTTACGAGGGTTGATTTATGTCTTCTCATTAGATATTATTCGACTTGTAACCAAACACTAATTGAATCCATTTCAATTTTTGCTTCATAACGTTTTTAAAATAAAAAAAAAGAAAGCTACCATTTTTGTTTTGATTATTACCATTTTCCAGCAGCAAAATGATACACACACACACACACAAACACACACACACACACAAATACACACCTGTCATTGGAATTTTTTCCCATAGAAAATGAATGGGGTTGAAATTTCGTGCCTCACAGTTCGGCCTGTGAGCGTCCGACATGCACATATGGCAAATCCACTCGTAGGGGGTCCGGAGTGGATCACACGATCATATACCTCCCGAACCCCATACCTATTCGGAATTTCAGAAAATCCACAACATTCCCGCCCTCTAGAGAATGAAAGTGGAAATTTGATGCTCCGCCGTTCGACCCGTGTTCGCCCGACATGCACATTTGACATATCCACTCGTAGGTAAGATGGAGTAGGTTGCGATCATATGACTCTCCCCAGACTCGCTCGGAATTCCGGACATTCTGCGTCATTCCGGCCCATATAGATGAATGGGGAAACATTTTGACGCTCCACTGTTCGGCTGTATCGCCGTATCCACTCGTCCGGGGCGGCAAGGACATTGCAGTGATATGACACTCGGTCCGAAAAACCATAGGGAATTCTGGGTAATCAGGGTAAATGCCTTTTTTTGACCCGGGATGGATTTTTACCATAGAAAATGAATATCATTCATTCACCTTCTACCGCTATATCCGATCTTCTCGGGTCACGGGGAGTCTGTGCCTATCTGAGGTGTCTATGGGCATTAAGGCGGGATACACCCTGGACGGAATGCCAACCCATCGCAGGGCACACACACATCACATTCACACACACACACATTCACACAAACATACACTAGGGACAATTTTTCCAAGGTGCCAATCAACCTACCGTGCATGTTTTTTTTTTTTGGACCGGGAGGAAACCGGAGAACCCGGAGAAAAAACCCCTGAGGCACGGGGAGAGAACATGCAAACTCCACACACACATGGCCGAGACGGGAATCGAACCCGGACCCTGGCGTTGTGAGGCGAACGTGCTAACCACTAAGCCACCGTGCCCCCAGGTGTAGGTGTAGTCATTCTTTCTCATGATTGATACACCCACCTGTAGTGTTTTTCGGCTTGCTAGACTCCGTATAGCCTTTTTCTCTGGCGATTGACGCCACAATGTCATGCACTCAATGTCATGCGGTATCGACTCTGTAGTGACTGATGTCAAGCCCACACCCGCAGAGTCCTTCGTCAGATCTCATCTGCAGAGATCAGCGCAAATGCTCCCGAAAGACGAATATCGACCCACGTCATGGTAAACGTCCAGACAGATAACGTCCAGTCGTCAATTGTAAGAGCCGGCGGGGCCGGCGCTGTGTCTGTGCGGACACAGATCGCTCGTAAATCTCATTACCCTACACTTCTGTGTGCCGAAAGCGCTACGTGCATCCTTACCAGTGGTCGCAGCTCTGCCGGCCTTAACCGTGTTAAAACAACATATTCATTCATCATACGGCCAAAGGGTCCATATGTTTTTCATGCAAGGACAAAAGATGGCCGGATCAAAGATGAACCCGCCAGCAAATCCTTTTCCAGAGCATCGGCTATCCGTCTCCTTACTCTCCTTACTGAGGTGTTAAACATGTGAAATAACGCATTCATACTTACATGGATCTATTTATCCCGATTTAACAAAACAAACAAACAAAAGCTTTAATGTACATGGCAAGAAGAGCAGCTTCAGCAGAGCGTAGCCTTGTGCTGTCATGAAGCATAAATAATGTCTGCTTCCACCGTAGGAAGGATGAAGCTTTGCTTCGTGCGTGCCCGGTATAGTCGGGGAGTTCAGAGGCAAACCCCCCCAACACACACCCTCATACATCTTCTGCAGGAATTTCTCTGGAGGTTGTGTGGAGAATGCTCGAGCTACTTTACCTTCCTGATATCCTACACTGCAAAGTGATTACACGCTTGGCTTCAAAGCAACAGGCTGTAATTTCAGTAGGGAGGGGTTTTTTTTTGGGGGGGGGGTGAGTTTCCTGTAAGGGAGTGTGGTGTAGTCTCGTGTGGATATGTGTGTGTTACTGTACTTTACAAAATAGCCAATACGTTTTGATCCAACTCTTTATAATGTCAAGTCATGAGGGTTTTTTTTTTTTTATGGCGGCACCTTTAGTGAAGAGTGCAGGCATGGATGCTGGCAGGGTTAAATATTACAACATAAACAATAACATCCTGTTTGGATGTGATGCTGCAATTCAACATAGTGCCTTTAGATGGCACCACCAATTTAGTAATTGCTGCTGGTAGTCGTGTGGCTATTGTTTGTATTTTACATGTTATGAGTG
>JACRUU010000002.1:6981012-6996012 GCA_030449085.1 Kryptopterus vitreolus | reverse complement strand
CTTTATTATTATTATTATTATTATTATTATTATTATTATTATTATTATTATTATTTTCAAGCAATTCAACTGGAATCTGAAAATATGCACTTTGGAAAAGCCAAGAAAGTTCAAGAACAGTTCAAATTCCTTCTAGAATATTCATAATAACAGATTGTTTTCCCCACAAAAATATGTGTAATGTAAATATATATGCAAAATACCGGTTGAAAATACACATACTGTCATATTTGAGAGACTCATACATGCCCCTGGTGCTTTTAATGCAGCAGATTAGGTAATATAATGAGACCTATGATATACGGGATTTACTTTCCTTTTAAGAAATGTGCTTAATTGTACTGAACGACTATATTTTTTGCAGTTCATATATTATAATTGAAATTAAAGACCACTTGAGGGGACTTAAGAAAAGTACACTTTAAGGATCAATATTTCTCAACCCAATTAAGTGCACGTTTTAACAACGCACTTTGTGCTAATGCCTAATTACGTTTTACTTAAACATACATCATTACGTTTCTCTAGTGCTTTAAAGACGTGCACTTGATATTGACTAATACACAAAAGCATGTGTACAAGAACTTAAATCTGATGTCCAACATATATTAAGTCACAGTACATTTCATTCACACTTAAGTGTATTGTTATCTGACATTAACGTATAGTTTAGTTCACATTAATTGCTTGTCAGTCACTGAGCAGTGCACTGTAACTATACTTTCATTACTGAGAACGCTATAATTAATTAATGAAACTACATATAAAGATGCAATAAAGTCCCAATTAAGTGGTTTAAAAAAGTCACTCAAAAGCTCTGCGATGATTTTAATAAATGAATGATATAAATAAAATGAATGAATGATTTAAATAAATGAATATATATATTACATATATATATAGATATATACATATATATATATATATATATATATATATATTATATATATATATATATATATATATATATATTTCTTATGATGTATATTATTTTTGCACAAACTACACTTCATTCATTCCTTCTATCTTCTACCGCTTTATCCGATCTTCCCTCGGGTCACGGGGAGTCTGTGCCTATCTCAGGCGTCTATGGGCATTAAGGCAGGATACACCCTGGATGGAATGCCAACCCATCACAGGGCACACACACACACACACACACACACAACACACACACACACACACACCACACACACACACACACACACACACATTCATACACTAGGGACAATTTTCCAAGGTGCAAATCAACCTACAGTGCATGTTTTTGGACTGGGAGGAAACCGGAGAACCCGGAGAGAAAACCCCTGAGGCACGGAATCGAACCCGGATCCTGGAAGTGTGAGGCGAACGTGCACACCAGTAAGCCACCGTGGCCCCTAGTTTGACAGTTCGGCTTTATTTATACTGTTATAGCACCATTTACAAATGGACATGATCTCAAATCAGCTTTACAGATATAAATTTGATTAAATTTTAATTAAAATTAATAATCAATTAATTAAAATTAATTAATTAATTAATTAATTAACGCGGGACGACGTCATAAAGCAAATAAATAGATGTTTAAATAATGTATATATTAATTCACTCATTTGTTCTAAAAAAAAAAAAAAAGTATATTATATATATATAATATATATATATATATATATATATATATATATATATATCTATTTCATTCATTCATCTTCTATATTTCGTAACTATTATCCGATAATCCTATCATCCCTCGGGTCACGGGGAGTCTCAGGAGTACACACACACACACACACATTCATACAATAGGGACAATTTTCCAAGGTGCCAATCAAACCCTATATATATATATATTTAATTAAATATATTAAAAATATAGTAATCACCTTTACAAATCACTGGAAAGGAAATGCTCCTGTGAAGGGTTTACAGGTGTTAAAGTCACAAACAAGTCCAATTCCTGTCTATTCTTTTATGGAAAAAACTCGAATCATGATCCTGATTCATGTGTTGATATAAAAATGCCAGACACATCTGTCTGGGTTGAATTGAAGCTTATCTTGCGCATGCTGTGTGCAGCTTTCCCCACAAGGATTAAAAATGTAGAGGAATCAAGCAGGAACATGATCCCATACTAAGCGTGATCTATTTGTGTAATTGTCGCTCACTGTTACCCTTTACAGGCTTCATATTTTGTCATCATGGGCTCGGCCTCGTCTTTCTTTTCTTTTTTTTTTTTGAGCCCAAGACTGTACATAAACGAATGGATAAAATAAATGACTGAATAATTGCTTAACCGTTAACCTGCATTGCTGTCACTACCTGAAGTGTGCACACAGCACTCCTGCAGTTTCAGCACAGAGCTGCGTGAGACCTTCATCAGTGCACCTCCAGCACGCTCTGCCTCATTAGCGTAATGAGCGGTGGGCGCAGGGTTCAGTTTGCAGGCGCGAGCCTCTGTGAGCCTGATTGGCAGCTCCAGTGCCAGGGAGACTGTGGGATCTCACAGCCGACGCAGCTGCAGCGGAGTCCAGGGGAGTTGGTAAAACTGGGCAGAAAAAAAGAAAAAAAAAAACCCTGTAATAAATAAAACCCTGTAATGGAGAAGCCGCATCATTGTGTCCACAGGTGAGCAGTTCTACTTTACGTTAGTGTGATACTTGCTGAATGGTCTGACTGGTGGATTTCTATCACTGGAAGGTACACATATGATGCTACGTGTTTCCATACATTTGACAGGCTCTGGCAGGGGATCAGTAAAGTATATTATTTAAAGTAGATTATTTATATATATATATATATATATATATATAATATATATAGTATATATATATATTTATAAGATATATATATAAATAATCTATCTATCTATCTATCTATCTATCTCTCTCTCTCTCTCTAATCTCTCTCTCTCTCTCTCTCTCTAGCGATCTCTCTCTATATATATATATATATATAGGGGGGAAAATATATAGAATAGGAAGAAAGGGTCCATTCAATGATTGGTTTTAATTAATTAATTTAATGAATTAATTCGTGGTGTGTATATATCCCATATAGTACTATAGATACTATATATATATATATATATATATATATATATATATATTCCCATATATATATATATATATATATATATATCTATATATATATATATATATATATATAATATGATTATATATATACTATATAACCCCAGCTCCCAAACAAGCTGGGATATGCATAGAAAAGAATTCCCCTAACACAATCAATAAAATATATGACAAGAAATAAATTAATGAATTAAAATAAAATAAAAATCATTGAATGGATTCTTATATAGATTCGATTAAGTGATTCTTAACTGAACTGCACTGACCAGAGAGACCTCGGAGATGTGTGTTTAAGTTTAGGGTGGCAATTTGGATGGCAAGTCTAATATATCAGTTTTAACTTAACTGGACTTAAAACTGCCACCACATTATATTCAATGAAATAATTGTAATTAAATTCAAATTAAAAACAAAATAGAAAATAAAGAAATAAGAAAGAAAAAAAGAATAAACAATAATAAAAAGAAATAAAAGACATGATGGTGAACCGACAGTTGGGTTATTTGTTTAATTTATTTATGCATTTTCTATTAGATTTATATGTTAAAATAATAATAAAAAAACAGCACAGATCAATGTTTTTTGTGTCTCTGTTTGCTGTTTTCATGTATATTGTCCCCCTCTGGACATAAATGCACTCCAATCCTCATCTCTACTGCTGCTCATTGCACATCTCACAGCTGTAGCGCTTGTAATGGCAATCAACACAAAGGCTTCCCATTGGCTGCCCTGGATAGCCTATCAGAGGGCACTGATTTAAGCCCCTTTCTGCCGTTTCCCCGGGCAACCTTCACCACACACCGAGCTCCATCTAATGGGGAGCTGCAGAACTGTGCGCAGAAAGCAGGAGACATTGTTTTTGTAAAACAGAAGCACATGTATGTTCATACAACCAAACACACTGATACATACATGCAATCTGTGTCATATTTTTGTCTTTGTATGTCTGTATGTATGTGTGTGTGTATGCTTATATTCTTTATCTGTCTTATAGATACTGTACATATTACCTATATTGACTATTTATCTGTCTTTGTATATAATGTCACATAAAATAATTAATCTTGGATCATATGGCAATCAATACCTATTAATTAAATATGCTGTGTGGGTTTGTGTGTATAATAATAATAATAATAATAATAATAATAATAATAATAATAATAATAATCGTAATCGTGTATTGAGTCTTCAACTGTAATTTACAGGTTAGCAGTGAATTTACATTATATAAAATTTATTGGCTGATTTCATTAAGATTTGATGTAAAAAGCACAAGAGATCCATTAAGTGGTTTCATTGCATTTGGATTAATTCTAAACAAAATAACGAGAACAGACGTGAAAACAGGTGTGAGAATATGAGAGAGCAACTCAATAACTGAGCAACTCAAGAATTTTCTGAATGCATTTGGAATGCAATTAATATCTGTAATTAATAACAGTCTTCTGCAATTTAAGCAGCTATCACTAAACAGTTCACATCAGCAGGGATAGAACCAGAATCATTCGGCTTCATACATCTCAGAGTTCTCACAGAAACAAAAGTATTGTTTATATATTTTTATATGTGTTTCATACAAGAAGTGTGTAGAAGTGATTGTAATAGTGAGAGCAGGAGTGATTGTAATAGTGAGAGGAGTAACAAGTGATTGTAATAGTGAGAGGAGGAGTGATTGCACTGGTGATTGCAGTAGTGAGCGCTGGAGGGACTGTAATAGTTATATCAGTAGTGAGAGCAGGAATGATTGTAATAATGAGAGAAGGAGTGACTGTAATAGTGAGGCATGAGTGACTGTAATAGTGAAAGCAGTAGTGATTGTAATAGTGATGCAGTAGTGAGAGCAGGAGTGATTGTAATAGTTAAAGCAGGAGCAATTGTAGTAGTGATGCAGTAGTGAGAGCAGGAGTGATTGTAATAGTGAGACAGGAGTGACTGTACTAGTGAAAGCAGGGTGATTGTAATAGTGGGGCAGTAGTGATTTTAATAGTGAAAGCAGCAGTGAGAGCAGGAGTGATTATAATAGTGAGAGCAGGAGCGATTGTAATAGTGAGGCAGGAGTGACTGTACTAGTGAAAGCAGGGTGATTGTAATAGTGAGAGCAGTAGTGATTATAATAGTGAGAAAGTAGTGAGAGCAGGAGTGATTGTAATAGTGGGAGCAGATGTGATTGTACTGGTGAGGCAGTAGTGAGAGCAGTAGTGATTGTAATAGTGAGAGGAGTAGTGATTGTAATAGTGAGAGCAGTAGTGATTGTAATAGTGAGAGCAGGAGTGATTGTAATAGTGAGAGCAGGAGTGATTGTAATAGTGAGAGCAGTAGTGAGAGCAGTTGTAATAGTGAGGAAATAGTGAGAGCAGGAGTGATTGTAATAGTGAGAGCAGTAGTGATTGTAAGCAGGAGTAGTGAGAGAAGTAGTGATTGTAATAGTGAGATAAGTAGTGATTGTAATAGTGAGAGGAGTAGAGTTTGTAATAGTGAGAGCAGTAGTGATTGTAATAGTGAGAGCAGTAGTGATGTAATAGTAAGAGCAGTAGTGAGGTAATAGTGAGAGCAGTGGTGATGGTAATAGTGAGAGCAGTAGTGATTGTAATAGTGAGAGCAGGAGTGATTGTAATAGTGAGAGCAGTAGTGATTGTAATAGTGAGAGCAGGAGTGTATTGTAATAGTGAGAGCAGTAGTGATTGTAATAGTAAGAGCAGTAGTGATTGTAATAGTGAGAGCAGGAGTGATTGTAATAGTGAGAAGCAGGAGTAGTGATTGTAATAGTGAGAGCAGTAGTGATTGTAATAGTGAGAGCAGTGGTGAGTAGTGAGAGGAGTTGTTGTAATAGTGAGAGCAGTGGTGATTGTAATAGTGAGAGGAGTAGTGATTGTAATAGTGAGAGCAGGAGTGATTGTAATAGTGAGAGCAGTGGTGAGTAATAGTGAGAGGAGTTGTAATAGTGAGAGCAGGAGTGATTATAATAGTAGAATAGAGGAGTAGTGATTGTAATAGTGAGAGAAGTAGTGATTGTAATAGTGAGAGGAGTAGTGATTGTAATAGTGAGAGCAGGAGTGATTGTAATAGTGAGAGCAGGAGTGATTGTAATAGTGAGAGCAGGAGTGATTATAATAGTGAGAGTAGTGAGTAGTGATTGTAATAGTGAGAGCAGGAGTGATTGTAATAGTGAGAGCAGGAGCCGCAGGAGTGAGAGCAGGAGTTGTAATAGTGATTGTAATAGTGAGAGAAGTAGTGATTGTAATAGTGAGATAAGTAGTGATTGTAATAGTGAGAGGAGTAGTGAATGTAATAGTGAGAGCAGAGCAGTAGTGATTGTAATAGTGAGAGGAGTAGTGATTGTAATAGTGAGAGCAGGAGTGATTGTAATAGTGAGAGGAGTAGTGATTGTAATAGTGAGAGCAGTAGTGATTGTAATAGTGAGAGCAGTGGTGATTGTAATAGTGAGAGGAGTAGTGATTGTAATAGTGAGAGCAGAGTAGTGTGATTGTAATAGTGAGAGCAGTAGTGATTGTAATAGTGAGAGCAGTGAGTAATAGTGAGAGCAGTAGTGATTGTAATAGTGAGAGCAGGAGTGATTGTAATAGTGAGAGCAGTAGTGATTGTAATAGTGAGAGCAGTAGTGATTGATTGTAATAGTGAGAGCAGGAGTGATTATAATAGTAAGAGGAGTAGTGATTGTAATAGTGAGATCAGGAGTGATTGTAATGGTGAGAGCAGGAGTGATTGTAATAGTGAGAGCAGGAGTGATTGTAATAGTGAGAGTAGGTAGTGATTGTAATAGTGAGAGCAGTAGTGAGAGGAGTTGTAATAGTGAGAGCAGTAGTGATTGTAATAGTGAGAGCAGTAGTGATTGTAATAGTGAGAGAAGTAGTGATTGTAATAGTGAGAGCAGGAGTATTGTAATAGTAGTGATTGTAATAGTGAGAGGAGTAGTTAGATTGTAATAGTGAGAGCAGGAGTGATTATAATAGTGTGTAATAGTGAGAGCAGGAGTGATTGTAATAGTGAGAGCAGGAGTGATTGTAATAGATGAGGAGTATAGTGAGAGCAGGAGTGATTGTAATAGTGAGAGCAGTAGTGATTGTAATAGTGAGAGCAGTAGTGATTGTAATAGTGAGAGGAGTAGTGATTGTAATAGTGAGAGCAGTGGTGAGTAATAGTGAGAGGAGTAGTGATTGTAATAGTGAGAGCAGTGGTGATTGTAATAGTGAGAGGAGTAGTGATTGTAATAGTGAGAGCAGTGAGTGATTGTAATAGTGAGAGCAGTAGTGATTGTAATAGTGAGAGCAGGAGTGAGTGAGAGCAGTTGTAATAGTGAGAGCAGGAGTAGTGATTGTAATAGTGAGAGGAGTGAGTGATTGTAATAGTGAGAGCAGTAGTAATTGTAAAAGTGAGAGCAGTAGTGATTGTAATAGTGAGAGCAGTAGTGATTGTAATAGTGAGAGCAGGAGTGATTGTAATAGTGAGAGCAGTAGTGATTGTAATAGTGAGAGCAGTAGAGTGATTGTAATAGTGAGAGCAGGAGTGATTATAGTAAGCAGTAGTGAGAGCAGTAGTGATTGTAATACTGAGAGGAGTAGTGATTGTAATAGTGAGAGAAGTAGTGATTGTAATAGTGAGAGCAGTTGTAATAGTGAGAGCAGAGTAGTGATTGTAATAGTGAGAGCAGGAGTGATTGTAATAGTGAGAGGAGTAGTGATAGTGTAATAGTGAGAGCAGGAGTGATTGTAATAGTGAAAGCAGGAGTGTTTGTAATAGTGAGAGCAGTAGTGATTGTAATAGTGAGAGCAGAGTAGTGATTGTAATAGTGAGAGCAGTAGTGATTGTAATAGTGAGAGCAGAGTAATAGTGATTGTAATAGTGAGAGCAGGAGTGATTGTAATAGTGAGAGGAGTAGTGATTGTAATAGTGAGAGAAGTAGTGATTGTAATAGTGAGAGCAGGTGATTGTAAGTAGTGATTGTAATAGTGAGAGGAGTAGAGTTTTGTAATAGTGAGAGCAGTAGTGATTCTAATAGTAAGCAGGAGTATTATAATAGTGAGAGCAGGAGTGATTGTAATAGTGAGAGCAGGAGTGATTGTAATAGTGAGAGGAGTAGTGATTATAATAGTGAGAGCAGGAGTGATTGTAATAGTGAGAGCAGTAGTAGTGATTGTAATAGTGAGAGCAGGAGTGATTGTAATAGTGAGAGGAGTAGTGATTGTAATAGTGAGAGCAGGAGTGATTGTAATAGTGAGAGGAGTAGTGTGAGATGTGAATAGTGAGATAGTGAGTGATAGTGGAAGCAGGAGTGATTGTAATAGGTGAGTAGGCAGGAGTGATTGTAATAGTGAGAGCAGGAGTGAGTTGTATTGAGTAATAGTGAGAGCAGTAGTGATTGTAATACTGAGAGGAGTAGTGATTGTAATAGTGAGAGCAGGAGTGATTATAATAGTGAGAGGAGTAGTGAATGTAATAGTGAGATCAGGAGTGATTGTAATGGTGAGAGCAGGAGTGATTGTAATAGTGAGAGCAGGAGTTATTGTAATAGTGAGAGCAGTAGTGATTGTAATAGTGAGAGCAGGAGTGATTATAATAGTGAGAGCAGGAGTGATTGTAATAGTGAGAGCAGTAGTGATTGTAATAGTGAGAGCAGGAGTGATTGTAATAGTGAGAGCAGTAGTGATTGTAATAGTGAGAGCAGGAGTGATTATAATAGTGAGAGGGAGTAGTGAGAGCAGGAGTGATTGTAATAGTGAGAGCAGGAGTGAAATCTGCAGTAAGAAAGGCCAGTTACTGTTTTCCCTGAAAGAACCATCACTTTGTTTTTCCATACACTGAGATTTGGACATTAGTCGGGAGAGGACAGGTAAAGCATTCAGTCATGTTTCACTGTTTGTTTTACACGGAATTCCCAGGCCGCCCGCTGACACTGAGATTTACAGTACATGTGTGTGTGTGTCATAGTATTCATGTGTATCAATGTGTGTGTGTGTGTGTGTGTGTGTGTGTGTGTGTGTGTACATAGATGAAGCTTTCCACAGGGCTTTGGTGGTTGTTTTTGGACTCCGGCTTCTGCAGGTCATGTGACATACAAAAAACACAGATGTCAAACGAGGGCTGAGAAAAATGCTGCGGTGGATCCAAGTGGCAAGATCCTAAATCTTGTCATCACGACATGTCAATTAATCTGGAATGTTCTTTTGGAATTTGATGTCACTGATTCGGTCCTAATTCCCAGATCACAAAAGTCTCAGGTGACTTAAAGCTTCAGCATGGAATTTTTAATACCTGAGAGGAGTTCCTTTCAATGCATATCATATCAGAAAAATCCGTACACAATAACATTCATTCATTCATTCATTCATCTTCTACCGCTTTATCCGATCTTCTCTTGGGTCACGGGGCGTCTGTGCCTATCTCAGGCGTCTATGGGCATTAAGGCAGGATACACCCTGGATGGAATGCCCACCCATCGCATGGCACACACACACACACACACACACATTCATACACTAGGGACAATTTTCCAAGGTGCCAATCAACCTATGGACCGGGGAGGAAACCGGAGAACCCGGAGAAAAAACCCCCTGAGGCACGGGGAGAACATGCAAACTCCACACACACACATGGCCGAGACGGGAATCGAACCCGGACCCTGGAGGTGTGAGGCGAACCGTGCCCCTAAACAATAACATTCATTACAAAATAAAGAGCACATTTAGTATTTTCGTTAACCTGACATCTCGATTTCACGACGTACGTGATGGAATGATTTCTTCAGAAGTCTTTGTCAGTCGCCTCAGGTGAACCTGCAAATACTCCTCTCATTATACAAGCCACCAAAAAAAGAACGCATCATGACTTTGTGGGAGGGAAAAAAAAAAGTTGTTTTGTTTTTGTTTTTAAGCAGAAAGCGTGTTTTATCTGGAGGCTTTTCTCAGTGACGCTGGAAACTCTCTCTTCACAATCCATCTCATTAAGGCCAAGCTGTGATGACAAGATGTTCTGCGAAGGAAGAGGCTAATTGCCAACACGCCGTAGCGCAAATCTTCGCTTCACACACACCAGGCCCGACTTGCGAAAAGTAACGCTCGGCGCTCCGAACAGCGGTTTTCTAATGGGTAATGTGTTTAAGTCAGATAATAAGTTTATTTATCTCAAATTGCGCTAAGAAAATACTTTCTTGTTTACTTGAGGTATTTTGGAAGTCGATTGTTGAGATCGGAGCCGTTTATATAAATAAATAAATAAATAAATTAAATAATTGTGCTTTTGTTGAAAACACATTGCCGCTAAGTGTGTAAGTGTAAATCAGGAGGCTTAGTGATATACACGTATTTCTGTTTTAATATTCATATTCACATATTGCTTCTCGCATACGTAACAACACACAAAGTACCGTACGAGAATGATAGAAAGAATAAAAACACAGTAGAAGTACAAAGAATTTTAGAAGAATTAAACTACTTTAGAGGATTATAATCAATGTTAAAGTATAATAAAATAAAATAGTATATAAATGCAGTGATAAATTAAAAATTAAATACATTATAATGAAAAAAACTGAAATAGATACACCATATATTATATTATATTATATATATATATATATATATATATATATATATATATATATATTCATTCATTCATTTCTACCGCTTTTATCCGATCTTCCCTCGGGTCACGGGGAGTCTGTGCCTATCTCAGGCGTCTATGGGCATTAAGGCAGGATACACCCTGGATGGAATGCCAACCCATCGCAGGGCACACACACACATTCACACACACACATTCATACACTAGGGACAATTTTCCAAGGTGCCAATCAACCTACCGTGCATGTTTTTGGACCGGGGGAAACCGGAGAACCGGAGAAACCCTGGAGAAAAACCCCCTGAGGCACGGGGAGATAGAGAACATGCAAACTCCACACACACATGACCGAGACGGGAATCGAACCCGGATCCTGGCGGTGTTGAGGCGAACGTGCTAACCACTACTCCACCGTGCCCCTATATATATATATATATATATATATATATATATATATATATATATATATATATATATATATATATATATATATATATATATATCACACTATTAAATTCAAGGTTCAATTCAGTGTACACAACATTGGTTATTCGCAATTTTTTTCGGGTAAACTGAGCAATAATTATTCATGGATATTAAGAATTATTCCACGAATATAATTTCTCTTGCTTTTGGACGTTCAATTTATTAAGAACAATATAGTTTACTAATTTTGAAACATGAGTGTTAATGTAAATCATGCTCCACTACAGTTTATCGCGTGTAGCTCTCTCGAAGTGTTTTTACTCATTTCTCACTTATTCTCATGTTTATCGTTTTGCTCTTTTTAACATGCCGTTTTGCGGCATCCCATTAAAGATGTCATTTATAGGCATTTTTTTACTACATCCAGTATTTGTCTATTCGTTTCTTATCCACAGGTGTGAAAAAATACTGTAAACAAAGAATGCTTTCAGAAATATAAATAATGATTATTTATTTTTTATCAATTTACAAAGTGAGCAAACAAATGAAAAAATGGAAATAAGATCAATATTTGTTGTGAGTAACGTTTAGAAGAAGTAGAAGTAGTGGAAGTGATGTACACGACCCACACAGAGTCCTGATCTCTACATCATGGAGTGTGTGTGGGATTTACACGAAGAGACAGAAGGATGTGAGAACGTCTCCATCCACAGAAGATCTGTGTTTACTTCTCCAAGATGGAACAAACAACCAGCCGAGTTCCTTCATAAACACTGTGTGTAAGTGTACATAGAAGTGTTACTGCTGTTTTGAAGGTAAAGTGTGTTCACACCAAATATTGATTTCATTTCCATTTTTCTTCATTCACTGCATTTCATTCATTGATGAAAGTAAATAATTGAACACTTCCATTTTTGAAAGAATTCTATGTTTATAGAATTTATTCACACCTGCCACACACACACACACACACACACACACACACACACACATATATATATATATATATATATATATATATATATATATATATATATATATATATATATATATATATAGATATAGATAGATATATATATAGGCACATAGACCACACACACACACACACACACACACACACCATATTCATATTCCTGTTTTGACAAATGGCAACTTAGATTTTTTCATGCACGTTGTTTTTGTCAGTACGTTCCAAAAATCTCACTTTTTCATTCCATAATGATCATTAATGTCAGAGAGGGTGGAATTAAAATGCGCCTCTGTTTTGCATCTGGACACCCTAATGTGCTTTCCTTCTGATCTCTACACGCAGTCACTGGAATGAAAATGAAATTTAGTGGAATCGGAACGATTCGCGCCGAGGAGATCAAATCTAACAGTGAACCCTGTGTATTAAAAAGCCTTTGTTTTTTTTCGAAGTACTGTGTATAAAAACCAAACACACTGTTATTGTTCAGTCCGAACCCAAACCCTGTTTAATACGCGACTGATTATAATAAACCGGATTAAAGGAAAAGCATCAATAAAAGCGCATGTCTGTCCCAAACACACGATCCTTCATGTTACCCCAGGCTTTGTGTGGTCGTCATTTTTTTTTCTTTTTTTTTTTTAATGAGGTTAATCCTCTCGCATATATTGCCAGTATAAATATGAGCCGGCTCTGTGGGATGCCCTACAGTGGACTGTTAAAGCTCCAACACTGCCTCACACAACTTTTACTATGCCCCGCATGTGTATGTGTGTGTGTGTGTGTGTGTATTCCATTCCATTCCCCCCCCCCCCCCCCCCCTTTCACAGGAAATTCCCTAACCCATGTGTACGTGTCTATGTGACCGAGGTTAGATACACAAACGTGATGTCACTCCATCACAGCCATGGCATGAGAAAAGCCCGTAATGTGCAGTGCGGAATGAGAAGTGGCTTAAAGGCAGGGCCTTAATGACCTTTTGCACTACTGGAGACTGGAGGGCCCCATCTGTGTCAGACGCCCCGCCGTTTCTGCTAAAGCCTCCACGCAGGCCGAGGCGTAAGACAAACCAGCCGAGCTCGGGATTGAGATTTCGGCCTATTCATAAACTCGCAGCTGGTTTTAAGGGACGTATAACTCATAGAAACAACTCTACTCCATACACCTAGTGTACTGTAGATACTAATGACAATCTGTATATACATATAGCAGTAGTAGGTGTAGATATTTGTGCTTATTCAGCTACAAGGGTGTTGGTAATGTAAGGTACAGATGGAGGAGAGGTGAGGAAGCCTGCGGTGCAGGCAGTGTTCACATTCATCTCAAAAGGTGAGGAATAGGGTTGACGTCGGAGCTTTATAAAAGGAGATCTTTCACTTTGTACAATGGAGCATTGTCCATGCTGGATAATTCAACCAAATGTGCATACTACTATTTTTAAAGTAGAAACTTCAGAAAGCAAAAAATTCAACATATTGTAGATGACAAAAAAAAAACAAAAACACAATAAAGTTAAGATATGTGCCAAATCCTGTCCCGGGACTGCTCATTATTGCTGTTTCTTAGAGCGTTAAGTTATAATGTGGCATATTAAAGTAATAATATACAAATTAAAGCATTTAGCAGACGCCCATATCCAGAGTGACGTGCATTTTTCTTAATAATTAATACAACAATGAAAAAAAAGTCCTAGCTAAAGTGCTTCAGGAAGAGGAAAGTGTTCACCCAGTGCTTGAAGGTGGGACCAGTAGAGCAGTGCTGGACCATATCAGGTAGAGAAGTGTAGTACGGGTGCTCCGCGTATTTTCGAATAGCCTTTATTTGTCACATATGCATTACATAAGAGTGAAATTTGGTCTTTGTTTGGAAGCAGGAGGGTCACAGCTATGATACGGCACCCCCTGGAGGATAGAGGGTTAAGGGCCATGCTCAAGGACCCAATGGATGGCAGCTGGGCGATACCGTGGCTCGAACCGCCGATCTTCGGATCAGTAGCCCAGCGCCTTAAACCAACCTCCCTAAATTTAAATAAAAAAGCCACTAAAGAACACAGGACATTGTTTTGCCATGTTATAACAAACTTTTCCTTTTTTTTGATAGATCAACACAAAGTATCGCATAATTGTGAAGTGTGGCGTGCAAAGACAACACTTTGTCGAACCACTGCGATTACAGCTGCAGGTGTTTCTGGGTGTGTCTCGACCAACCTGGCACATCTACACACTGTCATTTTTGCCCATTATTCCTTGCAAAACAGCTCACGTGGAATCAGATTGGACGGGGAACGTCTGTGAACAGCAATTTTCACGTCTTGCTAAAGATTGCCAAAAGAAACGAATCCTGGATTTTGATTGGGCCATTCGAACACATGAATAAGCTTTGATCTCAAGCATTCCCTTGTAGCTCTGGCGGTATGTTTAAGGTCGTTGTCCTGCTGGAAGGTGAACCTCGCCCCAGTCTCAAGTCCTTTGCAGTGTCTAATAGTTATAGTAATAATATTTAGCGCCATCCAGCTTCCCATCTACTTTAGCCCTGTACATGTGGGGAAAAAAAGCATCCGCACAGCACGATGCTGCCACCACCATGCTTCACGGTGGGGATAGTGTTTAGGCTGAAGTGCAGTGTTAGGTTTCCGCTATACATACACTTTTGTATGTAGGCCAAAACAGCAGCTTCTTCCACATGTTTACTTATTATTCTTTTTTTCTGACCAATGGATTTCTTCTTGCTTGATTGGTCAAGTGCATGACTAATAGTTGTCCTGTGTTCTTTAGTCTTCATGATGCAGTTTGCTCACTGATGTTCTCCTAGCAAACCTCTAAGGTCTCCTCAGAACAGCTGTAAATATACTGGGGTTTAAGTACACACAGGTAGACTTGAATTTGTATGTTCATTCATTCATTCATCTTCTACCGCTTTATCCGATCTTCCCTCGGGTCACGGGGAGTCTGTGCCTAT